>VCAZ01000386.1:110028-130028 GCA_005784505.1 Bagarius yarrelli | reverse complement strand
TCAGCACGGCGCTGACACACAGGACAGAACCAGCTCCATATGTATGAGTCTGTCTGGGTGTGTGTATGTGTATAAGTGTTTGTGTGTGTGTGTGTGTGACTATCTACTGTTTATGTTCTACTTGTTACTGTTGATTAATAACAAGCTTCAATTACGTAAGGTTCTAATGATGTGTGTGTGTAAATCACAGTTTAAATCTGTACACACACACACACACGTCTGCCATTATAAACTATTTTGTTTATCGGTGTATGAATCAGTGAATCATTTGGTGGTCATCATTAAAAACAGTTGTTGTTCGGTGTATGAATCAGTGATTCATTTGCTACAGATTGTGATTCACTTTCCTGATGTTCTGTGAATAAACCAATGAATCATTTAATATAATGAATGTGATTCACTCCTTTTCTGTTTAAATCATTGAATCATTTGTACATGACTAAGATTCACTATTTTCTCTGTAAGCGAATCAGTGTTTGAATCATTGAATAACTGAGATATAAGAATCATTTCCCTTTTAAGAATTAAGGTTACATTTCTGGCACTAAAAGATCAGACAGGAGGAACAGTTATTCCAATAGTTTTAATCGCAGACTACTCTCCGGTAGTAGGCCTGATCAGAGGTAATGATAAAACGGCCTACAGGGAGGAGATCCAGCACCTGGCAGCATGGTGTGAGGACAATAACCTGGAACTCAACACTAAGAAGACAAAGAAGGGAATTCATTGTGAATTTCAGACGAGCTGGCAATCACACTCCTCCAATCCTCCAATACACATCAACGGAGCGGCTGTTGAGCGTGTACCTAGCTTCAAGTTCCTAGGAATCCACATCTCTGAGGATCTCACCTGGTCTCTCAACTCTTCTTTCCTGGTCAAAAAGGCACAACAGCGCCTATATTTTCTGAGGAGACTTAAAAAGTCCCATCTCAGCAACAGGATACTGGAGAACTTTTACTGCAGTACCATCGAGAGCATCCTCACAAACTGCATCTCAGTGTGTTACAGCAGCTGCACTGCTTCAGACCGCACAGCCCTTCAGAGGGTGAAAACCGCCCGACGAATCATCGGCACTCAGCTACCCACCCTGGACAACATACACAAAAAACGCTGTCTGCAAAGGGCGAGAGGCAGAATCAAAGATCCCTCTCACCCCAACCACGGACTGTTCACTCTTCTCCCATCAGGCAGACACTACCGATGCCTCAGAGCCGCACAAACAGACTGAAAAACAGCTTCTTTCCTGTGGCTGTTTCTGCACTGAACAGCTGATATACAGTATTAATTACTACTGCACTGCCACTTCTGTACAGTACACCACTTTATCATCATACATCTCTGCACCATCCATAACTATCTACTGTTACACCTCTATATTCTATCCATATACCTCTGTACATTATTTACCCCCACCTCTGTAATTATCAACCCCACACCCTATTTATTACACTGATATTTACTGTAAATAAGCCACTTATGCACTTCTGGTTCGATGCTATAACTGCATTTCATTGGCTCTGTACACGTACCTTACACAATGACAATAAAGTTGAATCTAATCTAATCTAATCTAATTGATAAAAACCCCTGAAACACTGAAATAAAGTGTTTATAAAGCCGAATCCGTTCCTACAGCAGTGTTCCTTCCTTCCTGAAGGATTGACTACATGATAAAGTGAAGCTAGATCATCAGGAGGTTTTTTTTTTGGCGTCTCAGGTTTCACTAATGGAAGTTCTCTGTAATGGAGCTCCGATTTTTAGGCCGTGATCATTGAGCCGTAAACGTCCTCTGAAGCTAATATTTACCCGCTCCATCGTTTATGCTTTAAAAACGCCAGGAAACTGCGCGGGAAGCAGTACTGCGTTTATAAGCTACTCAGCGCACGTGATTTATTCGCGCTGTCAGAAATAACGGCCAGAGAGAAAAAGAAAGCGGCGTGTAAGAGGAGCGAAGCGGCTAACGCTAACGCTAACAACGCCAGCTGCTATGAGTGATTCATAATCCGTATCGACTGAAACCTTTATGCGTTATTCGTTTTCATGGAAAAGCATTAAATACAAATGGGCCGGCTGAAGGTTTCCATCAGCGCCGCGTCTGACAGCAGCTCGATGCTAAGAGCGTTCAGGAAAAAGCTTTGTGCAGCTCCATCGACTCCACCGCCGCACGCCAGCGCGTTTGTTACAGAGCAGAAAAAGCGCGGAGCCATGAGTGCCGCACGCCTTAAAGGCTTTTTAACTCGGTTTTTAACTGCGTTTTATTTCTCTGCGTCCGCCAGCACAATAATTCAGCCGTGTTTACGATTCCAAACAATGTTCACCAAACAGCTTCCTTCCTGTTCTCAGCGCACGTTAGAGGGAAAGCGTGAACTCCTCCGCCGCCATTGATACTAGAGACGCCTTTATAGATAAAAATCTATAAAAATAATCAGATATAAATACTTTAGCGTAGAGAGGAAGTGGTAATAATCTGTTTCCTGTCCTGGTCACATTGTAAACTAATTGTAGAACATTTACATTGACAGAATTTTACAGATCTTCTTATCCAGAGTGACTTTTATTTCATTTATATAACTGAGCAATGGGGATTAGGGGCCTCACTCAGGGGCCCAGCTGTGGTAGCTTGGTGGTGCTAGGAATCAAACCCCGATCTTCCAATTAGCAGTCCAACACATTAACCACTGCACTACCACTCCCCCAACTGGTGTAACAAAGAGGGAACCCATCCTCATCTGGGGGACACCGAATGTCTGTTTATAGTGATGTTGATCAAATGTAAAGTAAACTGTAGTTTTGGGTCTGTGGGGCAGAGTAAATCCCAGCCCATCCTCAAAACTCCCCCAATTCAAGGAAAGTGGCAGAAAACTGATCATTGGTTCCCCAGGGGCAAGTTAACCCGCCCCAAGAGAGAGAGAGACAGAGAAAGAGAGAGACACACACAGAGAGAGAGAGATAGAGAGAGACACACACACACAGAGAAAGAGAGAGAGAGAGAGAGACAGAGAGACTTTTTTTTTTTTTGACTTTAACCAACATTTATTATCAAGTCATTTTATACATGATAAGACATAAGATAAGATAAGACATAACTTAATAAATAAGAAAAAACATTAAGAAATTGAAATATATAGATAAATAAATTAATTAATTATGTCAATACTTTTTGTAAAAAAAAAAGAGATAAGAGTATAAAAAAACAGAGTATAAAAAACAGAGTATAAAAAAAAACAGAGTATAAAAACTGTGTTGTTCTTTTTTTTTAAACATTAGTTCTGGTGCGAAGCAGAGTTCACCATTACTAATAAAACACAGCCTTCTCTTTACACCACACAGCTTCAAACGTGTCCATATCACACACACGCTTATAAAAATTAAAGTCAATTAAAATTCTAGATTAGGTCAGTCTGGAGAAGATTCCCTTTAGATCACAGTCTGTGTTCTGTGCCAGTTTGTTTTTTCTGCTGATGTAAATCGCCGTTTTGGCTTGACCAAAGATAAAATCGATCAGTTGGCACATTTAAACCCAAGAATAAAACTCTGTACAGTGAAATCCACATTAAAAGACCTTAAAATGCTCCGTAAAAACAGAAACAAAGGCTGTAACCTGGAGCAGTAAATAAAAGCATGAGACACAGTTTCTCTCTGTGAACAGAAAGGACAATCCTGTGTGACTTCAGCATCTAAAACTGAAATAAAAGAGTTCACAGAAATAATACAATGTAAAATTCTCCATTGGAGGTCGGCAGCTTTTTTGGTTAACGGTGGTTTATACAGTTCCTCCACTCCGGTTTAGTATTATCATTAAAACCAAGAACCTGTCGCCATGGGGTGTCTACCCTTCCAGTCAGTTTTTTCTTATTTAAAACCTTAACACAGGCCCTGTAGAGCATTTTACCCGACACTGACCCAAAGTCCATCTCCCCCTCACCACGGCACTCCAGGAGGGGACCTTCACACCCGTCGAGATCGGGAGCGATGTACAGCCGGGGAAAAGGTACCTCCTCTGCAGTACTGGTGTTGCAGTTTTCGTAGCCCATCAGCTGTACTCGCTCCTCTGATGTTAAGACAGACCTCCAGTGGTGCAGGAGCTGATTGACAACACCCAGGGATCTCAGCCCCATACGTGCTGCCAGATCCTCAGTCCTCGACAGATCTGTCCCTGTGATGTTAACCAGTTCCTGGAGTGTCACAATCCTCGAGGAGACCAGGGCTTGGGACAGTGCCGGAGAAATGGCACTAGAAATATCCAGGCGCCCGCCGTAAACCAGAGGCTCCCCCAGCACTTCATGCACAGTTCTACAGCCCTTGTTTTGTTTTTAAAAAAAATTCCATATTTTAAAAAGTCCACGATAAAAAACTGGTAATCCACAAACGTCCAGCATTTTTGTGTCCATTAAAAACAAGGCTTTGTCCAGTCCCAGTCCTTTGACAGAACATAAAAGTGCACAAGCTGCTGCTCGCCGTACTAAGTCTTTGGGTCCAGTTAAGAGTCTTTGAATGAACTGCAGGCGAAATGCTGCAGTTCTACTGGCCAGCTGGACCAGCCCTTGACCTCCTTCCTCCTTGGGCAGATGAAGGACGCTCTGGGGTACCCAGTGTAGTCCATCCCAGAAGAAGTCCAATAGAATCGCCTGGATGTTCGCAAGCAGGTTTGGCGGCGGATCCACACAAGCCAGCTTGTGCCAAAGGGACGAAGCTGCAAGATTGTTAATGACCAGCGTTCGCCCCCTGTAGGACATCTTTGGGACCAGCCACTTCCACCTGCTTAGTTTGCCCTTGACAAGCTCTACAGTACCCTCACAGTTTTTATTTAAAAACTCGTCATTCCCAAGGTAGACACCCAAATATTTAAAACCACCTCTTCTCCACTTTAGGTTTGTTGGTAAAGCAGGTTGTCCACCTTCCCATTCCGCAACTAAAATGGCCTCACTTTTCTCCCAGTTGACTTTTGCAGAAGATAAAATCTTTTAAAACATCAATTAAAACATCCACATCTTTCTGGGAGTTCACCACTATAGCAAGGTCATCTGCATAAGCAGAAAGACAGACAGGCACATTAAAAAGAGGTATGTTAAAACCAGTAAGCTCACCCCCTCAGTTTAATTAAAAGAGGTTCTATTGCTCTTGAGTATAACATCCCTGAGAGAGAGCAACCTTGTCTTATTCCTCTTTGTACTTTAAAAGGAGAACACAGACCATCGTTAACCTTCAGTACACTCTCAATGTCGTTGTACAGAACCCTGATCATGGCTATAAAACCTGAGTTGAACCCAAAGGTTTTCAACACCTTCCACAAATATTTATATTCAACCCGGTCAAAAGCCTTTACCTGATCTAGAAAAATCAGACCAGTTCTCGTGTCCAATAGCCTAGAGACGTCCAAAATGTCACGAATTAAATGTACGTTGTCAAATATTGCCCTATCAGGCACACAGTACGTCTGGTCATGGTGGATGATCTGCTCCATTACCTTAGTCAGTCTTGAGGCTAATACATTTGAAAGCAGCTTGGTGTCAGTGCACAGGAGTGACACTGGGCGCTAGTTTTTTAGTTCTGTCAGGTCTCCCTTTTTTGGCAGTAGGGTCAGGACGGCCCGTCTGCAGCTTAAAGGGAGATGACCTCCGTTCACGCTATCTATTAGAACTTCAAGCACGTCCTGCCCTATAGCTGCCCAGAACGCCTTATAGAACTTTACAGGGAGACCATCAATACCTGGCGCCTCTCCATTCTCCATGCCTTGGAGAGCCTCCTGGAGCTCTGCCAGTGTTAGCTCCATCCCCATTTCATTGGCCACTTGTGCAGACCACTGAGGAAACGCTCCTCCACTGTCTGTGCCCCTGACCACTCACTGCTATATAGCTTCGAATAAAAGCTCACTGTCTGCTTGCGAATTTCACTGGGCTCTGATATGAGATCCCCTGATCCCCAGCGCCCCCGCCCCCTGTGCTGTAATGCCTAACAGGTTGTTCATTTTGGCTTTTTTGTTTTTGAGGGCCTCAGTATGCCCTCGATTTCCTGTGTCTTCTATGTTCTGAAGTTCCACTATTTCTATCTCTAGAGCTTTTAGAGACCGGATGATGTCTCTTGTGACATTAAAAGTGTACTGTTGACAAAACATTCTTATTTGGGTTTTAGTCACATCCCACCATTGTTGCAGAGAGTTAAAAGCTGCCTTCTTTGACCTAAAAACATTCCATAAATAAATAAAAGATTCTTTAAAATTAACATCATCTAAAAGTGTGGTGTTAAAATCCCAGTAGGCACTCCGGGGTTTCACATTCTTTTTTGTGAGTGTGCACAGAACCAGGCTATGATCAGAGATGCCTACTGGGACAATAAAACACTTTATAAAAAAAGACAGATGATGTTTAAAACAATAAAAACGATCTAGTCTCGCCAGTGAGAGATTGTTATCATTGGTGTGAGCCCATGTGTACTGTCTTTGTTTTTTATTAAAATTCCTCCATATATCATTTAATTCATGGGCCTCAAGCATCTCCCACAGACGCTTACGGGAAGCTGGATGGGGTTCTGTATGATTCCGGTCTGTGTTATCTACTGTGCAGTTAAAATCACCAGCCAGGATTAAAAAGTCAGTTGTGCTGCAGTTAGCAATCACCTTGTCCAGGATATCTAAAAAAAAACCCATCCTCTCCACTGCATTAGTGGAAGTGAACACACAGATAAAAACAAGAACCTCATTTTCATAAAATGTTGTTACTTTTAAAAGCCTCCCGTTTGAAATCTCTTCCACTGAATAAGAACAAGTAATAAAACTAAGATTAAATAAGAGGGCAACCCCACCCCACCACTAAGTGATGTGTTGTGACTTAAAATCACCAACCCGTCCCACTCCTTCACCCAATCAGCAGCATTATTTACATCGCTGTGGGTTTCCTGTAACATCACAACATCCACATGTTTCTGCTTAATGAGTTCATATAATTTCGCTCTTTTATTAAAATCCCTTGCTCCATTAATGTTAAAACTTGCAATGTTGATTGTATTCATTAAAAAGTGTGAATAAATGAGGCAGAGGGTAAAAACCTCTCTAGCATTAAAAGCTTTACATTTGCAGCATTTGGCAGACGCCCTTATCCAGAGCGACTTACAATATCCCTTGTTATACAACTGAGCAATTGGGGGTTAAGGCCTTGCTCAGGGGCTCAACAGTGGTGGTGGCTTGCGGGGGGGCTCAACCTTGGAGTGGTGGGCGGCCTTGGTGGAGCTGGGAATCGAACCCACACAACCTTCTGGTTGGTAATCCAACACCTTAACCATGAGCCACCACTTCCCACCACTTTACACACTCTTAAAAGCATCATCAGCTTTTGCTTTATTCACTTTAGTGATCAGTTTCTTCATACGAAATATTTCTGTATCACTAAAAGCTCCTTCTCTTCTAAAATACTTAACATCATGTAAAAACTGTTGCTTATCTTCAATTAGAACATTTTTCTGATGTTTAGTTTTGTTTAAAAACTCTTTAATATCTTTAGCTTGGTATAAAACATCTAACGGTTCCTCCTGAGAGCTAAAATTGAGAACGGAGTCATCACTGTCAGACTCTCGTTCTTCAACCACCACATCTTTTTTTGCTTGTTTATTTTTCTTTCCTTTACCTTGACTTTTTCTCTTGTTCGGTACTTTAAACATGGGCTCGTCCACCATCTCCACGTCTCCCCCGTCTCCATCCACTGGTTTAGTGCCCGGTGTGTCCAAGCGCTGGCTCTGCTCCCCTGTGCCTGCCTCTGCCAGCGCAAGCAGCTCCAACTCTGCTCCAGAAGGCACTGGACTTCCACCGTTCGGCTTATCCTGGTCAGCAAAACTGGGCTTTTCCGGGTTGGGTTTTTCCAGCTTTGGCTTCCCCGAGACCGGTTCAGCCGAGCAGGGCTTCTCCAGGCTTGGAGTAGCCTCAGTGTTCTCCTGGGCAGCAGGCTGGGCTTGGAGCTCACTCTCCTTTTGTATTGGCGCAGAAGCCCCGGCGCTTTCAGCAGCTGGCCATACTGTAGTCGCAGGGGGAACGACCACAGCAGGCCGAGCTGCGTCCTGCCCCGGCCGCTCGGAAACACCTGGGTCACCCTGTCTCTCAGGACAGGCTCGGACAAGGTGCCCTGTCTCACCACATTTAAAACATTTCATCTCTGTGTCTGATGTAACATAGATGCTGTAATCATATGCATCCACTGTAAATTTGAACACAGAATTCAGCTCCTCTGCACCTTCTTTAAACACCATAAACACAGACCTTCCTGAAAGACACCACATGTTTAACCAGTGGAGATTTACTACCAATGGGGATTCTCTTAACGGGGGAGACCAAACGCCCGTACCGAGACAGAGCTTTAGCGATTACATCATTTGGAATAACTTTTTTTACAGGTGAACTCAGAGGGGAAACCATTTCTAGTTTATCATTAATCACCACTCCTTCCTGAATCAGTTTCTTAACTTTCTCTTCGTCTCTCACAAAAGCAACAATAGCGCTGTTCATGCGAGAGACGGAAAACACATTCTCATAACCAATAATATCGATCGCACACTCCTCTACACTCGCCTTACACTCCACACACACACCGTGCCGGCGAGTTAAACTTAGAAACCGGTCCGTGCTCGGAGTCGGCATGCTTCTCCGACACGCCAGTCACACACACACACACAAACACACTTGCGCTTGCACGCACAATCCACTGGCTTACGCTTACACACACACACACACACACACACACAGACTTTAATATTCCGAGATTTAAATACGGAACGAAAAAAAGCATTAAATGCCGGGAAAAAAATTGGCAAGACGCCAATCGCTCTCAAGCGCTCTACACGCCACGCTCGCCTCTCCGTCACACATGCGCAGAGAGAGAGAGAGAGAGAGAGAGACACACACACACAGAGAGAGAGAGAGAGAGAGAGAGAGAGAGACACACACAGAGACAGAGAGAGATTGTTGACTTGCATAACTAGTTGTCTTGTTGTCTGGTTTAACTCTTTTGCTTTGGTTTAAAGTTTCCTTCAGTGAATCTCTCGGGCCGTTTGGTCGGTTTGGGTTCTAAGTGTGTGTTTATATCCAGCGGAACCCGTGATTAATCGTTAGGACGTTTTTTTTCCGCTTTTGTGCTGTGTGTCTAACTCAGAATTCACCGCTCCTGGGAAGCGTTTTGGTATTTGTTTAGAGTCGAACCTTCAGCTGAACCCCCCTGTGTGTTCCGGGTGGCAGAATGATGTATGGTACAGGTGTGGAGGAGAGTGAGTGATGAGCGGCGTCAGGACCGAGCAAGTGATTAACGGACGCCGGCGCAGAGCTTTTTACACTCACTGTTTTTTAATCAGACGCTCAACATTTCAACGGCGGTTCGGTTCCTCGTGTGGGTCCTGGAATCAATCCAGGGGGATGGGTGGGGTGTGTGGTGGGCTGGGGACGTTGGTGGCGCTGGGAGCGGTGCTTATTGTCGGGGTAATTTAATCGTTTCAATCGGTTTGTTTGTGTTTATTTAACTGAGGCAATAAAAAACCTGCGTGCAAACATCTGTGATTGGGTTTGAGTGGGACGGAGGCGAGTGATTACCGAACGCTGAACTGAGCTACACAGGACCGCCGGGTATTAAACAAACAACAGACTGTAACAGACTGTTACAAAGCACAATGGACACTCATTTAACACACACACATTCATATCTGTCGTTACGGAAACGGCAGCCTATCAGAGCGGCTGTTCTTATGAATTCATCACCACCGGAACTCTGATCATGTGATTTCAGTCCATCCGATGGCGAGTGTATCAGGTGATGTCAGACACACGGCGGCGGTTATGATGGGGGGATTAAAGGTGTGGGTGTTTGCAGGAACGGCTGCAGTCGTTACTCTGTGTTTAGTCTAGTGCACGACTTCACTCCATCATTTAGACATCAGAGCAGGAGAGAAGAGAAAGTTTTGCCAACCTCTCCTTACACCTCATCATACACACCGGCGTGTGTGTAACAAATTACGAACAGAAAGGAAGAAAAAGAGACAGAACAGACAGACAGAGAGAGAGAGAGATAAAGAAATGGAAGCAAAAACATTAATCATAAGCGAGCGAGTGATAGAGGACGACAGAGTATGACTGACCGTGAGAAGGAGAGACATAAATACAACCAGGAGGAAAGATATACGAGTAGTGAAACAGCGTGACTGAAGAGAGAGAGGGGGAAAGAAAGAAAGGGACAGAGCGAGGGGGACAAAGAGAGAGAGAGAGAGAGAGAGAAAAAGAAAGAGTAAGAGACAGGGAGAGAGAGAGAGAGAGAGAGAGAAAAAGAAAGAGTAAGAGACAGGGAGAGAGAAAGAAAGACAGAGAGGGAGAGAGAGAGCAAATGAGAATGTGATGAAGTGAGAGGAAGGATAGTGATAGATGAAGGGACGGAGGGAAGGGCGCAGAGAAACATGGAGGGAGTCTAAGAAAGACAGAAAGAAAGAAAGAAAGAAGAGAGCACTTTGATAGCTGATGAGCTCACAGGTACATGCCGAACATCAGAGACCGAATCAGACACTGATATCCTGTCCCCTCACACACACCCAAACCCCAAAGGTCTAAAACATCACACCACCAGATAAAAACTCGAACCGAAGCTGAGACTCGAACCGATGCAGAGACACATTGAAGATAAACCCCCCGGTGTTAATGAAAACCCCCCAGTGTTAATGAAACCCCCCAGTGTTAATGACCCCCCCCCCCCCCTCCCCGGTGTTAATGAAACCCCCTAGTTATAATGACCCCCCTCCCTCCCTGGTGTTAATGAAACCCCCCATGTTAATGAAACCCCCTAGTGATAATGACCCCCCCTCCCTCCCCAGTGTAATCCAGTGTTAATGAAACCCCCGGTGTTAATGAACCCCCCCCCCCCCCCCCCAGTAAAAACATTCTCACTGATTTATTAACAGAAAATAATAATCAACTTTTCTGCAGTTCAACATAAATCCAAAGTTTCACATAAAAAACTTAAAACAACTTTTACATAAATCAAACTGAGAGTTTACAGAGATCTGCTTTATTTATTGTATTTTTTTTTATTTCAGCTTTTATTTATTATTCATACACAGGGAGAGAGAGACAGGGGCGTGTGTGTGTGTGTGTGTGTGTGTGTTTCTTTGTTTGCCTCTTACAAGTGAATGTGGAATTATTTAAGGCCCCTTGAATCCTAAGAAAATCTTAAGAAATTTGTTGGATCCTGATTAAAGTCTGTGTGTGTTTGTGTGTGTGTGTGTGTGTGTGTGTGTGTGTGTGTGTGTGTGTGTGTGTGTGTGAGTGTCTGTGTGTGTGCCTGAGCTCAGTGAATGTGGAGGATTTAATTAATCAGAAGTGTGTTTTGTGTGGATTACAGTAGGCTGCAGGATTGATGAAGGAGGAGAAAGAGAGAAAGAGACAAAGAGAGAGCGAGAGAGACAGAGACAGGCACAGAGAGAGAGAGAGAAAGAGAGACAGAAAGAGACAGAGGGAGAGAGAAACACAGAGAAAGAGAGGGAAAAGACAAAAAGACAGAAAGAGAAAGAGAGAGAAAGAGAGAGAGAGCGAGAGAGAAAGGGAGTGAGAGAGAGAGAGAGAGAGAGAGAGAGAGAGAGAGAGAGAGGGAGTGACAGAGAGAGAGAGAGAGAGAGAGAGAGAGAGAGAGAGACAGAGCGGCCGGTAAAGGACAGGTTCTTGCTGGTCTAACAGACGTCTCTGGAGCTGTTAGAGTAACGAAGCAGCTGTAAACGTCACCCCAGAGACTCGACTCGTATCCGTGAGCGAGACGCCGAGCAGAAAGGAAATATTCCACTCTTCATTTTCTCCGTCTCAGAAATCTTCATTCTTCAGCAGTTTCTTCGTTCCTCATTAAGGAAATGGACTCAAAGCAAAATCCCATGAAAAGCTATAAATTTTATTGGTTCTCAAAAAACAAATTTATTAGAAAAGGAATTTTTGTTAATGCGGCCGTTTTTTTATGGAGATTTTTCTGCTGTCATCACAGCTGAGGCTCTGTGTGTGTGTGTGTGTGTGTGTGGGGGGGGGGCATTATTTGGCTTATTATTCTGATTCCACAGAATTGCATTTATAAACATCTCCGCCACATAACCGCCACATCCGGAAGGAGACATAAAGACAGCAGGTTTCTTCAAACTGTTTTACACACTCAGAGTCACACACTCTTCTACAACGTCTGTTCCATCATTCTGTTCCTTTTTTACTGGAACTCAAACCCTGTCCCAGCAGGACAATGTCCCTGTACACAATCCCCTGATCCCCATGAAGACATGCTGTGTTCTGATTGGAGGAGAAGAACTCTCATGTCCTGTACAGAGTCCTGATTCTGACTCCACCCCTTTAAACTGAACACCTTTGGGATGAACTGGAACCCCGACTGAACCCCAGACCTCCTCACACAGTCACATGACCCAATCTAGTGGAAAACCTTGCACAGAAGAACGGAGGTGATTATAAGAGAAACATCTGGACTAGGATGTGAAAAAACACTGATGGAGATGATGGGCAGGGGTGCACATACTTTTGATGAGTTAGTTTTTCTACTGTACTTGATTTGACAGCATTTTCTGTATGTCAGCTGACTTTGTGAGCACTGCGACAGAATACAGAAGTGTGTGTGTGTGGGTGGTTGGGGGGTAGATGAAGGACATGCTCACTCAGCAGAACTCTAGATACCAACCCCCACCCCCTGCCCTAAGACCCCCTGCACACACTCAGCTGGGTTTCTGCTGTGGTTAAAGTTAGCTAATTGCTCCAGAGTGTTAATAGAACTCATAAACTCAGAGCTCAGTGTGTGTGACATCATCTGCTCCATCCTTAGTGTGGGTTCCTCAGCCGTTTACCATCACACTCTCAGTTCCACATAGAACCGATGATCTGCTTATCAGAACAAAAATCAGATCAGTTCCTCTAATGAAAGATGAAGATCAGAGTGAGAACCTGCACAACACAAAGAGCTTCTCAGCCTCCTGAGATAAACTGGTGAGACCAGAAGAAGTGATCAAACACATGATCACCACCATCTCAGCTCTAAAATCAGGCAGTAAAATGAAGACTTTGGATGGACAAATCTCAGTGATGGAGCAGAAAATGTGGCTGCCAGGAAACACAGGGTTCTGTGGTCAGTTCCAAACTCAATTTACTGTTAGCAATTTTACACGTTCTCTCACCCAAACCTTCACACATACTTCCACACTATCTCCAGCATCTTCTACCACACATACTGCCACAACATCTCCATTATGTTCTACCACACATACATCCACACCATCTCTATGTTCTACCACACATACTCCCACACTATCTCTATGTTCTACCACACATACTGCCACACCATCTCCATGTTCTACCGCACATACTTCCACACAATCTCCATGTTCTACCACACATACTCCTACACATTCTCTGACATGTTCTCCACACAATCTCTCACATGTTCTTCAACACCATCTCCTGGATATCCCCCACACATTCACACACGTCCTTCTACATGTTCTCCACTCATTTTCCTGCATCTAAATTCCTTAGGGTTTCGTTGGTTTCATCCAAACTCTGAAAACATTTCATCTCTATTCAGTTCAGTGGTCTGTGATAAGTTATAAAGGTGTGTAAGACATGAGCAGCAGGGTACCACAGATGAAGTTCAGGATTTGGAATGATGAAGCTGTGTTGATGAAGTATCTGCTGTACACCAGATGAAGCTGCATGAGTCATCAACAATATAATCATTTATTATTCAGGATTCTGTTGAGATGTTGAGAAACGTCCTGAAAACTCGATGCTAACTCAGAGTTCATGCTAGCTCTGTGACAGCAACTCGCTGGGTGATCCAACATCTGGTTTGAAGTTCTTGCAATTCCCCATAGCACAGATGCCATCCGTTCAGCGGCTGTAAGAAGGACGAATAAAGTGTGTGTGCCAGCAGTGCTGCCAAATGTCAGCCGAAATGTCAAGGCAGCGAGAGGCCATAAGCGCAAAAACTTCATAACATCAGCAAACATTACTCTGCTCAGCAGTGAGCTGGGCTAAAAGAGAGGAAACCAGCCGGAGGTCAGGATGGAAATCCGCCACGCGTTTATGACAAATGGACACTTTGTTTCAACAAAAATGCAAAACAAGCTGAGATTATTTATGCTAGCAGGGGGGGGGGGGGGACTGAAAAGGTCAGGAGTTTTCCGGAATCCATATTTATATAACATTTTCATGATGTCTGTAAACACAAGCGAATTAAATCAGGAAGTAGACGTTCTCCAGCACCTGTGTGTCGTTTCCAGTCGTTTCTCAAAGCATTTTCTCAGCACGTGACCTTCTTTCGAGTTGAGAAATCGCAGCGTGAGTGTGTGTTCCTGCGGTTCTTCATTAAACAAACCGCAGCCTCAAATTTTCCTTCACCCTAAACTCTCATCACAAAAACTGTTTCACGCACAACTGAAGTGAGGAAATCAACAGATGCTTCACGTCCATGTCGCGCTTCTGCTCACACACGCCATGAAAATGGGTCTCAAAGCAAATAAACAGTCGGGATGCCATTTTCAACCCTGCTCCAACTCCCCTGGGACTGTCATCATCTCGTCTCATTATCCTGAAGTCTCTCTCTCTCTCTCTCTCTCTCTCTCTCTCTCCTCAGGAACTGAAACTAGTTTCTCCTGCTGGAGGAAAGCAGCCTGAGATTAACACACATGATGGGATGGGATGGTGTGAGACACAGCATGGAAATGATGTTTGGATATGAACATGGAGGAACTTGTCCCGCTGTCCTTCTGCTTCGTTTGCTTTATTTAATGAGACTGACATGTCAATTCCCAGTGTCCTTACTCCAGCCCCACCCACTCACTCTAGCCCCACCCACCCACTTTAGCCCCACCCACTCACTCTAGCTTCACCCATTTTAAACCCACTCATGCCCTCTCACTGACTCAATCACTGACTGAAGCCCCACCCCATCTATAAAACGAACACTAACTTGCACCCCCTTGGTTACCCCTCACCCCTTTACTCTAACCCAAACCTAACACCTCACCCCATACTAACTCCAACCCTCACCTTAACTCCACCCCTCCCTCTAACCTTGGCAAGTAGTGGCTTAATTGTTAAGGGATTGTTCTGCTGATCAGAAGATCATGGGTTCCAACCCTAGTACCACTACCAAGCTGCCACTGCTGTACAGCTGTGCAATTGGGGGTTAAGGGCCTTGCTCAGGGGCCCAGTGGTGGTAACTTGGTGATGCTGAAGCAGGGCAACAGCTTAACCAGTGCACCACCACTTCCCCACTTCCACTTTCTCTCGAGTTATTCTATCAGTAATAATAACAGTTGGTTTGTTTATACGGTCGAGGGCAGGAAGCAGGAAATAGACCTGATCTCTATCATCAGACTGGAGAGTGTGTGTGTGTGTGTGTGTGTGTGTGATTTCTTTCCAGCTGTTGTTTGATGTGCAGCTTGTTTTCCTGGCTGTTTATTATTCCTCCTCCGAGAGATAAAGTTTGCTCGTTTCGCTCTGTAGAGGCTGCAAAATGCTGCTTCTTATCAGAGTGACATTTCGTTCAGCTGTGAGATCAAACACGGAGAGAAATCCACCTTATCTGACCTTCCGGTTGGACTTACAGCTCATCCCTCCATCCCATTGTTCGACGGCGGTTAGAGAGACGCGCAGTTTTACATCAATTAGTTTACATTTTCCATTTGGATGAAAACGTCTGATATGGAATCGGTTCCAATGAACGACTCCGTCAATCACATCGACTGAGACATTAAAGGGACGATCACACCTCCTGTCACTGCTGCGGTTTAAAGAGGACTAAAAACACAAACTTTAACATGTAGCTAAACATGCTAACATTACAGAGGACTGAAATCACATGTTTCCATGTTATATAGTGTGTGAAACCGAGTGTGGAAAAATTCTCAGATGATCTATTCTCTCCCCCGGATGATTCTGTAGTCCACATCCGATGGACACTTTACTGTCCCATAATCCCGCAGGAGAGAAACGACTCCTCAGATTCCAAAATGGAGGAAAGAAAGCGGCGCCGCGGCGACTTTACCAGAGTTTAAAGTAACTTTAATACTTCAGGATAAAAACATTGTTCATTGTGGTTAAATTTCACTCCTTTATCACACTTTAAACATTAATGCCAATAATCAATATGGCGGATGTGGAACGGAGTGAGGTGGTTTTGAGATATTACACACAGCATTGCACTCAAAGCAGCATGGAATGACCCCGCCCACCTTAAAGCCCCGCCTCCTAAAGATTCAGTCTGCAGCTGAAATTAATGTTCTATTCTTTTCCGTGCCTCCATTTTCTCATTTCTGTCTGTCTGTCTGTCTGTCTGTCTGTCTTTCCTCTTTCTTTTTTCTCTCTTGCTTGTTGAGAAAAATATATTGTTTGTTTCCTTCCGCCATCACAATTTATTTTATAATCATCTCTTGTTAAAGTGTGTGTGTGTGTGTGTGTGTGTGTGTATTGATTTGTCTCGTTTTACGCCTCACTGCGTGCTGTTCAGTAAACAACCTGCCGTGTTAGCATAGCCGAGGTTGTCTCACACCGCCGTAATTGTGTTTAAACACCTCGAACTTCATAAACTTCATCTCTTGTAAAGCGTCACCATGGCAACGGCGCTGGTTTTATAACAGAAGGACGCTTTGTGCTCTGTTTAAGAGCGGGATCGAGGACTCGTGTCATGTTTTATACGATAATAAATGGCAGTGTTGGAGTGTAAGCACTCCGCAGAGAAAGACGCCATGACGGATTTTAACGTCCTCCTGCATTTCATCCTGTTTTGTGTCAATTAGGTTTAGTTCCTTTCAGCTGATGGTTTGATTTTTAACGCTGTGCGGATCTGAAAGGAGCGCCGGCTGTGATTTACTCCCACTTTGAGAGAGTTTGATGGAGATTGCAGTCACGCTCGTACAGCTGAAACGATCTGTGAGCCTGAAACAGTGCTCAGCGTCCCAATTGTCAACACATCTTTTTTATCTATTTATAGCTACGTTTAATGTTCAGAGAAAAATTGATCACTTCTTCACGTCTCAGTTTTATTCCCTGTCTTTCTCAGTGATTTCTCTTCATTTTCTCTCCACAACACAAAATTGTCATGTACCTGAAGACGGTGCCGGTGGTCCCTGTTTCACTGTCAGGCTGAAGAACAGATAATTAACTCTGTCTTTTTAAAATCCATGTATTATTGTTAAGTTCTCTAACTTTTTATTCGCTCTGTCAGTGAATTGGTTAAATTTCCCGGTTGTCGTTTCCGCATGAACTCCTCATAGAAATCCTTTTTTGGCGCTACTTTTTTAAAGTTATATTTTTGGGCATTTGCACTTATTATTAGGACAGAAATGAAACGGGGGAGGGAGTGAAAATAACCCGACCCAAACTCGAACCCGGGTCACCAAAGCGTAACAGTGCATGTGAGTGCCGGCGCCTTAACCCACCACAACACCGCCTCTGGTGCGACTGTCTCACTATTGTTGGATCACTTTAGTGGTCCTGATGATAATACAACCGGTGGTCTCTTCTGTCCATCACTGATGAACTGACAGATTTAATTCTTCTTGTTTATTGATCTGCTGTTGTCGCTCTGTCACCTTTCAAAAATGGCGCCTCTCAGACTATGCTCTGTGGTGGAAGCTCCGCCCACTGACATCATTGGTTTCCACTCAGGACCAGCAAGGATTTGGGGCTGAACCACAGCCAGGAAGTGCAGTTCAGTACCAGCCCTGGTGGGGAAGCGGTTTGATGTCTACAAAGGGCTCACACTGAAGACTCTTTCAACATTCACGAGTTATAATGAAGTATAAAAACACACCTGCATTCAGAGCATAACCAGCATCTGACCAATCACAATCCAGAACCCAGAAACTGCACCTGCAGGTTATTCAGTACTTATAATTTTATTACAGCTCTGAAGTCTGACAGATGCTGGAGACTGTGTCCTTCCTGTCAGTCCCTCTCGTCTTTCCTCTCTGAAACCCTGAATCGCTTCACAGTTCTAAAGAACCGGCTGCATATAATAACGTTACAGTGCTGCGATATTAGCAGAAATATTGTTTTAAATCCGATATTCGATCGCATATCATCTCTACGCCGCGCGCTAATGCGATCTATCTGTGCTAACAACGCTAATCTGACTGAAAATGGACTGGATATAGATTCTCTCCCAGCCGAAGCTAATCGCGCTCCCATTTTCCCTGCCGGAGGAGGAATTTCCCACGAAGGTAGCTGGTAAATTTAATGTCTTATTTACGACTAATCCAATTTAAGCTTGCACAGTCGGCTGCACTCTCTCATTAACCTCTCGTTAGAGCGGGACAAAGGCGGCCACGTAAATAAACGCCTAATTAAACCGCCGGCGTTTCTCCTCCAGAGGGTTCGGTGTCTGAGGAGGATTTACTGCAATGAAATGGAATAAAACTGATTGGTATAGGACGTGTTATATAATCGAGTCGTATTACATCACTTCCTGTGTGAGAATTACTCCTGTAGGCGGTTCACACACCAGCAGAGCCAAACACACCACCTGAAAAAAGCCATTACGAGCCAACAAAATCCAGTCTAATACACATTCTTATAATAATTATATTCATGTCGTATCAATCGAACAGTTTGTTCCCATAAAGTTAATATTTACTTCCTCTTTCAGTGAAAACGACTGGAATCTCAGGCTGTTACTTTCAGTTAATAAACATTTTGATAAATATATTTATAATAAAAAAAACCTCTGGATCATTTTAATTATTAAATATAATTAGTTTATTTACAGTTTTTTCCTCATAAAGACATTAATGTGTTTTTTTACTAAAGCTTTAAAAACACAGTTGCTGAGAAATATTAACATTTACAGCATTTAGCAGACGTTCTTATCCAGAGCGACTGAGCCATTGGGGCTTAGGGGCCTCACTCAGGGGCCCAGCAGTGGAGCGGTGGCTTGGTGGAGCTGGGAATCAAACCCTCGGTCTTTCTGGTATCAGTCCAACACCTTAACCACTGAGCCACCACTTTCCAGCACAACAACATAAAGTGTCCCAGCACAAACTAGCAAAAAACTGATGAGTTAACACAACCTGACGTTCAATCTTCTGTACTGAAAGGTAGAATAACCGAAAAATGAACATCACTATGAGTGAAACATCATCATTTACCACAGGTGTCCCGATAAATTCCTAAAAAAGATAAAAAACCCTAATTATTCTTAGCACTGACGGAAATCTCAGTCAGATTAGCCGTGTTATGACGTGTGCCAGTTATTAAACATTTGCTAATTTATCATTAGGGTGATTAAGGTGTTGGACTGCTAATTGAAAGATCAGGGTTCGATTCCCCTCACCGGACAGTTTCCACTGCTGGGCCCCTGAGTAAGGCCCTTCACCCCCAAGTGCTCAGATGCATAAATAAGATAAAACATAACTCCAGTTAAGGGCCTCTGCCAGACGCTGTAAATGTTCTGTGAATGTTTTAATCTGTTAAATGATCTGAGCAGAAGAAGGAACATGGTGTGGAGTGAAACCTCCAGAGGCACTGAAACACACCACACTTTTATTTCCATTTCCTTAGCGCTCTGCTAACAGCTGCCGATAAAGTAAAGACCTAGATTTTTTTAATGCAACCTATTTTTAGCAGAAATAGGGATGTGTGTGTGTGTGTGTGTGTGTGTGTGTGTGTAAGTGTTCCTGCAATCTGTCTACAACTTGTATCTTTTTTTGGCAAACCTTCATTCTCTACAAAAAAAATATGTGGATGCAAATTAGAGGGAAATAATGAAGCGATCTGCTTTTCCCACCGCCGCCGCCGCCGCCGCCGCCGTCTCTCAGTGTTAGTCGCTCCGGTGTTCAGCGCTACAGCTCACTTTTAATTAAAGTGTCTGGTGAAATATTTAGGCAGACAGATGGGAGTGTGTGTGTGGCACTCCATCACTGCTGTAATTACAAGACTATGGCATGTTTATAGATCTTATAGTCCTCGGCATCATTACACACACACACACACACACCACACACACACA
>VCAZ01000386.1:105000-106666 GCA_005784505.1 Bagarius yarrelli | reverse complement strand
AGAGAGAGAGAGAGAGAGAGAGAGAGAGAGCAAAAGGGGCTGTGGCGTTAAATGCCAGGTTGCAGTTTACAGTGGATTAATGAACGTGAGGAACAAGAGGAGTGATGTTCCTTATCACAGCGCTGCACATGTTTCTGAATTAATGCAAAAGCGTGTGTGTGTGTGTGTGTGTATGAGAGAGAGAGAGACAGTGAGGGAGACCTTACTTCTCTCTCACCTTCATGTTGCCCCTCACTTTCTATCCTTACTTCACTTTTCACTCTCTCCTCCTCATCCTCTCTTCCTCTCCCTGTCCTCCTCCTGTCTGACTCAGCCTCCATTTGCAACATACAACCAAACACTGCAACTCCAACAACCTTTTCTTTTTATTATTCGATTATTTGTCATGCTGTCTAGACAGATGTCTGGCTTAGAGAAAGTAAGGTGGAAAATATTTACTTGGCTGGTGCTGACGGTGTCATGCAGTGACACCACACACAGTCTGATCTTCTTTAAACCCTGCTACCATCTTCACCCACCACTCCGACTATCTCAACAAATCAGCTCACATCACAGCGACCATTTAAAGCATAGTAGTTTGTTATGCTTCTTATTGAACTATGATTGGTTATAGGCCCAAAACCACACCCACATTTCCTATCCATCTAGCTATCCATCCATCCATCCACTTGCTGGTTGCTCCATAAAGCCATATGATGTTTGTCCTATCTGAGATGGCGAATGTCTCACTGTATATGTGAAACTTTGCTGGAATGCTGTTCAGTCAGTGGTGTAGGTCATCACTGCAGCAGTGAATCCAACCGAGAACATTTCTTCAACATTCAGAACATTTCTCCTCAGACGAGCAGAGACAAGCCTCAAAGATTAACGCACAAATCCACTCACTTTGTCTCACTAGCAGACAATTCAATCCAGACCGGCAAATCAATTATGTGTGTTTCAGATGGAGAGGTGGGGCTTTTAAAGTCCTGATTGAAACGTCCATTCCTATTTACTGCTGGACGAACGAATCCGTCCCTGTCGCTTCCCAGTCTCCTGATCTTAAATAACGAATAATCCACAAATACACCTGGTAAAACAGGATGTCGTGCGTTTTTATCATTTCTGGCAGAAGTTTTTAATTCTATAAGTAGAACTAAAGCTGAGATTTCACAACAGACGAGTTTGCGATAGTTTGGTTGTGTTTTTTTAACTTACAATCTTCTGATTATCAGTACAAAACCTTGATAGGCCTTTAGCAGATCCTCCTTGAACCAGATGCTCGGAGGAAACCACACAATAACAGATGTTGGGTTTCAGGGTTCCTTAGGAGTCTTTAAGGGTTCTTCTAGGCTTTTAAAATAAATTCTCAAGTGGTTCTTAAGGGTTTCTCTGGGTTTCTTAAATAGTTCCTCCACAAGTTTACCAGAGTTTCCAATAGTTCCTACAGTTGTTTTTAAGATTAAATCAAATGCTTCCTCAGGTTCTCACGGTTTCCTCATGGGTTCCTAGCAGGTTCTTTACAAAGCTAGAACAAGGGCTAAAAAACCTGCTGTAGAATTGAGCATAGAAACGGATTTGTTTCAAATGATCAAACCTTCATGTGTTTGAATAAAGAGTTCCTGTAAGAGTTCCTGTAAGAGTTCCTGTAAGAGTTCCTGTAAGAGTTCCTGTAAGAGTTCCTGTA
>VCAZ01000386.1:30000-100000 GCA_005784505.1 Bagarius yarrelli | reverse complement strand
CAACAAACTAAAAACAGCAGCAGACGTTAATGCTTTGATTTCGCTCACTGTCTTTCTTTCCGTCTCCGAATGTTCTCCTCAACGCCGTCTCAGCTGCAGGTGAAGATCTCGCCATTAACACTCCATCATTTCAGAAAAGCTTTAAACCTAGTTCACTCGGATTAGAGGTTTTCTGAACCAGAGACATGTCTTCATGTTGCTCCTTTGACTTTCATCTTTTTTCCGCTCACCTCTTTGAACACACACTCACAGGGAATTTGGGAGTAATTGATGCAGTGTGTGAGCAGCATTTTGATTCCATCGGGGGGAAAATATCAGAGTGTGAAGGCAAGTGGGTTCAGGTTTTCCTGACGCAGAACACGTTTCGGAGCGGTGGGGTGCACCATCAGCATCGCTTCTGCAGTGTGTATTCGCCATGACACTCACAGCGTTCCTCACAACTGCTGAAGGATCTGAGGAGAAACACCCCAGGATTCCAGAGGAGCTTTCAACAGGCTGAATACTGTGAAGTTTAGGATTAAAGTCTGTCTCTCATCCTCTTCTTATTTGTTTGTAATCCAAAGATCAATAACAATAATATGACATCATCAAGGAAGCAGGAGCCGATCAGTGATACACCTTCACTTCATAATTATCACCATCGTCATCATCATCACCACCATCATCATCACCATCATCATCCATCATCATCATCACCATCATCATCATCATCACCATCAACATCATCACCATCATCATCACCATCATAATCATCATCCTCATCATCATCACCATCTCATCATCATCATCATCATCATAATCATCACCATCATCCCCATCACATCATCATCACCATCATCATCATCATCATCATCATCATCATCATCACCATCAACATCATCATCATCATCATCATCATCACCATCATCACCATCATCATCATCATCCTCATCATCATCATCATCACCATCACCATCACCATCATAATTATCATCACCATCAACATCATAATCATCATCATCATGCACCATCATAATCATCTCATCATCACCATCATCACCATCCATCATCATCAGCATCATCACCATCACATCATCACCACTCATCATCATCATCATCCATCATCATCATCATCATCATCAGCATCACATCATCATCATATCATCATCATCATCATCATCATCATCATCACCATCACCATCCATCATCATCATCATCATCATCATCATCATCACATCATCATCATCATCATCATCATCACATCATCACATCATCATCATCATCAATCACCATCATCATCACATCATCATCATCACATCATCATCATCATCATCATCATCATCATCATCATCATCATCATCATCATCATCATCATCATCACCATCATCATCATCATCATCATCATCATCATCATCATCATCATCATCATCACTCATCATCATCATCATCATCATCATCATCACCATCACCATCATCATCATCATCATCATCATCATCATCATCATCATCATCATCATCATCATCATCATCATCATCATCAATCATCATCATCATCAATCATCATCATCATCATCATCATCATCATCATCTCATCATCATCATCATCATCCATCATCATCATCATCATCATCATCATCATCATCATCATCATCATCATCATCATCATCATCATCATCATCATCACATCATCATCATCATCATCATCATCATCATCATCATCATCATCATCATCATCATCATCATCATCACTCATCATCATCATCATCATCATCATCATCACCATCCATCATCATCATCATACCATCATCATCATCATCATCATAATCATCATCATCATCATCATCATCATCATCATCATCATCATCATCATTCATCATCATCATCATCATCATCATCATCATCCATCATATCATCATCATCATCATCATCACCATCAACATCATCATCATCATCATCATCATCATCATCATCATCCATCCATCATCATCATCATCATCATCATCATCATCATCATAATCATCATCCATCATCACCATCATCATCATCATCATCATCACCATCATCATCCATCATCATCATCATCATCATCAACATCATATCATCATCATCATCCTTATCATCCATCATCATCACCATCATCATCATCATCATCATCATCATCCATCAACATCATAATCATCATCATCCATCACATCATCATCATCATTACCATCATCATCACCATCATCATCCTTATCCTTATCACCATCATCATCATCATCACCATCAACATCATAATCATCACCATCACCATCATAATTATCATCCTCATCACCATCATCATCATCACCATCACCATCACCATCACGACATTATTGTTTCGTTTCTCTCCAAATTAACAGAGTGATTTTTTAGTGATTGTTAAGTTTGTGTGTTTGTGTATTGTGTGTGTGTGTGTGTGTGTGTGTTACTAACCGTGTGCTGAGTCTGAGCTGCTATGTGAAGGTGCTGATATCCGAGGTTGATCCTCGCGGTGAATAAACTGTAAGGAACTGACAGATGGAGGTTCTGCCTTTCACACCACTCAAAAAAATAATTGAATCAATTAATAATTGAATAACGAGGCTGTGTTGTAATTATTGTCAACATTCTGTTTCTCCACTTAACCCAAACCCCGACCTTAATTAACACATTCATTACTGCTCAGGCTAACCAGAAAATAATTACAGTTGGACACAGTTCCGCTGGATGTCGTGTGTGTGTGTGTGTGTGTGTGTGTGTGTGTTATGAGTGTGTGTGTATCTGGAAATTGAATAAACATTATTACCGTATGTGTCTAATATCCAGTTCATCATTTCAATATGGATTAAAATATGAATAAATCATTTAGTGCATTAACATTATAAAGCAGAAGCTATTAAGCTAATTATTATTATTAATTATTAAAATGACTTTTTTAACATTTTAATTTTATTTGAAGAAAATAAGGAAATAAACATGAATGTTGATCGTTTGATGAATTGATGAAAAGTGATCAGATCCCATTCGACTATAATTAACAGCTTCTTGTTAAATGTTTATTGTTCTTATTTTCTTGAGTGACTCGACTCCTGTTGATCAGGTGATCAGTGGATCAGGTGATCAGTGGATCAGGTGATCAGTGGATCAGGTGATCAGTGGATCAGGTGATCAGATCCCATTTAATTCTGATTAACAGGTTTAATGAAGCTCTTAATGAAAGATGAAGGCGTGTTAGATGCTGGGAGTTTCCTCAGTGTTTTTCTTCTTCTCAAAGGAATTTTATAAATCATATCATAACCAAACAGATCATCTTAATTAATCAGAAAGAGGAGGAGCTAATCACAATCTGTTTCCTGTTTATTGTCCAATCAGGAGCTTCATCTTTCCTCCTCAGTCTCAGACGTGATTTCTAACAAGCTTTGGGAAAATTCTCACAAAATACGAAGATTAAAGCAAAATAAATCAGTTAAAAATTTACGTTATACTTTCTCATTTCCTTTTCCTTATATTTTAGCTCCACCCCCTAAGCTGTTTTTTAGCCCCGCCCCCTGAGCAGTTATTCGATGACGTGTTTTTATCTGATAACATTAAAGGATGTTGGTTCGAATTCACAGATTATTTTGTCTCTTTCTGTTAAAGTTGTACTCGGAGGTGGTTCAGGTTTTATATTGTGTGTGTGTGTGTGAGCATGAAGTAAATTAGACAGTACCATAGATACACACAGGCCTAATTCAGCTACAGCATCAAGGGTAATTAAGCCTAAGAGCGGCATATATGCTAGCACTGTAATTAGCATGGCCTTGTGTGTGTGTGTGTGTGTGTGTTCAGGCTCAAAGAGCAGATGGAAGTGCTAATTAAAGCATCTCTCTGTGCAATGAGACATGCCTCAACTCACCCCAAATATCACACCATTTATCAGAGCGCAGTTACACACACCGATTCCACACCACACACAGAGAGGAAGAGGACGAGGAAGCTGTTAAAACAGGAAACAGAGAGAGAGAGTGGATTATTTAGCAACTAAAGGAAAAGCAAAGAAGGGAAGAGGAAACAGTTTGCATAGATAAAGAGGAAGTGGATTGGGCAATCAAACAGGAAGTGCAAGTTATAAGGAAGTGGAAGCGCGAGTGGTTAGACACTTAAACAGGAAGTGTAAATGTAAAAGGAAATACTATCGACAAAAGTAAAGGAAGCAAATAAAATCGAGGAAGAGAAAATTAGAAGTAAAATAAGTAAATAGTCTAAAGACAGAAAAAAGCAGAGGAAGTATTTTAGAAAACAGAAAAAGTTGTTTGAAGAGAAGAAATTTTGAAAGTGTCAGTAAAAGAAAATTAGAATGTGAATAAAGTAAAGACAAATTTGTAGAGAAAAATAGTTTGTCAGAGAAGTAAAGACTGTATGTTCTGTGAAAAAATGTGTGTGTGTGTGGTTTATACAGAGAGAGGAGTAGGTGTATACCATTGTGTTTGTGAATGTGCATGAATGTGTGTGTTTGTGTATATTTGTGTATGTGTATACAAAGTGTGTGTGTGCAAAGGTGTGTGTGTGTGTGTGTGTGTGTATATATATATACATATATATGTGTGTTTATATGTGTGTATATGTGCGTGAGTGTGTGTGTGTGTGTGTGTGTGTGTGTGTGTAAGCGGATCACTGTGTCCAGCTGAAATTCAGTAAGATAAGCTCTATCATGTTGCGCCTATTCGACATCTTTCATGTTCACTTTATCTTTCCTCTGTCTAACATCCGCCATGCAGTGTGTGTGTGTGTGTGTGTGTGTGTGTGTGTGTGTGTGTGTGTGTGTGCGCGTTTGTACAGTTTGTGTGTCAGTCAAATCAAAGTCACCTCATTTCACATTTTAACCCTGATGACTGTCCAAATCTGGAGCAAGGACGTGTGTGTGTGTGTGTGTGTGTGTGTGTGTGTGCGTGTGTGTGTGTGTTTCACATATCTGAGTCATAATTCCCAGTGGAAGGAATCTGTCTCACAACTGAAATAGACGTCTTTATTATTTCCACCAGACACCAAAAATATGTTCATTCACTCTGTCACTGTCTCCAGCCAATCAGAATGCAGCATTGGACGATTTATGAATATATAATTCGATCCCCCGGATGAGGTTATAATGATGAGATTGGAGTAATCAGGACCTTCTGACCAATCAGAAGCCAGTACCCGACAGTAAGTGTTTAACGGAAAATGTTCAACACTTCAGAGATTTTTGTTCTAAGCCCCGCCCACTTTGTATCAGAAAAATGCAGCAGACGCTCACAAAGACACGGCACAGAGACGGATTGGACGTCGGCGTTGGGTTTCCACACCCACCGGTTTGATACATGACATTTTATTGGTTTTATTTTGTGAATCCTGTTCATCATTCATCATCTTTCAGACGCTGTCAATCATACGAGCTGCAACATGCTGACATTCCGCGTTACTGTCGGAGCTTTTAATACGGAAAGATACAACAGAGGAGGAAAAATAAACAATGAATAGCCACATTTTAATCAGGACAGAGAATTCATGAAGTTACGAGTTTATGGGAAATTTTACTTTATATCAAAAATGACATTTTGTTGCAAAGCAGGCAGTCGTTCCGGCTCCGTTACCGTGGCGACGGGGGAACCCGTGACTTTCAGCCGGAGGCGCTGAGGCAGCGTGGACTCTGTGCTGTGGAATGAAGCGTTAGCTTTACATCGATTACACACATACAGATGCTGAGGACATCGAGACGAAGCTTGTTCATGATCATTCTGCGTTTTTTTTGGAATATATTTCTATTTACATTAACGTTAATCGCTTCGGTTTCCTTTCTGTTCATTGCTGTCAGTCCGTCTGTCTATCACAGCGTTTCCTTTTGCGTCTCTGCTTCGAGTTTTCTCCAACGTGAACTATGAGGAAAAAAATAAGGCCACGGAAAAGACCAGATAAAAACATTAAGATTGTTTCATGTTGAAAGCAGGTTGCGCAGTTCGCGCAGACACGAAGACGTGTTAGCGTAAACTTTAGTTCCATGAAGCTTGAAAGAAGATCATTTGAAGAAAACTTTCCTGACTCCATCAGCAGGTGAACGTCTGACACCTCATATCACCTTAAGATCTAGCTTTGTCACCTTAAGATAAAACTTTATCCAGTTTCACTTCCTCTTCATAAAAATCTGGATGAATCCGGTTTGACCATGCAGCGTTCCAGGTTCCTGCACGCTTTGAATAAGAATTACAATAATAACAATGTTCACCGTAATCATCGTTCCTAACCTGAAGACTTTTATGTTATAATTATGTACCATTTTAAAAAAAAAAGAAGATTGAATTTCTTAAAGTGAAATTACAGGCGTGGGCGGCACATTAGCGCCGCGAGCCTCCTTCAAGCCGCAGTGAATTCTTTTCGAGTGGTCACTTCACTCCATCAGCTTGTACTTTTCTTCTCTTGATTAGAATCTGGACTGAAGAAGCTGTCAGTGCTCACATGCCACTTCCACGACATATGGATTTATCCTTCAAACACTTCACGCTGTAGCCATGAAGGTAATTACTCCTGACTGACAAAAAGTGAGTGATGAATGAAGAAAATAGAATAATCCAGAGGAGAACATCACATACATAGTAGAAGAATGGAAGATTAGGACGATGAGATGATTCCAGAAGTCCAGGGTTTACTAGCTGGATGTCTTAGAAGATCCAGGGATGGTGTAGAACATGTCAGGATCTGAGGAATCCAGGGGGTTGAGTATGCACAATTAATCTCCAAGATGGTATATTCCAATCTGCCCCAGTGTCTCTCACAGATTAATGGTGAAATCCAGAAATCTCTAAATTCGCTGCTTCTCAATCAAATATATTTCTCCCCACTGATGCCAGATAAAAACAGCTTTCCTAAAAACACTGATGTCCAGAATGACGGTCTTTGATTAGGTGCTGGGCCAAAATCAGTTGTGTTTTTCTCAAAGGTGGCGACTTTCAGGATCAGAACAGTCCACAGAATGTAGTGATGGCCAGGATGAAGGAGGTAACTGTCATGCTGAAGACCTGCCTTTCTGGGAAGACTTGAGAAATTGGTGCTGTTTTATTCTTCTGAGATGTTTTTAGGGTCAGGACATTTTTTCTCTAAATTGCTAAATCTCTGTGTGAAAGCATGACCTGCTCGTTATGTTTGTCAAAGTGTTTGTGTTTATGCATTAAAAGGCTGCAGATTGTATGAAGATGGTGTGATTCAGAGCTAAGGTAAGTTTGGTCTGAGATGGTGGCTTTCAGGATCGAACAGGAACCCTGTGTTTTTCAGTATCTGTGGTTAAAGTGTTATTGTACTTAATGCAGCTTCAAGACAGAAAAAATGATCTTCATTTGGAGATGTTCACATGGCCTTGATGGGGTTCAGGGTCAAAACAGCAGACAGTGTGATTTGGAGTGAGGGTCGATGAGTAAGACAGTGAGGTTTTGCAAAACTCCTTGATGTTTTCCAAGAAAAAAGATGTGGCAACACCATGTGTTCCTCATAGTCAAGAGAAAACCCAGTGCTTCTGGAGTCCCTGTGTAATGGAAGCCCAAAGTTCTCACACTTAATCTGAGGTTGCAGATAGGCAGAAGGCACCCAGTGTGGTCAAACGGTGAAGTTCAGACGGGACGCTGGGCAACAATCAAAGCAAGTCTTGTTTAAATCATCAGTTCATCCACGAACCAAACCAATCAAAAAGAAGTCATTAATATCAACTTCCACGTCATCAAGCAGCGTCAACCTTCCTCATTCGGTTCTGATTTGCGATTCTTCACAAGCCCCTTTTCTTTTCTTATCTTTTTTAATCAGAAATAACATAGCGGTATAGAGAGGACAGACAGACAGGTGAAGTGGTTCTGGAGTTTGGTGGAGGGTCCAGTGGAGTCCCTCAAGTTTGAGACCTCAGCTGGAGGTGAAGTTCAGAGGACAGCAATTCCCACAGCGAAAAGCAGCATCCAGACCTCTAAGCAGATCTTCAGGCCGGCGCTCCCGTTCAAGGGATTCCAGTCGGGGTTCTCGTCAGTTCCTATGCTGTCCTTCAGGAGAAAAAAAATGAAGAATTAGCTCAATTCAGAGTCTGACAGGCAAAATCTGCAAAGAGTCCAACAGAATGTAAGGAGCTAGACATGATCAGCTAATCACTAAAACGCTAGCATGACATCACAACTCTTCTCTTGTTAGCATGTTAGTCTGGTTAAGTTTAGGACTCGTCTGTTGCTCCATTTTCACAGAGTTTTTCAAAATAAAACATCTAATAATCAATCAAAACCTTAAAGATGATAAACAGTTAACCAAATCTTCATTTTTAACACAGGTATTTACCTCCTCCTCCTCACAGATGAAGCCTTTTGAAGCGCTGCACTTTGGATCATTGTCCTGAAGAGAAACAGAGAAGAAGAGGAAATCATTCAGAAGCTACTACATTTACTAACCTGATTCACTCGCTAGCTTTGTTACCAAATGCTAAAGTATCGTACAGCTTTACTCAGTCTCTGACTTTGGACGTGTTGCATCACAGCACCAGTGCTAAAGACGGTCTCATAGCTACTCCACTAAAGTGCCTCTCAATGAGAAGTGGTGCTTTTTTCACCCAGTCGGTTCTGCGCTACATCAGACGGGAGCCGTGCTGACATTTGCAGTAAGACAGCTGAGGCTTAGCGGAGATCATCGTTATTACAGACCTTAAAACACAGTCCACATTGAGCAAGTCGCATGTTTTAACAAAGCTAATTAGCTTTTTCACTGCCTGCTTTAATAAAATCCCCAAATACTCGAACGTAATGCGACTGCTTTTATTTAAAAACATTACTGTACGACATCTCGGGCCCCTTTTTTTAATCTATTTATGTGTGTTGTGCTAATGTTAGCATGCTAGTTGATATGCAGAAAGGCAGCTAATGTTATTTATTTAATTGTTGGCAATAAATGATGATTATTTGATGAAAAATTAACTAAAACACAAGCTAAGATTGGTACTAATGGTACGATGGTACATGATGTTCCTTGAGTTTTTTTGCTCTCCCAGATTTAATCTCTACTCCTAAACAACCAGCCTAATAACATTTTTTGTTATTGATTCATAACTTCATCATTTTCTATAAACATCAGGTTAATGTCTGAGCAAAGGTTAAGTGGATTTTCTGTAATGCTGTAAAGCTCAGCCCTGAAACTCATCCATTCATCTATCATCATCTGTCTCAGCTCTTGTCTCCAGCTTATTAAATGTTAGACAACAGAAGCCATTAGAGCAGCGATGGTCAGATAACTCCAGCACTTTACATAAGAGCTGCTGAAGACATGCTCGCTTGGTTGCCTGGCAGGAAGTGACATTATTCATTCACAGGTCTGCGTAAGGGTTTATGGTATTGGACTTTAACGAGGAAGGGGAGGGGTGGGGAAGTCCTCTGGTCCTCCGAACCAAGTTCTCATACGCTGTGTGTTGTTGTAAACATCTACGATTTAGCATTGTGAAGACTTACAGAATTAGCCAACGCAACGTGTGTTGGCATTTACGCTAATCCGGGCAAAGTACTAAGGTTTCATTCTCACCAGAAACACATTAGCAGGTGTCCATAAGCTCATCAGTCATTATCCTGAATGTGTATCTGCAATTAGTGGCTACTTTTAAGAGTTCTGGCAGGTTACTGTGTCCTGTAAAGCACAAACATGCTTTTTTACAGTCAAAGGCAAGATGTTACCCAGCGTCCCAGAAGCCTGGGGACATTGTTTAAAACAGGAAGTGACACATTTAAAATGGACTAACCGGGATTATAGTCAATGTAGAGCAGGACATACCTCCAGGGGTGGAAGTCTAAATGAAAAATAATATTTACATTTGCAGCATTTTGGCAGACGTCCTTGTCCAGAACGACTTACATTATTCTCTGTTATACAACTGAGCAACTGGACTTTGCTTGGAGGCTCAGCAGTGGTAGCTTGGTGGTTCTGGGAATCAAACCCCCTTAAATTAGTAGTCCAACACTCCGCTACTGCGCTACACCACTGCGCTACCATTTCTCCTGTTTCTACCCAGTATACGGTACAAACACTCGGGCAGATTTTTGTTTGGCTAGTGGGAACGGAAATCGGGTGTACTGGTAAAAAGGGTTAAAGACATTCTGAAATTCTCACAGTGAAAATAGAAAGCTGAAATTCTACACTTCCAGATGGGACATCAGAGGAAGGGAACAGGACCACCAGATTTTTATCAGAAAGATAAAAAGAGCCAGAAGCATGAACAAGGATTTTGTCTTTTTTTCTTTTTATTTGCGTGGGTCTGCGAGAGACTTGCGAGACTCTGCACTAAGCTGAATCCACCATGCGCTGCTGACAGGCTTTTGAATTGCGACTGGCAAGTTTAAAAAATGTCTGTGCTCGGCTCCCTGCAGGCGATCTCTAATTATAAACTTCCTGCATGAATGCTTCTTCTGTCCTGTGTTCACTAATTACCATATCTGCCATAAATTGTGGGCCAGACACAAAACCGCCAAGTCAATACTGGCATCTATCGTGCTGTCCCCCGAGGACTGGAGAGAGGACACGTTTTTCAGCAGTTTCCTGTTTGTATTGTTCTCCTATGCACTCGTTCTTTAACTTGTTTCTTTCTGGACGTTAATTAAAGGCCCATCAGTGCTACAGTAGGGCTGTTTAGCGACAGGTGAAAAACCAGCGTGTTTTGTATTTATGTAAACTGCAGAAACAAAAGACAAAATGTCAATTCATTCATTATCTGCGAGTCTGTTTTGCATTCACGGCTTGATTAGATCTCAAATCGTACATGCGACGCTGATTGAATGCATTGCGTTAGCGGAGAAATGCTTATCTAATGTGTTAATATGTTTCCTTTTTAATTAGATGCCATGTTTGTGTACAGCAGAAGCATAAGCTAGCGAGATGATAATCTTTAGTTTAAGAACCTACTACCAGTTCTTCTTCTTCTAGTTTAGAGTCATGCAGTTAGTCTGTGGTTTTCTGGTAGACTACTAACATGTATGACAATTTCCTGTTAAACCAATCAGATAAGCATTTTAGACATTGTTCCTGGCATTAGCTGGCAGTATCATACACACTTTCTATCACCAGCTGAAAACATCAAGGTTTAGAAATTAGGACTAATCTTTTGAGTAAACTTTAAGATAATTCCAATCACAGACCAGGCATTAGCTGAAACAGGAAGGACTTAAAGAATTTCTAAATTCAGCTTACATGAAAGGGAAGCCATCTTGGATAAACCAGGAATAGATCTTTTTAGAACTTCTTTTCTGAATTGTAAGAGCTGAACACTCACATATTCCGGTTTGGTGATGTTGGGGTAGGCAGTAGGGTTGGTGCGAGAAACATCTGGGTTTGTTGATGCTGTCGTCTTCGAGATGTCTGTCCCAAACGCCTGAATTGCATTTCCTGTGGAAAGGTTCAAAGGTACATTTTTGAGTAGCTTAACAATTTTTTTACCAAACTCGAGTAACGTCTAATACTGATACCTGAACCATACTGAGCTCTGCTGCACCAGCTAGATATGCCTAACTTTACCATAGAAACAGCATTTTAGAGTTTATTTCTTCTTCACCCTTTAGGCTAGCTACTCACTGGGGGTTTTGTCACCTGAATTCATTTTTGTCTTGTTGTACTTCAATTAGTTCTTAAGTAGATTTGTAATTGAATTTATTACAATATTTCAAGAAGTATTTGCTGAAATATCTCTTCTATCCACACCCAAATTTTATCCACTGATATTCATTACATTTATTACAAGTATTCCTTTATTTTCTGGCCATCTGAGGGTTAAAAGCCTTGCTCAGGGGCCCAGATGGGACTTAAATCCACAATCTTCCAATCAGCAGGCCAACACCTTAACCAGTGGGCTACCACTTTCCCTTGTTAGCGTCCTACACTTCTCAAGTTCCCACTCTGACTCATTTGATTTCACCCTATGATCAAAGACGCAATAAATCTGATGGAGATGATTGTAGTGTTTAAAGGTCAACTAACAGGACTGAATGTGTTCTTCAGTGTCTGAGCTCATTTATCAAATCTACTGGATGGTAGGGAATTCCTGACCACAAAGCCACTGGTGTGTCTTTCACAGAAAGAGTTTACTGTCACGGCAAGTACACCAGAGTGAAATTCCTTGCCCTGTATATCACAACTTGTTAGGAGGCAAGGGTCAAAAAGTAGAGTCAGCCATGAAACACTGCTTAGTGGGGTAAGTGCCTTGGCCAGGGGAGTAACAGTATATCTTTGGATGTCCTGGGAATTACACTCAAATTCTTTTTACTGATTACTGCATTTGAACTTTAGCCGCTCACTCATCCTGTTCGGGGATTTGATCAATAATAAAAAAAAACTGCAGTGAAATTCTTTTTTTTTTTTTTGCATATTTCAGCTTGCTGGGAAGTCGTGGTCAGAGCACAGGGTCAGGACTTCCAAGTCATCCTTTACAAGAAAGTGCTTTATAGATCAGTTTTCCCCACACAGACCTTATTGTTAGTGCAGTGAAATTGTTTTGCATATCCCAACTTGTTAGGAAGTCGGGGTCAGAACATAGGGTCAGAAATGATATCATGGTTCGGGAGCATTATAAAGCTTACAAAACTTGTTCAAATCCACAGGATTTCCTGATTCTCTCGAAAATTTGAACTAACACACTCTGATCATTATATTGAACTTGAACCAGCAAAGATTTGGTTTATAGATCAGACCACTTGAGCAGCTTACTGGGATTTAGGTGGAAGTTCTGAGAAAGAAACCTTAAGTTTGAGGAAAGTAGAAGCCTAAAGGTTAAGATGTTGATCGTAAGATTGTAGAGCTCCATTCTCAGCATCACCAAGCTGCTCCACTCCACTGACCCTATGCTATGCAAGGTTCTTAACCCTCAGCTGCTCAGATATATTATAAAAAATAGAGTATAAGGAACTGTAAATAATATGGATAGATCTCAGTTTTTTTATACTAAGCCATTGGTTTAATAAAAGCCATTGCTTGGTGAAAAAGCTTTCTGTATCGATGATGTTCAAAGCATTTCATGACAGAATCCATCATGCTGCATGTTATCACTGTCCGGACTGGCAGCAGCACCATTCCCGCTAACAGAGCAACAGTGCCTGGGGCAGCTGGGGGTTTTGAGACACAGTGTGTAGAATCATTGACACTGTACTTCATAGGCTGCACAAAAGTGATGATCAGTGTTAGATATTCATTCCCAACGTTTTCTGAGCTAGAATTTTCGAAAATTTCAAGCTGATCATTATTCAGCTCGCTAAATGCTTTAGCTCATATACCTTCTTTCATCCAAGCTTACGTTTGCTGTTTTACAACCAACATAGCTCAGGTTTCTCCTACTGAACACGTTCTGAGAATACATTCCTGACCTGCTTCTCACTTCCAAACTGCTATAATCCATTCTGCTTTCCGACCAGTCCAGCAGCAGAGTCCAGCAGGAATTTCCCACTGTCAGGGAAAGAAGCCTAATTATTCCCTGTGTGGCAGCAGCAACATCTTCACTGCTCAGTTAGTCAGAGAGGAAGTGTAAAACCTTCAGCTCTCCTAATAAGGTTCTAGCTGAAGATTTGAGGGTTTATTCAACCAAAACTTCAGATGTTTTAGTCACACATCCGAGTGGAATCTGGGTCACAGGAAATTAAGCTTTGAGTAGTGAAAGAATTTGTGCTGCTGGTTTAGCAGTCTTGTGCTAGGTTAATGTTCATTCTACTGGTAATGGTTAAACTGGGCATCAAGGTTAATTACAAAAACCTTGGGAGAAGATTAGACTGCCTGGAGGGGATTAGATTAATGGAGATTAGACTTGCTCCAAACGGATTAAAAGTAACAGTTCTGGTTCTGTAAAGCAGGGCGGTTCTTAATGTTGTCCTTACGCAGACAGGTGTTCTCTCTAAAGTCCCGTAGGAACTTCTCACACTCTTCCTCCTGGTTTCCGCTGTTCCTGCAGCTGCACCATGGTGAGATGGAAAAGTCAGTGTGATTAGCATCTTCATAGTTCGGAGTCATGTCCGTTCCTGGAGCAGAAATTAAATAAAAACTGTCAGGTAATGTCTACCTGTCTCACTGCATGTTTTACTGTCTTACTTGATTCCTGCCTCTCATTGTATGTCTTACTGTCCCACTGTCTGCCTACTTGTTTACTGTCTGCCTTTCTTTCTTACTGTCTTCATGTTTTACTAACTGTCTTTTTGAGTCTGCTTACTGTTTGCCATGCAGGCTCACTGTCTGTCTACCTGTCTCACTTTCTGCGTGGTCACTGTACAGTGTTGTCTCACTGCATGTCTTTTTGCTTGCTTTTCTCACTATTTTACAGTCTCTGACTCACTGTCAGTCTGTTTCTCTGTCTAATGATTTACCTGTCTCTCTGTCTATCTGCTACCTGCTGTTGTCCTTTACTGCCACCAGAAATGGATTTTCTAAAAACTTTGTGTGTGTCTGCGGCACTGTGTGTCTGTGTCACTGTGTGTCTGTCTCACCGATGAGGCCAGTGTAGGCAATGAGCAGGCCTGGTAGTCGTCATTTGGACAGGTGCTGATGGAATCATCACTCATCTGACAGTGTGTGTGGAAATCTGCCAGTCTGGACCTGAAAAACCAACAGAATAGAGAATTCTTTACAGGTTCTGGAATCAGGAGACGTATCTGTCTCTCTCTGTCTCTCTCTCTTGCTTTGTGTTTAGGTCAGCATGTGGACACTGTGACCTCAGTGTGTTACAGAGGACATTGATGTAGAAAAATGCAGGAAATTATTTAGCGACCGATGCCAATTCTTTCATCTAATTGATTCTGAATCATTTGTAAATGATTCATTAAAAAACCTAAGCTCCGCCCACAAACGCTGAGAGTTTGTTGGGTGTGTTTTAACTTTCCTTAGTGTGACTTTCACCAACAATTCGTTCCTAAAGACAACAAATCAGTAACGAAAGCTTCCGCCTCGGTCCGAGGATCTGTTTTACAGAAATATTCGACAGTTCAGTAAAGATATCACGAAATTCTACAGTTTTTGGTCTTAAAATAGAGGTGTAACTTTTCTTTTACACATTCACACTTCACACACACACTCACACACTTACACACAATCCTACAGCTGTAATCCATCATCAGGAAGTAAGTGCGCGGTCGCTGCCGTGTCCCCGTGGTTTTTCCCACATTGCAGCGTTTGGGTAATTTGTGGGACGTCTCAGATGATCAGATTTCATAATTTGTCAGCGTGAGTTTGAACTGAAACGTCAGAGAAACTTTTTAAAAACGTCTTTTTACGTCAGAGAAACTTCACACCGTCTCACAGGACATTTTAGAGAAGAAAAAACGCTGCTGTTAGCAATAATCAGCGCTCCCGGTTCTGCTCAGCGTTTTTCTCAGCTTTTTCTCTCCTCTTGTTTGTTATTTTCTGATTTAAAAACCGGAGAACTGCACGGCCACGGCCACATACCGTAACCCTCAGTGTCTCATTAACAGCGTCTCATTAACAGCGTCTCATACCGTAACCCTCAGTGTCTCACACCGTAACACTCAGCGTCTCATTAACAGCATCTCATTAACAGCATCTCATACCGTAACCCTCAGTGTCTCATACCGTAACCCTTAGCGTCTCATACCGTAACCCTCAGTGTCTCATACCGTAACCCTCAGCGTCTCATACCGTAACCCTCAGTGTCTCATACCGTAACCCTCAGTGTCTCATACCAGTAACCTATCAGTGTCTCAGTGTCCCATACCGTAACCCTCAGTGTTCTCATACCGTAACCCTCACTGTCTCATACCGTAACCCTCAGTGTCTCATACCGTAACCCTCACCGTCTCATACCGTAACCATCAGTGTCTCATACCGTAATCCTCAGCGTCTCATACCGTAACCCTCAGTGTCTCATACTGTAATCCTTCAGTGTCTCATATGTCTCATTAACATCATCTCATTCCGTAACACTCGTTTATATTTACGTTAAACGAGTTATAACCAATTATAAACGCAACTGAATAAGCAACAAATGGACAGTGACTGCTAAGTGATATGCAATTTAGGTCTACAGTGTATGACATCACAACACGTTTTGGCACACACACACACACACACACACACACACACACTGCCTTTCTGCTGTTGATTGTGTCAGATTTGTTTGTCTGTTTTACAAATCAGCTCTACACAGCTCACTTCTCAGCACCTGTGTGTGTGTGTGTGTGGTGTGTGTGTGTGTGTGTGTGTGTTTGTAACAAACATCACCAACATAAACACTAATAATGTGTCTCATTAATTATCTCTTTAATTAAACATTTATTAACACCAAAATTACTACAATGTTTTATTAACTCTGATGGTAACAAACTGCCTCGTTAAGAAACTGTAATTAACACACCCACACACACACACACACACACACACACACACATACTTCCTAATTAACCCTGAATGAGTCTGTGATGTTTGATCAACACTGCACTGCACACAGCTGAGGGTTTTTATTAAAGAATAAAATTTCCAGTGATTCCGGAACACACACTGCATTCCGGACAGATCCGCTTGGAGATCCCGTCTGAAATCCGGACTGACGCGCGTGACAGGAAATGGAAACGAGTTCTTTCGTCTCAGAGGACGACAGTATGGACGTATACACACGCTGTCCACTGTACAAGCCTCTGTTTCCATGGTGACGGTACAGCATTAACATTAGTGCGGGTTGTGCGGCAGCGGAAAAGTGAGCGCAGTTTTGCGGTTTGATGGAACCGGCCGGGGGGACCAGCAGGAACAGGAAGTGTGTGTTTATGAGGCGCTGCGGCGACACAGTGCAGCTAATGAAGTGGAAATAATCAAACTCTCTATGTTTTATTTATTAATATCTCTTTTTCTCTCTATCTCTACTGGTATTTCTTTCTGTATCCCTCTCTCTTTTTGTCTTTCTCTCTGTGCGGCTCTGTCTGTATTCCTCTCTTGTCCCTCTCTCTTTTTCTCTCTCCCTCTCTGTCTGCATCCCTCTCTCTCTTTTTTCTCTCTTGCTGTATGGCTCTGTCTGCATCCTTCTCTCATCACTCTCTCTTTTCTCTCTCTCTTTTCTCTCTTTCTCCCTCTCTCTGTACGGCTCTGTCTGCATACCTCTCTCTTTTCTCTCTCTTCTCTCTGTCTGGGTGACGCTGCTGGGGGTTGAAAGCGCGGCTTGGCGAGTGTTTGGGTTGAGGTTTCTGGGGATAAAGTGCACTTTGTGTCTCAGCAGGACTCGACTATTACACCTGAGTGCAGCTCCTGCTGCTGAAATTACAGCCTGTCTGCCCCCTGCTGCCCCCTGCTGCCTCCTCAGACCCCTTTCACACTCACACTTTACTGAGAAAAAAGGAAAAAAGAACACGACTCTGCGGCTAAAACACTATCATTTGTCTGGGTGAACGAGTCTGGAGCGGTGATCTTGTTCTCACCAGTACTAAACCTCACACACACCCACATACACCCACACACACCCACACACACCTAAACACACTGACACACACCTACACACACCGACACACACCTACACACAGGTCTCGCCAACACGTTCAGTGCAGATGATTCTGAATAATTAAGATCCTGAATCCGAACACACACACACACACACACACATTTCTCCTCAGTCTTTTTTACTTACACACAGTTACACTGATTTGCGTTGGTTAGTGTTAGCGTCTTAGCATTAGCATGCTCCAGACACCAAATAAATCGCCTCTGTAAATTCTCCTTCCATTGTAGCAAAAGTAAGTGCCCCCCCCCTCCCTCCCTGTCCTCTCTTTGTGTAAGTCAAGTTGGTCTCTACAGAAATAAGGTGCTGGGTCGCGTCCCGCTCTGGTCCTGGAGTACACTGAGAATACCCTGGAAGGTTATCAGATCCTCTGACCGAGACATGGAGGACTGGACATGAGCTCAGAACTGGAACAGCTTCAGTCTGGACTCCAGAACCCAAAACCCATCCAGGTCTGCTGATGGAAGCCCAGACGTCCTTTACACACACACACACACACACAGCCTCAGACACAGTGAGTTTGGACAGAGGATCAAAGTTTTGTGTCATTTGCCCTTCAGGAAAGAGTGCAAAACGGAGAGAGAGAGAGAAACAGAGAGAGAGAGAAAGAGAGAAAGAGGGGGAGAGACAGACAGAGAACTAAAGGGACAGACAGACAGAGAAATAAAACATCACTGTTCTTTTTTGGTGAACGAAGTGAATTCATCAATAGTTAATTGGAACGGCCATGTGTGAACATATGGCGTGGCCCCAGGCGGTGTGTGTGTGTGTGTATGTGCAGTAGCAGAATCAACCTAGGAAAGTTTAAGCATAGAGTCTGTGTGTAAGTTTTTCTTCCTTTTTTTCTTTCTCCTTTTCTACGAATGTCTGTCTATACAGTTCTTTTCTCTGTCCCTGTCCAATTCTCTTTCTGTCCTGCTGTTTAATCTCTTTCACCGTCCCTGTCTTACTCTTTTCTTGTCTGTCTCTCCACCCTATATCTCTGTCTCCCTACTTGTTGGCCTCCTATTTATATATTTCTTGCTTTTACTTTCTGCCCCCCCCCCCCCCCCCCTCCGCAGTCAGTTCTCCGTCACAGTCGGACTGATTTGATTTGGTTCTCTGGCTGAGAGTGTTATTATTTTTTTCAATTTCTAAAAGCTAAGAACAAACCGTGTGAGTTCATCCAGCGCTGTCTCGAAAGAACAGATCACAAAGAGGATTATCTCACACACACACACACACACACACACACACACACACCACACACACACACGCTCATGCTTACACACACAAACCTGGATTTATCTCTGTTTTGAAGAGTGATGTTAAGGCAGAGCTAAAATAACCAAAAGGGTTATATATCAAATTAAGGTGGCGTTAAGATGGGAGTGGGGGTTAGGATGGGGGGAGTTATATTAGGTAGGGATAGGATGAGGGGTGGAGTTATAATTAGGGTAGGTAGGAGGGGGGGTTATAATTAGGCGGGGTAGGGAGGGTGAGGTGTTATAAAGGGGGGGGATCAGGGGGTTATAATTAGGGTGGAGTTGGGATAAAGGGTGGGGTTATAATTAGGCAGAGGCTGGTGAGGGTGAGGTTAATAATTAGGGGGAGTTGAAAGGGTGGTTAGAAGGGCGGAGGATGATGAGGGGTGGGTCTAATTAGGTGGATGGATAGGGGTGAGATAATAAGGATAGGGAGGGAGTGGGATAGGATGAGGGTGGGGCTTATTAGCTGATGATAGGAGAGGGGGGTGAGGTATAATTAGGGTGGGTTGGGATACAGGTGGGGTATAATTAGGGTGGATGGACAGGGTGGGGTTATAATTAGGCGGAGGCTATGATGAGGGTTGGTTTATATTAGGTGGAGTTGGATGGATTGGTGGGTCAATCGGTGGGATAGATGACGGGGAGGTTTAATTAGGGGATAGGATGAGGGTGGGCTATATATGGTGGAGATAGGATAGGGTGAGGTTATATTAGGGTGGAGTTGGGATACAGGGTGGGGTTATAATTAGGCGGGATAGGATGAGGGGGAGGTTATAATAGGTGAGTTGGATAAGGGTGGGTATCCTTAGGCGGAGGATAGGATGATGGGGAGGTTATAATTAGGATGGCGTTGGGAACGGGTGGGTCTAAGAGGCGAGGAGGCTGCGTGGAGGTTTATAGGGTGGAGTTGGATAAAGGGTGGGTTATAATTAGGCGGAGGGATAGGGGAGGGGTGAGGTTATAATTGGGGGAGTTGGGATAAAGGGTGGGTTATAATTAGGCGGAGGATAGGATGAGGGTTTAGGTTATACGGTTAGGTGTTTGGGATACGGGTGGGGTTATATTAGGCGGAGATAGAGGGGTGAGGTTATAATTAGGGTGGAGTTGGGATATGGGGTGAGGTTATAATTAGGTGGGATAGATGGGGTGGGGTTATGTGAGGGGGGCTGGGGGGGCATGGGGGGGGAAAAAATGTGGGGCAGGGTTATGTTAAGGGTTGGGAGGGTGAGAGGTGGGGATTGGGTTAGGGGCGGTGTTTAGGTGAGGGGCGGGGATTAGGTGGGCAGGGTTATGTAGATGGGTGGGTCTTAATGCTTGCAGTTTTAAATATCAAAACATCTTTTACTTTAGTTACTATAATTTATTTCACAGTATTGTTTCTTTCTGTGTGTGTGTTTGTGTGTGTGTGTGTGTGTGTGTGTGTGTGTGTGTGCTGTCAGACAGCGTGTCGCCTTGTTGAGGATAGAAGATGTTTTTACTCTCTCTGTTCTGACAGCTGCTCGGATACTGAGCTGATTACAGTAGAGTGTCACACACATACTCTCATACACACACACACACACACACACACACCACAGAGCAAAAAATACTAGACTTTCTACTACAGTTAATGCCTTTGAAAAAAAGAGGATTTATCCAACAGCACACACAAACACACACAAACACACACACAAACACATTATATCCATTCATTTATTCATTTATTTATTTATTCATACTTTTATTCATCAATCCTTCACTGGGCTACATCCTCATACACTCTCCCATCTACAGAGCCGATTCATCCATCAATCTGTTCCTCCACCTGTCTTTTCTCACTAATTCTTTTCTACTCAAATTATTTACCATATATTTAAGCTATGATTTTATCCATCCATCCATCTATCCATCCCTCCTCCATCCATCCATCCATCCATCCATCCATCATCATTTCATCCATCCATCCCATCCATCCATCCATCCATTCATACATCCATTATCCATCTCATCCATTCATCCCTTACCATCCACAAACCCATCCATTCATTCATCCATCCATCCATCCATCCATTTATCTATCTATCCATCCACCTTCGACACACACACACACACACACACACACAACTCAGACAAATGTGTCTACCTGCAGAAGGGGTCGAGGCGACAGGTCTTGCGCAGCTGCAGGCAGTTGGGTCTTAGCTTGTCCTCGTATGCGCAGGAGGGGACGATGGTCTGACGTCTCCTCTCTGCGCAGCCGTGGTCCTGGCAGGAGCAGAACAGCAACCCGAAGCTGTACTGCGACTGCACACGCTCCTGGAACTGACGCAGGGCTTTGTGACAGCGCTTCCTGTTGCATTCGCTGCGAGTGCAGGTGCTGATGTAGTTTGAACGTTGACGCTTGCAGTTATCATTCAGGTTGCAGGCTTTCGTGGCATCCAGACACTGATTACACGTTCCACTGGGATCAGAACAGGGGGACTGAGCCTTACCTGTACCGGTGTTCATACCTGTACATACCAGAGAGAGAGAGAAAGAGAGAGAAGAGAGAGAGAGAGAGAAAGAGAGAGAGACAGAGAGATAAAGAAAGAGAGAGAGAAGCAGAGAAAGAGAGAAGAAAAATAGGAGAGAAGGAAAGGGAGAGACAGAGAGAGAGAGAGAGAGAGAGAGGAAACAGAAAGCGAGGGAGAAAATGTCAGACACTATAAGGAACAATGCAAGGAAGGTGTGTGTGTGTGTGTGTGTGTATGTGTGTATAAACTCCTTTGGTGTTACTTTGAGCAGATGGTTCCTCAGAGCCCCTGTAGAGAAAGGAGTTAAATTTCACTCCACACCTTTAATTACAAACAAACTGCTAAGAATCCAAACTGTTTACTGAAAACACACACACACACACACACACACACACACACACACACTAGCATACAACTCCTAACAGAGACTCCTTCAAACTTGCACACATAGCTCCAAAAGACTTGAATGAGCAGGTCTGAATTACCTCTGAATCGACTCTCCTCCTCTCTCTCTCTCTCACACACACACACACACACACACACACACAATTTCTGAAACTTTCAGCTTTTCCTTACACTGTGTGTAAGTTCTGAACTCCAGATTATCAAACTAATCAAAACTGTTTAACGTAAACTTGTTGACCAATCAGCTCGGAGGAATCACTGAGCTCACGATTCGACTCTTTGTCGATCTCATCATTAACAGGTTAATCAGATGTGAGGTTTGGCTAAGGTTCTGGAGAAGAACGTCCAGCAGGATGATGCATCACCTCATCACTTTTCATCTTCAGGAACAGGATTTGTACATGAAGTTCTCATCAACTATTTTACTCCCATCCTGAAGAACATCATTGCTCCACACTACGGGTTTCACAGTGAACGTTTCTGCTGATAGGAATCGGTTCATCTTCTGTGGATTATTTTCTTCTCCTGGACCCCTGCTGACCCGAATGCACAGCCGCAGATGGCCAGAGGAGATTACACCGACAACATCCATCATCTCCTGCTTCTTCAAGTTTCTGTCTCTTTCTGAACACACAAACACAGTCTCTTTTTCTTTCTATCTCTCCCTTCCTTTTTTCCTCTATCTCTCTCTCTCTCTCTCTCTCTCTCTCTCACTGCAGTTCATTTAAATAAAATATTATACAGTGTGGTAGATAATTTAGATATTCATATTTAGGATGCTACAGCAAAATTACAGCAACGATATTAATCATTTTCACTTAATGTTAAATAAATTTAAAGTTCCACTGTGTAGTGTTAATAACACATTTATTACACACAGTGTAGTGTTAATAACACATTTATTACACACAGTGTAGCGTTAATAAAACATTTGTTACACACAGTGTAGTGTTAATAACACATTTATTACACACAGTGTAGTGTTAATAACATTTATTACACACTGTGTAGCGTTTAAAACATCTTTATTACACACTGGGGTTAGTAGTGTTTATAACACAGCACATACATTCAGTATAAGGATTCTTAATTTTTTCTACATTTTCATCCCATAATTTCACACAAAGAACAGTAACACGTCCTCTTTAAATTTCAGTACGTTCTGGTAAAAATATATTGACTATTTTACACACGTACACACACACACACACACACACACACACACACACCTGCTCCACTTTAAAAAAAGCCTCAATATGTCAGCGCTAATACATTCCCAATACGTACAGAAAGAACTGACCACACACTCTCACACACACACTCTCTCACACACACACACCACACACACACACACACAACACACACACACACACAGATGCCTGGTTTGGATGAATAGACTGCAGATTTCCCTCTGGCTGGTGTGTGAATCACAGCTGCACAGTGGAAAAACTTATAACAGAAACTTTAAAAAAAATAATAAATAAAAATTCAACTTCATTGTGGAAGGTATGTGTACAGAGCCAATGAAATGCATTTTTCACATATCCCATCTTAGTAGGTTGGGGGTCAGAGCACAGGGTCAGCTATGATACAGCGCCCCTGGAGCAGGAAGGGTTAAGGGTCTTGCTCAAGGACCCAATGGTGGTTGGCTTGCCAGTGGTGGGGTTTGAACCCAGGTGTTTCTGGTCTTCAGATCAGCAACTTAACCATTTGAGGCCACCACTGCCCCTTAAGTTTACTTTAAGTCCTGTACAGTTTGTATGAGTTCACATCTGGACGCAAAATCCCAAACCGAAAACTTATACCCTAAACCCACAGCCTGGACCTCAAACCTTCACCCTAAATCCCACACCAATACCCTAAACTTCACTCTAATCTATCACCCTATATCTCATATCCACATCCTAAATCCCACAATAGGACAATGTGTTGGACTATTAGCCAAAATTCCCAGTTCCTCTAATATATATATGGTGGCTCAATGGTTAAGGTGCTGAGTTGCTGATCTGGAGACAAGGAAGACCTGGGTTCAAGCCCCACAACCACCAACTGTTGATCTGAAGACCAACCACCATTAAGCCCCTGAGCAGGGCCCCTAACCCTGTAATGTAAAGTCATGATTTTGTTCCATCATTTGTACATTTTGTCTGGTTTACAACTTGATGTAAGTTAGAAACATTGTCCAGTCAGCAATGTTCTTAATCTGGGTCTTACAGACGATTGGCCTCTTTAATAAAGGCGTGGCCATGCCCACAAATACAGCAGTGCAGATTGAGACACGCCCATAGGAGACAATCCTGTAGCAAGTCGTGTGCAGGAATCTTGGATTGGATACATGCGGTATGCTTTGGTCAGACATCGGCTCACTGAGCGAGAAGTTGCCTTGCTCCTAAATTATAAACATCAACTTTTACATTTGACATTTTCGTGCTTATTAAGCTTGTTTTTCTTCTCGGTTTTTTCCGACTCAGAGGGAGCGCTGATAAAGCAGAAACGCCGCTCTAAACTCCACTCTCTGTAATTAAAGCTCCTCCACACTGGCCATCAGGGAGCCTCGCCTCATTCCAGTGTAATAACCCCGAAAACATTTAAACACACTCTTATACAACAAGCTGGTGTGAGTCAGTGAGGATCTGGCAACCCTGAGCAAAGTTGCTCCCGAGGTTCTTCTGTGAGCACTGAACAAAAATGAGTAGAAATAAATAAAAAATGATATGAAAATAAAAAGAGTGGAATCTCCCCCGGTGAATCCGATGCTGGTTTTATTTAATGGGGTCGAACCCCTACAGGGTTTTTGGAAAACAGTCAGATAAACTCACTCACTTTTTCACAGGAACCTTAAAACCTCTGGAAGCCCTGTTCCCATCGAGTTAAAAAAAAAATAAAGTCATAATAATAATAACTTTGTTTTGTAATGATGATTTGACCCTCATCCCAACTCTAACCCTAACCCTAACCCAACCCTAACCCTAACCCTAACCCAACCCTAACCCTAACCCTAACCCAACCCTAACCCTAACCCTAACCTTAACCCAACCTAACCTTAACCCAACTCTAACCCAACCCTAACCCTAACCCAACCCTAACCCTAACCCTAACCCTTAACCCTAACCCAACCCTACCCTAACCAACCCTAACCCAACCCAACCCTAACCCTAACCCTAACCCTAACCCAACCCTAACCCTAACCCAACCCAACCCTAACCCTTTAACCCAACCTACCCTAACCCAACCCTAACCCAACCCTAACCTACCCTAACCCTAAACCCAACCCTAACCCTAACCCTAACCCTAACCCAACCCTAACCCTTAACCCAACCTAACCCTAACCAACCCTAACCCTAACCAACCCTAACCCGACCCACCCTAACCTAACCCAACTCTAACCTTAACCCAACCCTAAAACCCTAACCCAACCCTAACCCAACTACCTAACCCAAAACCTAACCCAACCCTAACCTAACCCCAACCCTAACCCTAACCCAACCCTAACCCAACCCTAACCCCTTAACCCAAAACCCGAACCCGAACCCCAAACCCGACCCGAACCCGAAACCAACCCCTAACCTAACCCCAACCCTAACCCTAACCCAACCTAACCCAACCCAACCCTAACCCTAACCCCTAACCCTAACCCTAACCCTAACCCTAAACCTAACCCAACCCTACCCTAACCCAACCCTAACCTAACGCTACCCTAACCCTAACCCTAACCCTAAAACCCTAGACCCTAACCCAACCCTAAACTCTCTACCGCACCCTAACCCTAACCCTAAACCCTAACCCTAACCTTTAACGCTAAACCCAACCCTAACCCTAACCCTAACTAACCCCAACCCTAACCTTAACCCACCCTAACCCTAACCTTAACCCAACCCCTAACCCTTAACGCTAACCCCAACTCTAACCTTAACCCCAACTCAACCCTAACCCTAACCCTAACCCTAATCCTAAACCCTAACCCTAACCTACCCCTAACCCAACTCTACTCCTAACCCTAACCCAACCTCCCTAACCCTAACCCTAACCCAACCCAACCCACCCTAACAACCTAACCCCCTACAACCTAACCCTAAACCCAACCCTAACCTAACCTCTTACCCAACTCCTAACCCTAACCTAAACCTAACCCAACCTTAACCAACCAACCTAACCCTAACCCACCCTCCTTAACCCACTCTACTCTAACCAACCCTAACCTAACCCACTCCTAACCACCTAACCCCTAACCACCCTAACCTCCACCCTAACCTTAAAACCCAACTCCTAACCCTTAACCCAACTCTAACCCAACCCTAACCCCAACCCTAACCTTAATTTCAACCCTACCTCCCCTAACCTTACCCAACCGCAACTAACCAACCCTAACCTTAACCCTCAACCTAACCCTACCCTAACCCTAACCTAACCCTAACCCTAACCCAACTCTAACTCAACCCTAACCTAACCTTAACCCAAACGCTAACCCTAACCCAACCCTAACCCTAATCCAACCCAACCTTACCAACCCAACTCTAACCCCAACCCAACCCTAACCTAATCCAACCCTAACCTTAACCCAACTCTAACTCAACCCTAACCTTAACCCAACCCTAAACCAACCCTACCTAACCCAACTTTAACCTTAAACCCAACTCTAAACTCAACCCTAACCTAACCCAACCTAACCCACCCTACCAACCACCCTTAAACCCTAACTAACCCAACCCTAACCTTTACAACCAACCTAACCTTAAAACCCTAACCCAAAAAACCTCTAATCCAACCCTAACCTTAACCCAACTCTAAACCCAACCCCAACCCTAACCCTAACCCAACCCTAACCTTAACCCAACTCTAAATTCAAACCCTAAACTTAAACCCAACCCTAAACCCAACCCTAACCCTTAACCACAACTTAAACCTAACCTAACCCAACTCTAACCTCAACAACCTTAACCTTAACCCAACCCTAACCTTAACCCAACTCTAACCTTAACCCAACTCTAACTCAACCCTAACCTTAACCCAACCCTAACCCAACTCTAACCTTAACCCAACTCTAACCCAACCCTAACCTTAACCCTAACCCCAACCCTGACCCAAACCCTAACCCAACCCTGACCCAAACCTAACCCAACCCTAACCAACCCTGACCCAAACCCTAACCCAACCCAACCCAACCCAACCCTAACCCAACCCAACCCAACCCAACCCAAGCCAACCCAACCCTAACCCAACCCAACCCAACCCTGACCCAGAACCTAACCTAACCTTTTATTCAGCAACAACTGCAAATATCTGATGTCTCATTTTTAAAACTGTGTGTAAGATTTGTACCAAAAGTGTACATGTGCCGAAAGTATCCCAGATCAAAAAAGGGGTGTGTCTTAATTCCAAAATGTATTCATTACAGCAAGAAACACTTCAATATACAAATAGCACAATGAGCTTAATGTTGTACAGACGTTTTTATTAATAAGCTGTAAAATGTTTACCGGAGATGATGGAGGCCAGACGGAAGGCGTCTGTGTGACGGACAGGAGGCAGAGGCTCATACGGTGACGCTTCGTAGAAATCTTCGCCTGAAAAAAAACATAAGCCGTAGTGTTAGTGTTTTAAGCTACTGTTAGTGCTAGCACATGCTATAAGTACAAGTAAATTTTAAAGCGTCATTTATTTTTTTTTCGCAACCTTACTTTCCAACCTGCTAGCTAAAGGCTAGTAAGCTACGCTGGTGAAAACTCTTAACGTGCAATTTCTCTTTGTAAAGCAGGATTTTACCTTTAAGTCTTGTGTCAGTTGTGAAGTTTAAGTTGCTAACTGCTAATTGGATAATTAGTGTGACTGAAAACATATCAGTGCTTTTGATCCACTCTTTTAGCGTCTGAATTTAGCCATGATGATTTTAATCTGAGGTAAATTTATATTTAAATTCAACCTTTTACACGAGCCATCGGACAAAAACTGTTTTCAGTTGTTCTAGAACATTCCAGAAAAAATAAAAGAAAAAAAAGTCAATAAATTTGTCAAGCTCGTTTTTTTGTCAGAATGTATAAATTAGGTCTGTCTCTCTGTCTCTCTCTCTCTCTCTCTCTCTCTCTCTCTCTCTCTCTCTATATTTCGTTCTGTCTCTCTCTCTAAGGGGTTCTGATCCACAGAACAAATGCAGCAGTGTGTGTGTGTGTGTGTGTGTGTGTGTGTGTGTGTTCTGGGACTCACAGTATGGAACTGTCTCCAGAAGTTTCTCTCGGTATGTGAGAGCAGTGTGAATGATCAGATTTTCAGTTTTACTCTTTAATTCGTTCAGTTGAGATAATAAAGAAGATGCTGACCAAATTAATCAAATCTGTTTATTTTAAACTTTCAAACCCAGAGACACGCCCACTTTTCCCCAAACCCAGAGACACGCCCACTTTCCCAAACCCAGAGATTCACCCACTTTTCCAAACCCAGAGACACGCCCACTTTCCCAAACCCAGAGAGTTCACCCACTTTTCCAAACCCAGAGACACGCCCACTTTCCCAAACCCAGAGACACCGCCACTTTCCCAAACCCAGAGACACGCCCACTTTCCCAAACCCAGAGACACGCCCACTTTCCCAAACCCAGAGACTCACCCACTTTTTCCCAAAACCCAGAGACACGCCCACTTCCCCAAACCCAGAGACATGCCTACTTTCCCAAACCCAGAGACACGCCCACTTTCCCAAACCCAGAGACATGCCCATATTCCCCAAATTCAGAGACACGCCCACTTTCCCAAACCCAGAGACACGCCCACTTTCCCAAACCCAGAGACACGCCCACTTTCCCAAACCCAGAGACACGCCCACTTTCCCAAACCCAGAGACCACCCAAATTCTTCAAACAAACACACAGGGAGAAAATACACACTCCACACAGAAAGACTCCTACAGGGGATACAAACACATTACCGAACACACTGTCGCCACATCACACTCCTCCTGTTCACTCCTGATTGACTGAGGCTCCTGTAATGTCTGCAGAATGAAAACATTCCATTTAAATGTCAGAGAAATTTTCTGCTGGATTGGGGAATTTAGTAAAGAGACTCTAATAAGCCGTGAAAAAAGTGCCGAGGCTCAGCAGCGAAAAGCCAAAGCCCAGCATTCGCACCAGTCGATCCGCTCGATACCAAGCACGCTGAACAAGCTGCACGCCTGATCCTACACACACACACACACACACACACACACACACACACATGCACACACACACACACACACACACACACAGGAAGTGATGGTTCCTCTGTGCTTCTGTAACCGTGTTAGTTGTGAATTGTTGATAAAACGTTTCGGGTCCCCGGAGGCGGACGAGCAAGCAGCAACTGTAAAAAATGCGAGAGTGCGTGTGCTCCCGCGCCTCAGCGCATTTATTAGAGAAGTACAAATCCATTTATCGTTTCTCAGCCGGCGGCTCGCGCCAAGCGTCTCAGGGGAAATCGACACGATAATGAAGCGCAAAGAGTCGCCGAAACACACGAAAGAACAAACGCATGTGAAGGAGAGACGGAGGAGAAGATCAATAGCAGCTCGCTTCACTTCCTCTCTCGCTTCTGATCATGACGCTCGCTTTCGCACCGCATCGCGCTGTTCGCTGCAGCATCTGAGCAGAGACTTCAATCAGAACAGAGGAGCAACATTTATATTCAAAACAACACGTTTACACACACACACACACACATACGTTACACAGTGTTTGTAGGAGTTTATCTACATTTCTCAGTAGCGAAGTGGTGCAGTATTGCTACACTTTACTCCGGAGGCGACGTCGCGAATCACACACACATGTTGCATTATTAAAACTACTGCCAAAATCTTTATTTCGCACTGAAGATGTTTTCGATTTTTCTGTGTTCTGGTAGCTTAGCTTGCTGCTATTTCCAATTTGGTTTTTTTCAAACACACACACGCACACACACACACACACACACACACACACACACACAACATAAACACTACAACAAACATTACACACATACAAACACTACACTACACTTTACCACAAACACACACCTCCTTGTTGCAGTTTTTTTGAGTACTCAGTTTAAGTTGTATGCTTGAGTTGTTCTCAGTCTAAGTTGTGTGTTTAAATTTTCAGTGTGAGTTGTGGTATTCGTGTTTGAGTTGTGTATTTGAGTTGTGCGTTTGAGTTGTGTGTTTGAGTTGTGTATATGAGTTGTGTGTTTGAGTTGTGTGTTTGAGTTGTGTGTTTATGAGTTGTGCGTTTGAGTTGTGTATATGAGTTGTGTATATGAGTTGTGTGTATGAGTTGTGCGTTTGAGTTGTGGTTCGTTTGAATTGTGTGTATATGAGTTGTGTGTTTGAGTTGTGCGTTTGAGTTGTGTATATGAGTTGTGTATATGAGTTGTGTATATGAGTTGTGTGTTTGAGTTGTGTGTTTGAGTTGTGTATTTGAGTTGTGCGTTTGAGTTGTGTGTTTGAGTTGTGTATATGAGTTGTGTGTTTGAGTTGTGTATATGAGTTGTGTGTTTGAGTTGTGTATATGAGTTGTGTGTTTGAGTTGTGTGTTTGAGTTGTGTGCGTTTGAGTTGTGTATATGAGTTGTGTGTTTGAGTTGTGTATATGAGTTGTGTGTTTGAGTTGTGCGTTTTGTGAGTTGTGTGTTTGAGTTTGTGTGTGTGCGTTTGAGTTGTGTATATGAGTTGTGCCTTACACTCTGTGGTGACTCTCACACAGACGCTCTCCAGGCTTGAATATGTGCTGGAAGTAGAAACACAGTCGTTCCCCTGCAGAGGATTTATGTAAAATATTTGCTAATTGTTTTTTTAATAAAGGTAATGGCTGTCGCTCGCTGTGCGCCGCTCGGCTTTGATTCATTGATCTCCGCGCGACCGCCGGCGAATAAATCTCGCTCAAACTCGCCGTCAGCGCCGGCTTTCTCTTCAGCGGCGAATGGAAGCGCGCGGTGACGAGGTCGAGTCGTTCGGTTAATCAGCACTCGCGCACTCAGCTTCATTTATTCCCCCAGCGTGCCCTCGCTCGCGGCCCTGCAGGGAACCGCTGCGCTACTTTACCCATCATGCATTGCTTTGGAGGGTTTAATGGCACTGAGGCTGGTGAGGACATGAGGAAACTTCAGCAGATCTTTAATGTTATCAAACACTTATGATCTCTCGTGTAATCTTTAATAAAAGGATTTATTTATAAGACTTTGTTTTCTCTGACCAATGAGAGGACAGTTTATTTATTTAGTGACATTCTGACAGGAACGAGAGTGAGACAGGCGGGTGGCATTTCTGAAAGAGTGAATAATATAAAAAAAAGGGGGGGTGTAAGGGAAAGAGTGTAAAAGAGGAATGAAGTGAAAGAAGAGAGAGGGTGAAAGAGTGATGATAGATTAAGAGATAAACAAGTAAAGTTTAGGGTTAATGGATGGATGTCTGTTCAAGAATAAAGATAAAAATGTAAAGAGTAAAGGTGAGAAACAGATAATATTATTGATGATTGATGAATGGATGGATGGATGGATGGATGGATAGATTGGTGGACGGATGATAATGGATGGGTGCCTGTATAAATAAAAGGATGGATAGATAAATAGAAGGATGGATGGTAATGAATGGATCAATGGATGGACAATAGAAGGGTGAGGTTAAACTCTGGTCCTAACAGGAAGAAACCGCCACTGCTTTTTCTTCATCCATTAACCTGTCTTTCTCTCCGTCTTTCTTTGCGGAGGTGTTTGATTCTCTCGTTCTGGTAGAGTTTTTCCTGGAACAGATGGTTGAAGGACGTCATGCCAAATTTCATTTACATCAGTTTAACCAAATCCTGCTCCACTACAGCTTACTCTATTACTCCAGGATCTGCAGTGTGTGTGTGTGTGTGTGTGTGTGTGTGTGTGTGTGTGTGTAAAACCGCAGTGCAAACAGCAGACAGTTCTACTAAACACTTTGGGTCCATTCTGTAAACAGATTTAGAAAAAGCAGTGAAAGTTGGAGATGTAGATTTTGGGATAACTTATGGATGGATGGATAAATGGATGGATGGATAAATGGATGGATGGATAATGGATGGATGGATGGATGGATGGATAAGACGTTTAGGGTAGAAACGAGATGAGAATTGAACAGTCTGAGTGACAGACTGCAGAACAGATGGAGTGTGTGTATATATATATAAACGGAGGTAATAAACGAGTGCAACTCAAACACACAGTTAAGCTCTGGAGTTCAGTGACACAGTCGACGTTTGTTTATAATTACAGCACGTTCGTTATGACATATTAAACTCTAAAAACGAGTGAAGTCCTTAATAATTATCACAACGAGAAGCGCAATTAACCAGCAACTGTTTACAGAACGGGAGAGATTTCATTGTGTCACGCTAATCAGTTTCTCCACGAGGATCTGGAGGAATCAGACTCCGTCCCTGATGTCAAATAAACTCTGATTAGAAGCGCTGAAGATAATTAGGGTTAGGGTGGGGGGAGTGGGGGGCAGTTGTGGCTGGGAATATTATTCCTTTACAAAATATTCAGTGTTTAAACGAGTCGCTAATGTGAACAATTCAGTCAGATCTTATCATAAAGCCTGTAATTATCTGTGAACTGTGAGAATCATCTGAAGGTCTATAATGAATCATGAATCAGTGAATTTTTTGGTCATTTTGGAGATTCAGTTTTTTCATACACAGTAAATCAGATGACGATTCAGTGAATCAAGATTTCCTTCTCTTTAATTTGTTTGAATCAGTGAATCTTTTCCTCGTGGCTGAAACTAATTTTTCTGTTATTCAGTGAGTCAGTATCTGAATCATTGAATCATTTAGTTGTGGTGAATCCTGAATATTTTCTGATTCTTTATATGATTTTTAAATCATTGAATCTTTATTGAAACCAATGCAACAACAATTCCGCACTAACTGACGTGATGTGATATTGTTCGATTAAACACACACACTGTAATGTCTACACCAGAGTCAGTCAAACCAGAGGTCAGTCGATCAAACTCCACACACACTGCAGTCTGGAATAAAACCAATAACCAGAGGAAACAAGAGTGAACACTGCCCTCATCAAATCCACCGCATCTGTTGTGTCAAAAACAACCATCCTAGACATCCCATAATAATCACAAACAGTGAGGGATATCAGTCAATTCAAGATTACTTTGAATTGACTAATCCCTAATCAGTATTCTTCTAGATGTCCAATCACTGATCACTGTTGTTCTAGATAACACTATCACTTTCACAATCACTGATAATCACGGTTCCAGATTCACACTCCTGTTACGATCCCGAAATCACACACTGATCACTGTTACTCCCGATAATCACACACTGATCACTGTTACTCCCGATAATCACACACTGATCACTGTCACTCCCGATAATCACACACTGATCACTGTTACTCCCGATAATCACACACTGATCACTGTTACTCCCGATAATCACACACTGATCACTGTACTCCCGATAATCACACACACACTGATAATCACACACACTGTACTCTCCCGATAATCACACACTGATCACTGTTACTACTGATCCGTGTACTCCCGATAATCACACACTGATCACTGTTACTCCCGATAATCCACCACACTGATCACTGTACTACTCCCGATAATCGCACACACACTCCCGATCACTGTTACATAATCCGCACTGATCCTGATAATCACACACTGATCACTGTTACTCCCGATAATCGCCACACTGACTGATCACTGTTACTACTACTCCCGATAATCACACACTGATCACACTGTACTCCCGATAATCACACACTGATCACTGTTACACACTGTTACTCCCGATCGCACACTGATCACTGTTTATAACGATACTAGACTACACTACTCCCGATAATCGCACCACTGATCACTGTTACTCCCGATAATCGCACACTGATGCACACTGTTACTACTCCCGATAATCGATAATCCCACACTGATCACTGTTACTCTCCGATAATCACACACCGTAATCACTGATCACTCCCGATAATCACACACCTCTGATCACGATCTCCACACTGATCACTTCACTCCCCGATAATCACACACTGATCACTGTTACTCCCAGATAATCACACACTGATCACACTGTACTCCGATATCACAACACTGATCACTGTTACTTCCCGATAATCACACACTGATCACTGTTACTCCGATAATCACACACTGATCACTGTTACTCCCGATAATCACACACTGATCACTGTTACTCTCCCGATAATCACACACTGATCACGTTACTACTCCCCGATAATCACACAACTGATCACACTGATAATCACTGATCACTCTCCCGATAATCACACACTGATCACTGTCACTCCCCGATACATCACACACTCTGATCACTGTTACCTCCCGATAATCACACAATCACACTCCCGCATCCCTGACTGATAATCACACACTGATCACTGTTACTCCCGATAATCACACACTGGTCACTGTTACTCCCGATAATCACACACTGATCACTGTTACTCCCGATAATCACACACTGGTCACTGTTACTCCCGATAATCACACACTGGTCACTGGTGTTTAAAAAAAATACAATTCTGTTTATTGTTTCACACCAAAACCATTTGACACTAATGAGGTAAAACTCACAGCTGGAAAACATTTAACAAGCTCAGCTTCGTTACTCCACACACCCAGAAATATAAGAAGAAAAGACAAGCAGGAGACAGAATGCAGGACAAGAGAAGGAAAGGAAACGGTGGTGTCCTCATCAGCAGAACGTTAGCGTACCTTCACTGAGACCCATTGTGGAGGGCTCCAGTAGTTCTGCAGACACTGTAACTCCTTCTTCATCCCTCGTTTACAGCGACACTCCACCAGCGGCGTCTCCTGCAGAACCTCCAGCGCTGCCTGGCACTCTTTATTGGACAACATGGAGTTCCAGTCTTTCCCCACGAGACACTGCCTCATGATGCGATAACGAGAGCTGCACTGAGGACTCAGGTTACAATCCTCACTCGCCCGCACGCAGTCCACAAACTCCGGAGAGAGGGATGAAGACGAGGAGGAGGAGGTGGACAGGGACGAGGACAGGGACACAAACAAATCATCTACAAAGGGAAAACACAAAGGGAAAAAGATAAAGTGAGAAACAGAAAAAAAAATGAATTCATGTTACTGAACAAAAGAAAGCAGAAAACAAGGAGAAGTGAGAGATAAAAGATGACAAGAAACAACAAAAAACAAATAAAGGAAAAAAGAGAAAACACGGCTAATACACACAAACTCTTTATACACACTCAATACACACACACACACACACACACACTGTATATACACACCTTACACACTCCATTCACACTCCACATACACACCACACCTTGTTGATGATAGAGAGAGAGAGAGAGAGAGAGAGAGAGAGAGAGAGAGAGAAATATTACTGACTAGTACTGAGAAAGAGATTGGAAGTAAAGAGAGAGACAGACAGACACAAAGAGCCTTTTATTGGTTAATAATAAAAGCTTATTATGACAGACAGACAGACAGATAAAATAACCAAGCTGTTATAAAAAATCTGCCTCTTTACGAGTTCTAAAAGAGAATAAAAATGCAAAGAGATGAGGTCATTATACTGAGTCTTAAAACAGGAAGGAGAGAGAGAGAGAGAGAGAGAGAGAGAGACATAGAGAGACATAGAGAGACATAGAGAGACAAAGATGTGTGTGTTTATGTAAAGTTCAGAGTCAGATGAACACTTATGAGTCCTCTCAGTCTCACATACAATCACACACTGTTCAGTTCAATTAACTCAAATCCAACATTCAAATAAACACCACCAACAAGAGAGCAGGACAACAGTGAGGAATTAACACTTCATAAACACTTCATAAACACTTCATAAACACTACACTAAACACTATAAACATTATATAAACACTATAAAAAACAATACTATTAAACACTACATAACACTATATAAACACTACGTAAACACCTATATACATAATAACACTTATAACACACTATATAAACACACATAAACACTATATAAACCCTATATAAACATATAAAACACTACATATATAAACTACTATAAACACTACGTAAACACTATAACACATATACATAAACACTATATAAACACTACATAAACATAATAAACACTACATAAACACTACATAAACACTACATAAACACTATATAAACACTACATAAACACTACATAACTATTAAACACTACATAACAAACATATAAACACTATATAAACACTATAAACACATAAACACTATATAAAACACTACATACAAAACACTACATAAATAAATCCTACGTTTAAACACTACTATAAACAACTACATACAACACTATATAAACACTAAAAACACTACATAACACTATATAAACACTACATAAACACTATATAAACACTACATAAACACTACGTAAACACTATATAAACACTACATAACACTAAACTATATAAAACACTACAGTAAACACTATAAACACTACACTATAAACACATACATAAACATACATAAACAATATACATATGAAAAACACTACATAAACACTACATAAACACTACATAAACACTATATACATAAACACTACATAAACACTATATACATAAACACTATATAAACATTATATAAACACTACATAAACACTATAAAACACAGCATAAATACTATATAAACACTACAAAAACACTGTATAAACACTAAAAATAACAACAAACACTACACAAACCCTAAATAAATTGAAAATAAATCACTGTTACTATTTAACACCATTACTAATATTTATACACTGTTAATAATAATTCTATTCTGTGTGTATGTGTATGTGGGTGTGTGTGTGTGTGTGTGTGTGTGTGAACTCTACTCCTCTCCTCTCTAAAGTCGATGTGTTTGCAGTGCGCAGGGTGACCTTGATCATAGTTGCGCTTAGTCAGAGTGTCTCCGCATTAACATTAAACACACCACACCACACACACACACACACACACACACACACACACACACACACACACACACACACACACACACACTGTGTTCAGAGGGTGCTCTGTGTTTTTGTCAGATTCTGAATCTAATTTTGATTCTAAATGTGAATCTAAATTTGACTTTAACTCAGATTCTAATTTTGGCTCTGACTCTGAACCTAAATCTGATCTTGACTCTGAATCTGACTCTGATTCTAATTCTGATTCTGATGACTCTGATTCTGACTTCTGAATCTGACCTATTTTCTAGTTTCTGACTCTGACTCTGACTCTGACTCTGAACTCTGACTCTAGTTTTTGACTCTGATTCTGACTCTGACTCTGATTCTGACTCTGACTCTAGTTTTGACTCTGATTCTGACTCTGAATCTGATTCTGAATCTGACTCTAGTTTTGACTCTGATTTGACTCTGAAGCTGATTCTGAATCTGACTCTACTCTGTTGACTTGACTCTGACTCTGACTCTGACTCTGACTGACTCTGAATCTGGGCGCCGGCACCCACATGCGCAAGTTGTGCTTCCCCCCCCCCCCCCCCCCCATCTCCCCCATTTCATTCCTTTGTCCTATCAACAAAAATGCCCCCAAAAATAAAATCGGACTCTGATTCTAACTCGACTCTGATTCTGACTTTGCCTGAGGGACGGCTTCGCAAGGTCACATCCCCTTAAACGTTCCTCATCTTCCTCTCCGAATTTTCCTCATCTTCCTCTCCTCATCCTACTTTTCTTTCTCGTCTCATATTCCGCTTCTTTCTCTCCGTCTTTAAGTCTCTATAATCTTCTTATCGTCCTTTCATTCCCTCTCCGTCTGTCCCTCTCCACATCCTCCTCTACTTTCTCATCACATCTTTCACTCCTCATCCTCATCCTCCTCATCTTCTATTCATCTTCATCTCTTTTTCTTTTTCTCCTTTATTGTAAGTGTTTGGTGACATTTGGTCTCTCTCGCGCTCTCTCTCTTACACACACACACACACACACACAGACACACACACCGCTCTGAGTCGTGTTGTTCCCGTGTTCTAAGCGCGTGTCACTGATGATGGAAGTCAGTAGAAAGTTACTCACCGAACAGAAGCAGGAACCCGCACAGATACAGACGCATGATGAAGCACGAGCCAAAAACTCAAACTAACTCAAATCTTTTTTCTTTACTATTTTTTTGAATTCCCCCAAATCCGGAAACTCAAAAATCCCGAAGAGCCTCCAGCTCGTGCTGAGCGTCCATCATCATCATCATCTTCATCCTCCTCACAGCGGAATCAGGATCATAAATCCGCACAGAGGAAAAGTTTCTCTCTCTCTTTTATTCCCGTTTAAGAGGAAGAGGAGGAGGAGGAAGGGCAGAATTCCAGCACAAGATTCCCAACATGCCGAGGATAAAGAACCGCGATCCGTATCGGAGGACAGGACATCACCCGCGCGCGCGCTTCCGGGCACCTTCACATCAAAGAGGTTCAAATCAAAGATAAAGAAATTTAATCATTAAAATGATTAAACATTAAATATTTCAACCTCAAGCGCGAGACACGGAAAGGCGTCTCACTCTCACCGCCGCGCCTGCAACTCTGCTCCAGAGGCGCGCGCAGGATGGAGGGCTGAGGTGTGTGTGTGTGTGTGTGTGCGCGCTCCTCTGAAGGAGGGACTGGCTTCATCCCAAATAAACGCAGAGCGCGCGACATCCGGCGACGTAATTTACACTTTTATATCAAATCAAAATCAATCTTTATTAGCTCATCCACTATGTAGTGCACTTTGTAGGGTGCAGCAAATTTCATCCACTATGTAGTGCACTTTGTAGGGTGTAGCTAATTTTATCCACTATGTAGTGCACTATGTGGGGTGTATGTAATCCTACACATTATGTAGTGCACTAAGGATGCAGCAAATCTCATCCACTATGTAGTCCACTATGTAGGGTGCAGCAATTCTCATCCACTAAGTAGCGCACTATGTAGGATATAGCTAATCTATCCACTATGTAGCGTGTATGCAATCTGATCCACGGAGGTTCCTGAGGTTCCTGAGGTTCAGGGGTTTCATACCCGCTTCCTGAAAGTGTTTTTGGAATTTGGTGATGGAGAAAAGTTCAGTGTAGAGAAAACCTTGTGAAAGCTTTTATAGAGAAACATTTTCATTCCCTTCCATCTGCAGTAGAAAGAGTGAATCCTCGAAGAACCCACTGAGGAACCCAGAGTTTATCTATCAAATACTTAAAGTCGGACTCACACTGTCTTCTTTTGTGTTATTGTTGCTTGTCAGACTGTATGAACATGATCTCCATGTCACATTGTAGGATTCCAGGTGTCATAATGTCAATAACCAGCAGAACATTTCCATAACGTTCTAAAACGATGCTGTAAAGTTTGGTTAAGGTCTGGTGGTTTAAGTGTCTTGTCTGAGGATGTTGGGGTGGCGTCTGGTGGTGAGGCAGACAGGGTTAATCCATCTCGCTGTGGATCAGGCGGCGTGTTAATCCCACATCATCCCTGATGTCTGCTTCAGCTCCTCATGGCTCTCCAGCTGGTGCTTTGGTAGCTGAGACAGAAATATCCCTCTGTAGTGCTGTTCCACCGATGTCCGGGGTTCGAGTTTCATCCTGGGTTATTGGATGTGATGTTAAAGCTTTGGTTCTTCATGGAACCAATTATGTTTTTATGGTTTACAGTGAAAACCTTTCCTGGTTCCTCCACATGTCTATATTTGAGATTGTTTAGACGATCTGTTCTTCAAGCGTTCCATAAAGGTGACTGTAGAAGGTCAGGGTTCTCAGCCTTCTTGAAAAGATCTACATGGTTTCTAGTGCCTGTTAATCATCCAACAAATCCACAAAGAACCACAAGACTGTTGGATGAACCTAAACTTCTTGTTCAGTCTTGGAACGGTTGTAACAACGACTGTAAACGTTTCTACAACCTCAGCACAACGTTTTCCTGCTTCTCTGGTTCTCCTCCTGCTGATTGTGCTGTTGCTCCAGCTCTGAACTTCACATCATTCCAAAAATCACTTCATATTTAAGCATCTTCACAAACGACTGGACGTCACCATGTGTAAACAAACAAACAAACAAACAAACAAACAAACAAATAAACAAACAAACAAACAAATAAATAAAATAAACAAACAAACAAACAAACAAACAAATAAACAAACAAATAAATATGAGGTGTGGAACGTTTAACTCTTTACAGAGATCATTTTAACATATGTTGAAAAGTCGACTCATACTTCCTGGAACAGTGAGATAAATCAAGCCCCACACACACACACACACACACACACACACACACACTGGAGGTTCACTTTGCATGGAACGGTTGGTGGATTTCTCTCGCTGCATCACGCTGAGTGGTTTATTTTTGGAGAAGGCTCTTGTTTTCAGATGCTAAATGCGTAACCCCAGACATGCAGGCATCACTCACACACACACGAAAACACACACACACACACACACACACACACACACACACACTGAATCAAAAGTATAGAATGTACAACTCAAGATTTTAGAATGAACTAGACAGAGTGACAAGAAAAAAAAGTGTGTTTGTGTGTGTAAGAGAGAGAGAGAAAATGAGAGGTGTGTGTGTGTGAAAAGAGAGAGAGAGAAAATGAGAGGTGTGTGTGTGTGTAAGAGAGAGAGAGAAATGAGAGTGTGTTGTGAAAGGTGGTGAGAGAGAGAGAAAAGAGTTGTGTGTGTGTGGAGTGTGAGAGGTTGGTGTGTGTGTGAAAGAAGAGAGAGAGAGAAAATGGAGAGGTGTGTGTGTGTGTGAATGTGAAAAGAAAAAGAGAGAGAGAGAAAATGAGAGGTGTGTGTGTGTGTGAAAGAGAGAGAGAGAAAATGAGAGGTGTGTGTGTGTGAAAGAGAGAGAGAGAAAATGAGAGGTTGTGGTGGATGTTTGTGTGTGAGAGAAAATGTGAGAGTGTGTTTTGTGTGTGTGAAGAGAGAGAGAGAGAAAATGAGAGGTGTGTGTGTGGTGAAAGTGAGAAGAGAGAGAGAAGAGAACTAGAGAGAGAGAAATGAGAGTGTGTGTGTGTGAAGAGTGAAACGAGAGAGAGAGAAAATGAGAGGTGTGTGTGTGTGTGTGTGAAAAGGGTGTGTGTGTGAAGAGAGAGAGAGAAAATGAGAGGTGTGTGTGTGTGTGAAAGAGAGAGAGAGAAAATGAGAGGTGTGTGTGTGTGTGTGTGTGTGTGAAAGAGAGAGAGAGAAAATGAGAGGTGTGTGTGTGTGTGTGTGAAAGAGAGAGAGAAACTGTCGAAGATCAAAATTCAATTTCGAGAAAAAAGAACAGAACCATTTACACCATCTCGTCTCACTGACCTCCATCCATCATCTGAGAGAGAGAGACAGACAGAGAGACAGAGAGAGAGAGAGAGACAGACAGAGAGAGAGAGAGAGACAGAAACGGAGAGAGAGTGATTCTCCTCTCACACTGGTGACTCCTTACTTTCTCCGGTACAGACGGGTGGTGTTATACAGGTGGATTTATTGGTGTCTGTGCTGCTCGTTTGCTGTGCAGTTTCCATGAGAGATCTGTTGCTATAGTAACGCATCTTAAAGCTGCAGTGTGTGTGTAGTGTGTGTGCGTGTGTGTGTGTAGTGTGTGTGCGTGTGTGTATCTGTGTGTGATTAAAACATAGAGTGATTCCAGAAGTGTTTTTTTTAGATCCCTCCGCTCTGAAAGCCACCTGAGATCCGAGTCGAGATGGAGACGTTGATCAGATGTTTCTCACTGGTGATCCTTACAGAAGGACGAGATGGAGAGACAAACATCCCATCATCCTCTCTGTTCAGCTGCACTCGTCCTCCCAACAGACACAAGGACACGTCACACTCATCACACACAACCTGAGGGCTTTCACATGCCGGAGTTTCTCTTTATTTCTCTATTTCTCTCTCTCTCTCTCTCTCTCTCACACACACACACACACACACACACACACACATTCCACCAATTTGCAAACTCTGACCTTGTTATCTCTCTCTGTCAGAGTGATCACGCCATCCGCCAGAGACAGAAAATAGAGACACAAACATTGTTTGATCTCATATTCTCTCCAGTCAAATACCTTCTGTCAGCAGGAACAACACACACACACACACACACACACACACACACACTCCAGATTCTGTAAGATGAACCTGGTGTATAAAATTAGATCTGTACAAACAATTATTTTAGCATCTTTGCACCTGCTGGTATAATAACTGTCATTTGCCTCAAATGCCTCAGATGGGTTATAAACCACTGACCTGGCAACCCTGTCCGGAATCACGCTGCCCCGTGTCTGTAATAAACAGGATTAACCGGAAAATAAGACAGGAAAATCCTTAATTAAAAAAGACTGAGGGTAAAATAAGACCACTGGGGCTTTTATGCCTTCATGTGGTGGAATTAGAGTTAAAACTTTGTTGAAATAAGATAAATAGAAAAACAGATGAACAGAAGTTTAATTTTTAGGAATTTTGTTCTTTAAACATCCACAAAAAAACCTTTTTATTCTGTAACTGAAATGGACGTCATTTTTAGGGGTAGGGTTAGGGGTTAGGGGTTAGGGGTTAGAGTAGGGGTTAGGGGTTAGAGTTGGGGTTAGGGTTAGGGTTAGAGTTAGAGTTTGGGGTTAGGGGTTGGGGGGTTAGGGTAGGGGTTAGGGGTTTAGGGGTTAGGGGGTAGAGGTAGGGGTTAGGGGTTAGAGTGGGGTTAGGGGTGGGTTAGGGTTAGAGGTAGGGGTTAGGGGTTAGTGTTAGAGTTGGGGTTAGGGGTAGGGGTTAGGGGTTAGAGGTAGGGGTTAGGGTTAGGGTTAGAGTTAGGGGTTAGGAGTAGGGGTAGGGTTAGGGGTAGGGGTTAGGGGTTTAGGGGTAGGGTTAGGGGTTAGGGTTAGTGTTAGGGGAGTTGGGGTTAGGGGTAGGGTAGGGGTTAGGGGTTCGGGTTAGGGGTTAGGGGTGAGGTAGGGGGTTAGGGTTAGGTAGGGGTTAGGGGTTAGAGTTGGGGTTAGGGTTAGAGGTAGGGGTTAGGGTTAGGGTTAGAGTTGGGGTTTAGGGTAGGGGTAGGGTAGGGGTTAGGGGTTAGGGTTTTAGGGGTTAGAGGTAGGGGTTAGGGTTATGGATAGAAAATACAGTTTGTACAGTATAAGAACCATTAGACCTATAGAGAGTCCCCAAACGGACAGCTAACCAGGACGTGTGTGTGTAATGTGTGTGTGTGTGTGTGTGTGTGTGTGTGTGTGTGTGCTACAGGGAGTGAGTCACGGTGCATTAGGGAACATTACAGCCATTAGGAAACTGATCTCATTGTGCGCGCCACCTTACACTGCTGTGTGTGTGTGTGTGTGTGTGTGTGTGTGTGTGTGTGTTCAGGGTTCTCTTACAGTTCTACCAGGTTAGAATTCGGTTCTCTGCAACGGTGTTTTATAGTCAGTGACCCGAGGACGCTTAGGCCAAAGGTTTTAAATATCAGGGTCAGAGGTCAGAGGTCAGGGTTCGAGTCAGAGTTTATAGTTTTAAAGTTTAAAATTTACTTACAGAATCAACTTTATTCACCTCATCAATCTCTCTCTCTTTCGTTTTTCTTTCTTTCTTTCCTTTTTTCTCTTTCTCTCTCTCTCTCTCTCTCTGATCTCTCCTCTCTGTCTCTGTCTCTCTGTCTCTCTCTCTGTCTCTGTCTCTCTCTCTCTATGTCTCTCTCTCTCTGTCTCTCTCTCTTGTCTCTCTGTCTCTCTCTCTCTCTCTCTCTGTCTCTCTCTCGTCTCTCTCTCTCTCTCTCTCTCTCTCTCTCTCTCTCCCTATCCCTCTCTCTATCTCCTCCTGTCTCTCTCTCTGTCTCTCTCTGTCTCCCCCTCTCTCTATCTTCTGTCTCTCTCTATCTCTCTCTCTCTCTCTCTCGCTCTCATTTATGTCTCTCTCTCTCTCTCTTCTTCTGTCTTCTCTCTCTCTCTCTCTCTCTCTCTCTCTCTGTCCTCTCTCTCTCTCTCTCTCTCTCTCCTCTCTCTCTCTGTCTCCTACTCTCTCTCTCTCTGCTCTCTCTCTCTCTCTCTCTTCTCTCTCTTCTCTCTCTCTCTCTGTTCTCTCTCTCTCTCTCTCTCTCTCTATATCTCTGCTCTCTCTAACTTGATCTATATATTTCCGCACTCTTTTGTGAATTTTCTCGCTGTTTTTTTCTGCAATTTGTTTCCATCAGGTTTCGTCTTCCTGTTTCTTTACACTGCAGGTGAGAAATGAATTTATTTACATTGACTTCATATCGATGAACTGCGTGAGTGTTCAATCAGACAAACAAAACACACACACACACACACACAGTTTCAGACTCCTTTATTTCTCTTACTGCAGTAATACGAGTTATTAGTTGGTTAGTTATTAGTTGGTTAGTTATTAGTTGGTACTTGTTAATTAATATCGGTCGGTCGGTCTGTAGTCATTAGTATTATTACTTAAATAATAAAATTCCAGAGTTTTGGGACAACCATTTACCCAGAATCCTCTGCATTAATGACCCAGCAGTGCATTGTGGGATCTGTGGTCGTCTGTCTGATTTCTGCATGTCAGATGATGTGGCAGCTGTGATATTTACTGTGACTTAATGCTATATATATATATATAAACACACACACACACACTCTCACGCAGGACACACACCCTGACAGAGTTGCGCTCCAAAGCCGGCTGGTTATAAGGTCACGCGTCTCGTGTGCATAATGGCTTCTAATTGCGAGCGATTACGGCCTCCATTCTGGAGAATAATAGTCTGAATTTATCATCGACACAGACAGAAATTAGAAAAGTGAAAGGCGGGAGAATGTCACACACACACACACACACACACACACACACACACACACACACACACACACACACACACACACAGCCTTCATCGCTCGTTCTGCTGCTGCCTTTCAGAACACGGACCATTTAAAGACATGCTACGCTCACTGCATTAGCATTCTAACAGGCTAGGAGAGAATGTAACGAAACTGAAACACTCGGGCGGATCTGGAGTCACGATCTGATACGATACAGCAGAGAATTATGGGATGTAAACAAATGGATTCCTGAGAATCTCTGTTACTGAAATGTTACGACTAACAATGTTACGAGAATTAAATAAATCCTGGAGCTGGGAGTCAGTGGCGTCTCTCAGGACCACTGATGCTTTTATAACACACTTATACTCGCTGACACACAAAACCTGCTAGTACACACACACACACACACACACACACACAGACTCACACACACAGACTCACACACACAGACTCACATACACACTTATACATAAACAATAAGATGATTATTTATTATTTATAAAGGAAGACTTCAAAGATATTCTATAATCAAATACAGTCTATAGCTATGCTAGTGTGCAAAAGTTTAGACACCCTATCTGTGTTTATATTGTGATTAGCTTTTTAACAAAATAATTTATTTATTAGCAGAAAATAATTTGTTTACTAATATTTTGCAGTAATTTTCCCAATAATAAAGTGTTTTTATTAGACGGGTTGACGAAGAGTCCCGAACTGATACAATGCAGCAGGAAATAAAACAAACCCACGTCTAAGAATTTATTTTACTGAAATCTGACGAAATGAAAGAAAATTCATTCTGATCTGATTTCACTAAAACTGGGAGCTGGGATCCCTGTGGCGTCCCTCAGGGCTCAGTCTTAGGGCCACTCCCTCTATTATAAAACACACCCTGATGCTCTTACACTCACTGCTATGCTGAGGACCCGACAGCTGGATAAAGCACTTCATCACCACGATTCTCCTTTTTACTGCTAATTAAAAATGAGGCCACGAAATGATCACCTGACCAGAAACACAACACTTTTTAAGATTATTGCTGAATAAAACCCCAAAAATGTGTATAATATTAAAACATTGAACTTTTGATGATTATTTTACTTTTTTTGATGTTTGTTATCGTTTTTATTAAAACCCTTACTAGATTTTCTAGACATTAAAACATTTTGTGTTATTTAATAAAATGAATGTTCAGACATTAAATAGCAGATTCTTTAATTCAGAGAATATGTTTATATAAAACACACACAAACACACACACACACACATATTCTGAGCTTAATTTCCCCTAATGCTGACCCGGAGCTCCACACTGCCTCTAATCAAACAGACACCCACACACACACACACACACACACACACACAGGGTGGTGGATCACTCGGCGGTTGGCAGAGGTCTGATTAATTAGCCCAGGCGCTGAGAAGCTCATTGATTTTGTCTGTTGTTCTGATGAATTATCTCTCACACAGCCGTCGGTATGACACACAGCACAGGGATATCGATAAGAGCTGGAGGGCCAAACACACACACACACACACACACGCGCACACACACGCGTGCACACACACTTTATTGTTTGGATCATTGCACTGATCGACTGCTGCTCGCGCCTGTCAAAGTGAATTGTTTTTCCATGTTCAAGTCTAAGAGGCTTTGAGAGATAAAGACAGGTGGGCGTGTCTATTAGAGAGAGAGACAGACAGACAGACAGACAGAAGAGAGAAAAAGAGAGGTGGGGGTGTATATTAGAGCGAGAGAGAGAGGTGGGCATGTCTGTGTGTGTCAGTTACACACACAGTTACAGTTACACACTTACAGTTACACACACAGTTACAGTTACACACACAGTTACAGTTACACACTTACAGTTACACACACAGTTACACACACAGTTACAGTTACACACGTTACACACAGTTACAGTTTACACACACACACAGTTACACACAGTTACAGTTACACCACAGTTACACACAGGTTACACACAGGTACACAGTTACACAGTTACAGTTACACACACAGTTACAACACACTTTACAGTTACACACACAGTTACACACACGTTAAGTTACACACAGTTACACACAGGTTACAGTTACACACACAGTTACACACAGTTACACACACAGTTACAGTTACACACAGTTACACACAGTTACACACACAGTTACAGTTACACTCTTACAGGTACACACACAGTTACAGTTACACACTTACAGTACACACACAGTTACAGTTACACACTTACAGTTACACACACAGTTACAGTTACACACACAGTTACAGTTACACACTTACAGTTACACACACAGTTACAGTTACAGTTACAGTTACACACACAGTTAACACACAGTTACAGTTACACACACAGTTACAGTTACACAGTTACAGTTACACACAGTTACAGTTACACACAGTTACACACACACACAGGTACACACACAGTTGTAGTTACATTAGATGTGATTTGTTGGCTATTTGTTTAGAAATAAGGAATGGCGTCCCTGCGTTCGGAACTAATTTTATAGACTGACGTGTAAAATCAGACACACAATCATTCATTTATTATAAAATAAAATAAAATCTATTTATTATTTATAACAGTTTCAGTGTCTGCAGTGTGAAAGTTCAGGTGTGTCTGATGATGGTGTGATGAACGAGAGTCATATATGTTTTTTATCAAGTGCAGAAGGAGACACACACACACAACACACAAACCACACACTTATTTCTGTGGACCGCCTGCCGCTAAATTACACATCACTTTAAATAGGCTTTTAGCAGGAGATGATGAGAGAGAGAGAGAGAGAGAGACAGAGAGACAGAGACATAGAGAGAGAGATAGAGAGAGAGAGAGAGAGAGAGAGACAGAGAGAGAGATAGAGAGAGAGAGAGAGAGAGCAAGACAGAGAGTAAGAGAGAGACAAAGAGAGGAAGACAGAAAGAGAGAGACAGCAGATGGTGTGAAATGTCCTATATTACCGGAACACGTCGAGGCTCTGAGCTGCACTGGTGAGTGTGTGTGTGTGTGAGTGTGTGTGAGTGTGTGTGTGTGTGTGTGTGTGTTCAGGCGGTCGGCAAAGCGGTAAGCATTATTGCTCATCACGATCCATTGAGAACCTCATGATTCTGGCTGAGAGCTCGTTTGGCTCGGCACTCGTGCACCCTGAGGTCCCCTTCCGGGTGATTTCGGCGCTGTTCTCGCTGCAGGAGGTTCCGCCTTCTTACCGCTTCTGTTTATGAGTTTAACGGCACGTGGAAAACTTCCTGCCGCCACAAACGATAATAAAACCGACATCAGTGCTGGAGGAACAATCAGTAGCCACGACTGTCCATCATCTCACATCCCCTCAAATCCACACCTGTGATATCACCACCATTCCTTCAGATGTCATCATCAGTTCCTCTTTGAACAGAGTCGATGTTCCAGCAGATCCTTCAGCATAGGGTCTCCTGGTGGCTGAGACGTCCTCACAGCTGATCCACAACTTATCATCTGGATTCGAGATTTTTAGAATCAGACGCTGTGATGGACTGAAGATGTGATGAAGATGCTGACGATGGAGCTGAGATGAAAGACAATTACTTCAGGAGACACGAAGAAAGTCTGAGACAAACAAAATCAGAGAACAAAACTCCAGTGTGTGTGTGTGTGTGTGTTCCATCATAGCTCTATGATGCTAGACACAAGACACGCCTAAAAATATACATAATCACACAATCACTAATTCACCTGCACAAAATAAGAAATACGGAATCAGATGTGAGCTCAAAGTTCAACCATCACCGCCGCCTCACACAGCTGGCAGATGTTTACAGATGTGAGCACCACACGCCGTGTTGCTATAGAAATCACCAGCGTATCAGAGTGCGAGCGTTAATATAAACCCGCGTCACTCTCACACTCCGAGACGCTCGTAATAAATAACAATAACACACATTATTACTGCTTTATTGCTCAGAGACCAAAACAACACAACGCTGAAATAACACACACCATTCAGTACTGTTCAAATCCCACTGAGTAAAACCGAGAGTGTGTGAGAGTGTGTGTGAGAAAGAGAGTGAGTGTGTGAGTGAGTGTATGAATGAGAGTGTGTGTGTGTGAATGAGAGTGTGAATGTGTGTGTGAATGTGTGTGTGTGTGTGTGTGTGTGTGTGTGAATGTGTGTGTGAATGTGTGTGTGTGTGTGTGTGTGAATAAGAATGTGTGTGTGTGTGTGTGTGTGTGTGTGTGTGTGCTAAGTGAAATTGATTTATCCATTTAGACTAAATCATTTGTCTGTCCGACAGCAGAAACCTGTGATTCTTCCTCCACTTCAACACTAAAGTCTTTCCATTTCTCTGTCAGCCGGTGTTAAACCAAGGACATGTAATTAAATCAAACGCATTAAACCTCCGGGACAGACAGGTGTGTGTGTGTGTGTGTGTGTTTCTGTGTGTGTGTGTGGAGAAGGAGGTCATTACAACCAGGACATGGTAGAAAAATTCACTTTACAGCTTTAAACATCTTTATATTTTCATTTCTTTCCTCTCTGTCCACAAATCTGAAGAACAGACAAAGAGAGACAGAGACATAGGAAAAAAAGGCAGAGAGAGGGAAAGAGACAAAGAGAGATACAGAGAAAGACAGAGAGAGAGAGAGAGAGAGAAAGAGAAAGGGACAAAAAGAGAGATGTAGAGAGAGACACATGGAACAAGAGAGAGAGAGAGAGAGACAGAGACAGAGAGACAAAGAGTACTTTGTATAAAAGCAGTATAGCATATATATATATATACAGTAATTAAGCCCCGCCCCGATTCAGACTGTTCTCCACATCTCTCTCATGAACCCCGTGTGACTGTAGGTCTGATCTAAGTTCCAGCATGAAGTTCTCACTGCTTTCTCAGGTCTTGGTATTGAGCTCAGGCGTTTTGGACCCTGGTGATGGTCTGGCGGTCGGGTCCTGGTGGCGACTTCGCTAATGGAGGAGTAAAGTGCCCACGCTGGCGGTTAGCATAATCACATTTCTGTGCGAATCATTAGATCTCCGTAGAGATCCGCCTGTGAGGAGGCCATTAAACCCTCAGCAGATTATTGATTTAAAGGACAGCAAACAGGAAGACGATGTGTGAACGATGGACACCATGGAACCGGGAGAGAGAGAAAGAGAGAGAGAAAGAGAGAGAAAGAGAGACAGAGGGAGAGAGAGAGTGCTTGAAAATGGAGCAAGACGTTCACTAGGGCGCGGCTCGTCCCGCTCGTCAATCATTAACTATGGGGGAGAAGGTGGGGAGATAATCTCAGAGGTGTGTGAGGAACATCGATACAGGTTTGTTGATGGAGCTTCTGTAGGTTCCTTGAAGAACCCTGAGTGAGAGAAAATGATGGACTGAAGCTTCGATTTGAAGATTAAGAGTTAATTAAAGGCTCCTGCTGCAGTTTGACCTCTGAGAAAGTTAAGAGTGGCCGTGCTGAAGATCTTCACACTGCAGAACATCAAACGGTTCCACAAGAGCCAGCTTAATGATCAGTTCAGAAACCAAAATCAATTTAATCAGAAGTGTGTGTGTGTGTGTGTGTGTGTGAGTGTGAGAGAGAAGAGAGAGAGAGAGAGAGAGAGAGAGAGAGAGAGAGCAAAGAGTGAATGTGTGATAGATCTGACTGAGAGAAAATGTAGTGGAAAGTGTGTAGAAGAGCATGTGAATGTGTGATAGCACAGAGAGAGAGTGTATCTGGAACACTGGGAGAATCAGACCCAAACCCAGTCCAGACTTCACTGCTATTGGACCCTAAACAGAGAGTATGAATCGGACCTTCAACAGAGAGAATGAATCAGACCCTAAACAGAGAGATCAGACGTATGAATCAGACCTTAAACAGAGAGTATGATCAGACCTTAAAGAGAGAATGAAGCGGACCTTAAACAGAGAGAATGAATCGGACCTTAAACAGAGGAGGTATGAATCAGACCCTTAAACCAGAGAATATGAATCAGACCCTAAACAGAGAGTATGAATCAGACCTTAAACAGAGAGTATGAATCGGACCTTAAACAGAGAGTATGAATCGGACCTTAAACAGAGAGTATGAATCGGACCCTAAACAGAACAAGAGAATGAATCGGACAAAAAGGACCTTAAACAGAGAGTAATGAATCGGACCCTTAAACGAGAGTATGAATTAAACCGAGAATGAAGGACCTTAAACCTTAAGAGAGAGTATGAATCAGACCTTAAACAGAGTGAGTATGAATCAGACCTTAAAACAGAGAGTATGATCGGACCCTAAACCGAGAGTATGAATCGGACCTTAAACAGAGAGTATGAATCGGACCTTAAACAGAGAGTATGAATCGGACCTTAAACAGAGAGTATGAATCGGACCTTAAACAGAGAGTATGAATCGGACCCTAAACAGAGGTAGATCGGAACCTAAAAGAGAGAGAAGCGGACTAAACAGAGAGTATGAATCAGACTTAACAGAGATTAGAAACCCTAAAAGAGAGTATGAATCGACCTTAAACAGAGATTATGAATCGGACCCTAAACGGAGGTATGAACGACCAAACTGAAGTAAACTAGACCCAACCGTAAACAGAGAGTGAATCAGACCTTAAACAGAGAGAATCGAAACCTAAAAGAGGTATGAATCAGACCTTAAACAGAGAGTATGAATCGGACCCTAAAACCGAGAGTATCTGAATCGTACCCTAAACGAGAGAGAGGTACTGAATCGGACCTTAAACAGAGAGTATGAATCGGACCCTAAAACGAGAGTATGAATCGGACCCTAAACAGAGAGTATGAATCGACCCTAAACCGAGAGTATGAATCGTACCCTAAACAGAGAGTATGAATCAGACCCTAAACAGAGAGTATGAACTGGCCGAGTATCTCTACACCGTCAGAGATCTGAAGCAGAGACGCATCCTGAGCGTTACAGAGTGAACATAGTCTCGCCATAGAGAGACACAGACGCAGGAGAACGTTTGCTGCCCCTGGAACAGAGAGTGTGTGTTTACTGTACGAGCGGTGAGGTGGAGGACAGAGACAGAGGACCACACTTTCTCCCTCAATGTTCAAAGTATCAACAACTGAAGACACACATTTACCAAAAAAATCACCCAACAAAATACCAAATTACAGCAAATACTGCAGAAAAAATGCCCATTGTTTCAGGTGAAGGAGGAAACGCAGCACTCGCTGCTAAATACACCAGCCAATCAGAGCACCCGAGGAACAGTGAGACACCCAGTGTCCTACACAAACCCTAAATACCAACATACACACACACACACACACACACACTCCACACGAAAACACACACACACACAACACGGAACCACACACACACACTCACTGAACACACCACTGAAACACCATCACCACACACAATCATTACACAACACACATCATAACACTTACACCTCACACTACACATACACACTCTATACACTGACATTTGTATAGATCTTTATTATTAGTATTATTGTGTTATATTCCTGTCTCGTTCCTTATTCTGTTATTAATTCTAATGTAACTGCTTTAGCAACAGTGTCATTTATTTACACTCACACCAATAAACACTCCTGAATCTGAAGAGAGAGAGAGAGACAGACAGAGAGACCAGAGATAGAGAGAGAAGAGAGAGAGTGTGTCAGAGATGAGAGTTGAGACAAGAGAGAGAGTAAGCCAGAGATAGGAGTGTGAGCACAGAGAGAGAGTGTGAACACAGAGAGAGTTTGTGTGAGACCACAGAGAGAGAGAGTGTGAGCACAGAGAGAGAGAGGTGAGTGAAGCACAGAGAGAGAGTGTGTGAACACAGAGAGAGTGTGTGGCACATAGCGAGAGTGATTGAGCACAGAGAGAGAGAGTGTGTGAACACAGAGAGGAGAGTGTGAGCACAGCACCAGATAGGAGTGTGTGAGAGAGAGAAGTTGTGTGAGCACAGAGAGAGAGTGTGTGAGCACAGAGAGAGAGAGTGTGTGAACACAGAGAGAGAGTGTGTGAGCACAGAGAGAGGAGAGAGCGGTGTGTGAACACAGAGAGAGAGTGTGTGACCACAGAGAGAGAGTGTGAGAGACACAGAGAGAGAGACAGAGAGAAGTGTTGTGAGCACAGAGAGAGTGGAGAGAGTGTGAGCACAGAGAGGAGAGTGTGTGTGAGCACGAGAGAGAGAGTGTGTGAACACAGAGAGAGTGTGTGAGCACCAGAGAGAGAGTGTGTGAACACAGAGAGAGTGTGGAGCAGAGAGAGGAGTTGTGTCACAGAGAGAGTGTGTGCACACAGAGAGAGAGAGTGTGAGCACAGAGGAGAGAGTGTGAGCACAGAGAGAGTGTGTGAGCACAGAGAGAGAGTGTGAGCACAGAGAGAGAGAGTGGTGAGCACGAGAGAGAGTGTGAAAGAGAGCACAGAGGAGAGAGTGTGTGAGCACAGAGAGAGAGTGTGAGAACAGAGAGATTTTGAGAGAGAGATGTGAGCACAGAGAGAGAGTGTGAGCACAGAGAGAGAGAGTGTGTGAGCACAGAGGAGAGAGGGTGAGTGGAACACAGAGAGAGAGTGTGAGCACAGAGAGAGAGATGGTGTTGTGAACACAGAGAGAGAGTGTGAGCACAGAGAGAGTGTGTGAGCACAGAGAGAGTGTGTGACACACAGAGAGCACAGAGAGAGAGTGTGAGCACAGAGAGATGAGAGTGTGTGAGCACAGAGAGTGTGAGCACAGAGTGTGGAGAGAGTGTGAGCACGAGAGAGAGAGTGTGTGAGCACAGAGAGAGAGAGTGTGAGCGATGAGAGAGAGTGTTGTGAAACAGAGAGAAGAGTGTGAGCACGAGAGAGAGTGTGAGAGAGAGTGTGTGAGCACAGAGAGAGAGTGAGCACAAGAGAGTGTGAGCACAGAGAGAGAGTGTGAGCACAGAGAGAGAGTGTGTGAGCACATGAGAGAGTGTGAGCACAGAGGAGAGGTGTGAGCACAGAGAGAGAGAGTGTGCAGAGAGCACAGAGAGAGAGTGTGAGACACAGAGAGAGTGTGTGAGCACAGAGAGAGTAGCACAGAGAGTGTGAGCACAGAGAGAGAGTGTGAGCACAGAGAGAGAGTGTTTGAGCACAGAGAGAGTGTGAGCACGTGTGAGGAGAGAGAGAGTGGTGAGCACAGAGAGAGTGTGTGAGCACAGGAGAGAGAGTGTGAACACAGAGAGAGTGTGTGAGCACAGAGAGGAGAGAGTGTGTGAGCACAGAGAGAGAGTGTTGTTAACACAGAGAGAGTGTGTGAGCACAGAGAGAGTGTGTGAGCACAGAGAGAGAGTGTTAACACAGAGAGAGTGTGTGTGAACACAGAGAGAGAGTGTGTGAGCACAGAGAGAGAGTGTGTGAGCACAGAGAGAGAGTGTTACACCAGAACAAGAGAGAGTGTGTAGAACACAGAGAGAGTGTGTGAGCACGAGAGAGAGAGAGAGAGAGTGTGAGCACAGAGAGAGTGAGAGAGTTAACACAGAGAGAGTGTGTGTAGCAGAGAGAGTGTGTGAGCACAGAGAGAGAGTGTGTAACACAGAGAGAGTGTGTGAGCACAGAGAGAGAGAGTGTGTGAGCACCAGAGGAGAGAGTGTGGTAACACAGAGAGGTGTGTGAGCACAGAGAGAGAGTGTGTTACCGATGAGAGAGTGTGAGCCCAGAAAACAGAGAGAGTGTGAGCACAGAGAGAGAGTGTTAACACAGAGAGAGTGTGTGAGACACACGGAGAGTGTGTGAGCAGAGTGTGGTGAGCACAGAGAGAGAGAGTGTTGTGAGCACAGAGAGAGAGTGTTAAGCACAGATTGAGAGAGTGTGTGAGCACCGACAGAGAGAGAGTGTTAACACAGAGAGAGTGTGTGAGCACAGAGAGAGAGTGTAACACAGAGAGAGTGTGTGAGCACAGAGAGAGAGTGTTAACACAGAGAGAGAGTGTGTGAGCACAGAGAGAGAGTGTATGCACAAAGAGGAGAGAACACTGAGAGTGTGTGAGACAGAGAGAGAGTGTGTGAGCACAGAGAGAGAGTGTGTGAGAACAGGAGAGAGTGTGAACAGAACTTAAGACGAGTTAAACAGAGAGAGTATGAATCGGACCAAACGAGAGTATGAATGGTAAACCGAGAGTATGAATAGTACCCTAAACAGAGAGTATGAATCGGACCGTAAACAGAGAGTATGAATCGGACCTTAAACAGAGAGTATGAATCAGACCTTAAAACAGAGAGTATGAATTCAGATTGAATCAGATTTCAGAGACAGAAGAGAGAGTGAGAGAGAGAGAGTGAGTGTGAACACAGAGAGAGTGTGTGAGCACAGAGAGAGAGAGAGTGTGTGAACACAGAGAGAGTGTGTGAGCACACAGAGAGAGAGAGTGTGTGAACACAGAGAGAGAGTGTGAGCACAGAGAGAGTGTGTGAGCACAGAGAGAGTGTGAGCACAGAGAGAGAGTGTGAGCACAGAGAGAGAGTGAGCACAGAGAGAGAGAGTGTGTGAGCACAGAGAGAGAGTGTGAACACAGAGAGAGAGTGTGTGTGAGCACAGAGAGAGAGTGTGAGCACAGAGAGAGTTGTGAGCACAGAGAGAGTGTGTGAGCACCAGAGAGAGAGCACAGAGAGAGTGTGAGCACAGAGAGAGAGTGTGAGCACAGAGATGGAGAGTGTGAACACAGAGAGAGAGTGTGAGCACAGAGAGAGAGTGTGAGCACAGAGAGAGAGTGTGTGAGCACGAGAGAGTGTGTGAGCACAGAGAGAGAGTGTGAGCACAGCACGAGAGAGTGTGTGAGAGACAGAGAGAGAGTGTGAGCACAGAGAGAGTGTGTGAGCACAGAGAGAGTGTGTGCGAACAGAGAGGAGTGTGAGTGTGTGACACAGAGAGAGTGTGTGAGCACAGAGAGAGTGTGTGAGCACAGAGAGAGAGAGCACAGAGAAGAGTGTTACACACAGCACAGAGAGTGTGTGAGCACAGAGAGAGAGTGTGTGAGAGCACAGAGAGCACAGAGAGAGAGTGGTAACACGAGGAGAGTGTGTGTGAACACAGAGAGAGTGTGTGAGCACAGAGAGAGTGTGTGAGCACACAGAGGCACAGAGAGAGTGTGTGAGCACAGAGAGAGTGTGTGAGCACAGAGGAGAGAGTGTGTGAGCACAGAGAGAGAGGTAGAGAGTGTGTGAGCACAGAGAGAGAGTGTTTAACACAGAGAGAGAGTGTGTGAACACAGAGAGAGAGAGAGAGTGTGTGAACACAGAGAGAGAGAGAGTGTGTGAGCACAGAGAGAGAGTGTGGCCACAGAGAGGAGTGTGTGACACAGAGAGAGTGTGTGAGCACAGACAGAGAGAGAGTGTTAACACAGAGAGAGTGTGTGAGCACAGAGAGAGTGTGTGAGCACAGAGATGAGAAGAGAGTAACACAGAGGAGGAGAGTGGTGACACAGAGAGAGAGTGTTAACACAGAGAGAGAGAGAGAGAGAGTGAGAGAGAGAGAGTGTTAACAGAGAGAGAGAGAGTGTTGTGAGCACAGAGAGAGAGTGTGTGAGCACAGAGAGAGAGTGTGAACACAGAGAGAGTGTGTGAGCACAGAGAGAGAGTGTGTGAGCACAGAGAGAGAGTGTTACAGAGAGTTAACACAGAGAGAGTGTGTGAGCACAGAGAGAGATGTGTGTGAGCACAGATGAGAGAGAGTGTTAACACAGAGAGAGTGTGAGCAAGAAATTGTTTTTTAAATCCGTTAGCAGTTATTTACATTTCCAAACTGTCTCACTCGCGATTCTTCTGTGGAAACTTTAAACCACCACCAATTTATAGCTAATAATTACTAGCAGCAATTAGACTCGATTAGCCTGCTGGTTTAGCGTACTAGCAGGTTCAGTTGTGTATTTTAAACTCACACTCAACATTTTCACTACTAACCTTTGCTTTTAACTCGTTAGCTAAACGACTAGTTAGACTTAGCAAGAAAGCGTGTTTGCTCATTAGCGTGTTAATTTGTAGCTAAAATAAAAAGCGGACTAGCGACAGGTAGTTGTCTGGAACTGAGTTCAGTGAGACAGGCGTCTCACTCCATCGTAATTCTGTGTTTTTACTGAAGCAGATGGAGTAAAAGGTCGTCTGGACTTTATCTCGCCGCTAACAGATCCGTCCTGTGAGCTTAAACCAACAGTCTGAAAAAGTTGATTAGCGGCAGTCTCAAATCCAGTGAGTTTTACCACATTTAATACTCCCCCACTGAGTACACACACACACACACACACACACACACACACACACACACACACACACACACAGATGAAGGTCAACTTCATTAAAACCCCAGCGACCCGCTTGCTAATTAAACATCTGTGAAGATCTCGAGCGCTCTGAGGAGAAAAGAAAGGCTTCGTGTGTAAAATTAGCAAGTGTTAGCGAGCGCTTGAGTTTGCTACATGCTAATTAGCAGGCATGGAAGATAAACACATTTAGCTTGAAGGCCAAAGTTCTCTTCTCTTCAGCTCAGTGTGAGACGTCTCGCTAGTGTTTTTGTCTCACTGATTAAACACCGGAGCCACGAGGCTAATACAGCTAGCTGCCGTTAGAGTCAGCTGAAAACTTTACACGTTAAACTTCTCGAATGAGATCTACATCATCTCAACATCAGGCACACAGCTGGAGACAGGATCTAAAGCCGAGCACTGGAATCTGATTGGTCAGTCAATGTCCTGTACTGTGACTTTGTGGTTTCTATGGTAACGTGAGGGAACTGATGTTTCCAGCTGCTGAAGCGTCTGTGTTTGGTGCTGATGGGAGCCGAGATCCAGAGACACTTCCGGAACTCCTGATGAGAGACACAACAGGTGTTTTAATTCCAGATGTTGCGTCTTGCACACTGAGACCAAAGCTCCTGTTCTGTTAACTAGCATCACAGCTGGAAGAACTGAAGACTAAAATTCTTTTCTTTCTTTTATATCTCACTCATTTCTGTCTGTCTCTCTCTCTTTTTATTTCTCCAGCTCTCTTTTTTTTCTGTCTCTCTCTCTGTCTGTCTCTCTCTCTCTCTCTCTGTCTCTCTCTCTTTCCCTGGATTAGAGCAGCTGGTGAACATTAAATAAGAAGACAGATATAGACGAAGTGTAAGAGAAATGAGAGAGAAATAACAGCAGGTCTTTGACCTTCTCGCCACAGGGTCTCAGGATCTCGTCTGACCGACGGTTGAGATGTTTACACGACGTGTGGGAAGTGAACACACACACACACACACACACTCTCTCTCTCTCTCTCTCTCTCATTCTCTCTCCTCCTGTAACTCTGACCTGCTTTCAGAAATCATAACTATGACAAGCGGTGGAGGTTCAGGTGCCGGAACACCTTTTTAAAGCTGTCATGGGGGTCGTGGGTCAGGAACCTGTGAGTGAGGTTGGTGAGGCTGCAGAAGAACAGCAGGAGATGGACAGTCTGGATGGTGTGGGTTGTCTGAATTACCCCTGAATGGGGTATTTAAAGGATGAACATTTCTGCACTGGTTCTCTGAATGGGAGATGATCCATCAGATCCATGAAGCTATTTTTCTATATAAACTTTCTCAGCTTGCCCAGGATGCTGGACTGACCAGTAACTGATCAGAAGGATGTAAGTTCAAGCCTCAGCTGTGCCAAATTGACAATCCTGAGCATCTTTTACCCCAATCTACTCCTGACACTGCTTCTAATCTAATCCCATCTTCTCCTAACTCTGTTCAAGATCTGATTTAAGCCAGTCATCTTCTGACCCTCCTCCTGATCTAATTCTGTCCGCTTATGACTTAAAATATGATTTAACCCCATTAATCCTGATCCTGCTCATGCTCATGCTGAAGACGTTCATGCCTCTGGGTTCCTCTGGTTCCTTAGCTGCTGCTCTGATGGTAGTGATGAGGGGACTAAAATGAGAGGGTTTCTCTGAGAGAAGATGTTCTCCACAGACAAGGGGATTAAGAGGTTCTTCACTTCTACTAAAAGGAACAGGAGAACACTTTGTTAAACATCTGAAAGGTTTTTTCCAACATGAGTAGATCAAGGAGGTAAAAATCAAAAGTGTGTGTGTGTGTGTGACTGATACTTTAGCCCCTGATCAATGTTTGGAGGAGGTTAACACACACCGTCTGTAGTATAAATATAGCCGGAGGAGTGAACTTGCTAAACCATCTCCTCTGCTTGAATTTCATGGCCCATCAGAACCCGTTCGGGTGAAACGTAGGTCGATGTCAGTGCTGCGTTTTGAAAAAAGAGATATCGAGCCACTTTGTCCTGCTGACGGCGTTCCAGAGAAAAGAGCAGGGTGCATGTTGTGATGTTCTGTAGACCAGGTTCTCTGTGGATCTTCTGTGTTCTGGACGAGTTAATTATTAAAATTATTTACAGTATCTGTTAACTCTTAATTACTGCTGTGGACCTAAAGAGAAAAAAGAACCAGCTGCAGAACTTTCAAAAAAACTGACTCACAGGTTCTTCTGCATCATTTCAGGATTTCTGGAATATCTTGAAGATGTTCTTATATCGGAATCACATCCGGTTTCTGACGTGCTGCAGCATCAACTCCTCTCATTTTGATTCATCTCACTGATTCAAAGCTTTACCTTCACAAAAATGATTCATTCAGATTCTCTCACTGATGTATGACGCGTTAATTTTAGTTCATCTCAGTAACTCAAAGCTTTTGATTCATCAAAATGATTTTAACTGATTCAGTGGAAGGATTGATTCAAAAAAATATTTTTTGACAGACAAAACAACCCTTAAACATAAAGAGAACCTTTTCCACATCAAAGAATATTAAAAGGTTCTTTATGGACCCATCAAACCTGATAAAAAAACGCTGAAAGAACCTTCTGCCTTTAGTCATGAGATACAGACGCACCTCTCTCTCTCTCTCTCTCTCTCTCTCTCTCTCTCTTTCCCACTTTTTTTATGATTCTTCATCTTTAAATCAGATGTTCCTGCCAGGAGATCAAAGTGGTGCTGAGAAAAGCTGTCAATCATTACTGCAGATGTGGAACATGAACCTCCAGTTCTAGATTCTTCACAGAGTTATTTTTCTGCAGGAATTGAGATTAATTCACCAAAATGATTCATTCAGATTCATTCTTGATTTGTAACTCTTTCATTTTAGTTCATTTCAGTGACTTGAATCTATTGATTCACCCAAATGATTCATTCAGATTGAGTCACTCATTTATAAATATTTGTAATTTACTTCATTTCAGTGACTTGAATCATTTGATTTTTGAAATGATTCATTCAGATTCATTTCCTGATTTATGAGTTTATTTTTTATTTCAGTGATTCAAAGCTTTTGATTCTTTTTCGGTCTGCAGGAGAACCCGTTCCCGCCGCGGTCGAGCTCACACAGTGCCGAAAATGAGTGCTGAAAACATTATGAGTGTTCCGGAGGTGTGAAATGTTCATCTAACCCTCCAGAGGTTCGGTAATGGAGCACGTGGTCCAGAGAGAGGCTGGAGCTGCAGAAATAGCCGAGGTGTGAACAGGCTGAAGGATCACACCTGAGAGACTCCAACATCTCACACTCCACTTCTCTCGTTTTTATTCTTCCTTTCTTCTAGTGCTGAAGACAGGAACCGCTCATTTATTTCTTTTATACAATTGAGCAATTTGGGTTAAGGGCCTTGCTCAGGGGCCCAGCAGTGGCAACTTGATGTGAATCAAAACCGGATCTTTCAATTAGCAGTGCAACACCTGCGCTACCATTTCCCGTGACTTTAGCCAGGTGCTTTTAGCTAGCTTATTTTAGCTAGGTGACTTTAGCCAGGTGCTTTTAGCTAGCTTATTTTAGCTAGGTGACTTTAGCCAGGTGCTTTTAGCTAGCTTATCTTAGCTAGGTGACTTTAGCCAGGTGCTTTTAGCTAGCTTATCTTAGCTAGGTGACTTTAGCCAGGTGCTTTTAGCTAGCTTATTTTAGCTAGTGACTTTAGCCAGGTGCTTTTAGCTAGCTTATCTTAGCTATCTGGTTTTCAGCTGGTTTTAGCTAGTCAGTATTTTTCAGCTGTTAGTTAACGGGTTTCGCTGTAACGTCTCATAGATTCACATGGTAGCGCTTTATATTTGAATGCATTGTGTGTGTGTGTGTGTGTGTGTGTGTGTGTGTGTGTGTGTGTGTGTGTGTGTGTGCGTGTGTGCGTGTGTGTGTGTGTGTGTGTGGTTCATTTTTTTTTTTTTTTTTCTATTGATTAGGTTTTTTCTGCATTTTTTTTCACTCTTGACTTTCGTCCACATCAACTGCAGTTAATAAAAAAGATTTTTAGGACGTTTACTAATATTTATTCTCTCATTCTTCCGTTCTTTATTGTCATTCATTCTTCAGTCTTTCTTCCGTTCTTTTATTTCTTCATTCTCTTTTTTATTCTTCTTCATTCTTTATTCTCTCTTCTTCCGTTCTTTTATTCTTTGTCTCATTCTTCATTCTTTATTCTTCCGTTCTTCCTTGTTTTATTCTCTCATTCTTCCTTTCTTTTTTATTGTCTCATTCTTCCGTTCTTTATTCTTCATTCTCGTTCTTTTATTCTTCATTCCTTCCGTTCTTTTTTCTATTCTTCCGTTCATTCTTCATTCCGTTCCGTTCTTTTATTTCCGTTCTTTTATTCTTCCGTTCTTTTCTATTCTTGTCTTATTCTTCTTTTCATTCTTCCGTTCTCTTTACTCTCATTCTCTCATTCTTCCGTTCTTTTATTCTCTCATTCTTCCGTTCTTTTATTCTTGTTCTTCTTATCCTCCTCATTCTTCCGTTCTTTTATTTCGATTTTATTCTTCTCATTCTTTTATTTCATTCTTCCGTTCTTTTATTCATCTCTCATTCTTCCGTTCTTTTATTCCGTTCTTTTATTTCTCTCATTCTTCCGTTCTTTTATTCTCTCATTCTTCCGTTCTTTTTATTCTCTCATTCTTCCGTTCTTTTATTGTCCTCATTCTTCCGTTCTTTCGTATTGTCATTCTTATTCTCTTTTATTCATTCGTTCTTATTGTCTTCTTCCGTTCTTTTATTCTTCTCGTTCTTTTATTCTTCCGTTCTTTTATTCTCTCATTCTTCCGTTCTTTTATTTTCATTGTTATTGTCTCATTCTTCCATTCGTTCTTTTATTTCTTCATTCTTCCGTTCTTTTTATTCTTCATTCTTCCGTTCTATCTGTTATTTTCTTCCGTTCTTTTATTCTCTCATTCGTTCTTTCTATTCTCTCATTCTTTCTTCATTCTAATTATTCCGTTCTTTTATTGTCTCATTCTTCCGTTCTTTTATTTTATTCTTCTCTTTTATTCTCTCATTCTTCCGTTCTTTTATTGTCTCATTTCGTTCCTTTTATTGTTCTCGTTCTTTTATTCTTCATTCTTTTATTTCTTCATTCTTCCGTTCTTTTTCTCTCATTCTTCAGTTCTTTTATCCGTTATTTTCTCTTATTCTTCGTTCTTTATTCATTTTCCGTTCTTTATTTTCATTCTCTTTTATGTCTTATTCTTCCGTTTCTAATTTCATTCTTATTCTCTCATTCTTCCGTTCTTTTATTCTCTCATTCTTCCGTTCTTTTATTCTCTCATTCTTCCGTTCTTTTATTCTTTTATTCATTCTCATTCTTCGCATTCTTTTATTCTTGTCTTATTCTTCCGTTCTTTTATTTCTTATTCTTCCGTTCTTTTTTTTCATTCTCTCATTCTTCCGTTCTTTTATTCATTCGTTTATTGTCATTCTTCCGTTCTTTTATTTTATTCTTCTCTCATTCTTCTTCGTTCTTTTATTCTCTTCATTCTTCTTCGTTCTTTTATTCTTCCGTTCTTCCGTTCTTTCTTTTTATTCGACTGAAATGCAACGATAAACAAAGCAAAAAAAACCTAACAGCCGTTTAACAAAACTCTGAGATCAAAGCAGGAGAAAGTAAATCAGCACTTCATGACGCAGCAGGTGGCAACGACTACACACACACACACACACACACACACACACACACACACACACACACACGCATTATTCATTAATGTTTGTTTATCTGTTCATTTCTTTCTTTACTATTGATTCCGTCTGAATTTTGTTAATTTTTCTCTTTTTAGTGTTTTGATGTTGGAATATTTTTATTTTAGTATTTATTATATTTCACTGGGACTCAATTATTAAAACTCTTAAATACGAATGAATAAAAAACATCAAACAGTTTTATTCTGAAAAAAGACACAAAAAACATCCAAAAACACAAAATCAGAACATCAGAACATCAGAACATCAGTGGCACGTGGGGAAGCAGATACCTGCCCCATTTTTACTCTGTTCTGTTGATGAGCTCTGCGGTACGTGGGTGTGTGTGTGTGTGTGTGTGTGTGTGTGTTTAGGTTTTTCATTCTGTTTAGCAGAAAGAAGAATAGTCGTTTCATTGATCTGTTGGTTTAGCAGAGCCGCGAGTGTGTTAGCGATTAATCACCAGCATCTCGTTAACGCCGCGCAGTGTGTAGTACACGCTGACGGACCAGCGATTGAGCCGCCCACTTACATTCTATTTGCAAACACACACACACACACACACACACACACACACACACACTCTGACACTGAGACGGTAATACTGTAAAACTCTTTAAATTTGTGTGTGTGTGTGTGTGTGTGTGTGTGTGTGTGTGTGTGTGTGTGTGTGGTTTGACATTTATTATACTGAGTCATTTGCCGGATGCTTTCACAGAAGCGTAAGTCCAGCAGGAGAGCAGAGACATTAAAGTGTTATACCACTCTTCTTTTAAGATAGAAAGATAGACAGACAGACAGACAGACAGACAGATAGATAGACAGACAGACAGATAGAGAAAACAAAAGAAAAAAAAGATGAGAGGCAAAGAAAAAGAGAGAGAATCAAGGACGAAAAGCAGAGAGAATAAAAACAAAAGTAAAAAGGCAAGAAAACGAAAGACAAGAGGACAAAGTGAAGAGAGAAAATGTGAGAGAGAGAAAAAGAAAGAGAGACAGAAAGAAAGCTGAAAGAATAAAGTGATACAGAAAGTCATTGTGATGTTCAGCGTGTCACAGCCTTTCACATTTACTCGGGGAAAAAACCCGGAATGATGAAACGTCCTGAACTTCATGGAGATCATCTTTCATCCCCTTCAACTTTCCGTCCATCTTTTCTCCTCCAAACACACGCCAATCAGATTTGCGGCTCTTTCGAACTCTCGCTAATGCAATCCTGATATTCTGCTCTTATTGGATGGGGGGGGGGGGGGGTAGGGGGGGGGGGGGGGGGGGGGGGGGGGGGGGGGGGGGGGGGGATGGGGATGGCGGAGGAGTAAATCTCCAGAGTGCTTAGATGGACAAGCTGGTGTTTCTAAGTCCTTTTACAAAACAATTATCTGTCCATCAGGGAGAGACATGACTCAGCTAACGAGCTAACAGGCTAAAGGGCTAACACAACAAACACAAATCTTCTGGTTCTTACTAGGTTTCTGCTCTGCTTTTCCAGACAGCAGGAGAACAACATCCTCATTTATTTCTTCATTAATTCCTCTTTCCCTTTGTAATCTCACGTTTCTCGTCCTCTCTGTGATGGACATCTGGAACAACATCTGTAGTTTAAAAGTGGAAGGAATAAGAATTAGGATCAGGACCAAGAAACACAGGAACATCAAATTAAGGGCTTCAGGGTGGAGAACGGCTCTTGAGCAGAACTGGAGGGTTTATGCAGAAGGTCCAGAAAGGACGACTGGGGACCTGGTTTTGGTCGGCAGTAAGACTGGAGGGGTATTTAATCAGTCTGGGATTAAACAGGGCTATAAGGGGGTAAGGCAGGTCTTCAGTAGGGCTGAAGGGGCTTTGGTTCATTTCTTGAGCAGAATCTAGGGTATCTTGAGAGGAAACAGGTCTGGAGGAGAATGTAGGGGTTTAGAGCAAGTCTTTTGTAGAGAAGTAGGGTACGAGTAACAGGTATTGAACAGGGCTGTATGGTACGGTACGGCAGGGACGGTACAGCAGGGACGGTACAGCAGCGACGGTACAGCAGCGACGGTACAGCAGGGACGGTACAGCAGGGACGGTACAGCAGCGACGGTACAGCAGGGACGGTACAGCAGCGACGGTACAGCAGGGACGGTACGGCAGGGACGGTACAGCAGGGACGGTACAGCAGCGACGGTACAGCAGCGACGGTACAGCAGGGACGGTACAGCAGCGACGGTAAACAGCAGCGCTCAGGATAATTTAATAGTGATGTTGACGTGCGCATGGAGTCCTCACATGCCTGTGATTGAAATTCCTGCCTGCAGAATTAAATCAGATGTTTCTGCTCGAGTGGCTTTATGTTCTAGAGACAACAGGCAGAATTTCCTGGACGGTAACCGGGTGAAGACGAACTGATTGGATTACGGAGGACGTGTGATTGATGAATGCTGCGTTCAGCCTGACAAAATGACTTTTTCCTTTCAGTGAAAACAAACAAAGAGTCCAGATCCTCCTGTTTAACATAACACAGCAAACGTCTCTGGAAAAAAAACATCTGAGACGACTTTAATTATAAAAAACAAATGTAAGATTTTACTGCCACTGATTGGTGGAAGTCTGCTGGTGGATTGGTGGAACACAGCCAATAGATCGTGCTGTTACAGAGCACCTGGCAACCATCATATTTAAAGTTATTATTCCTGCAGTTTAATAATGGGATCAAATTCATATTAATGGGAATCATCAAACTGAATCAGCCAGAAGAGTCGACTCTGAGTTGATTCTGTCACAGAAATAAATTTTATTACATTTATTTAAACAAATATTTTCTACATCACCAGTATAACAAAAATATGAATAAAATGACTAAAACCACATGCTTTATCGTGTGCTTTAATTATTTTATCTTTCTTTTTGTGTAATTTATTTCTTTATGTATTACAACTCGTTCACTTGTGCATTTTTTTAATCACATGAATTCATTTTTATATTATTTTCCTTTTTAATTAAAATGTTTAGCTTTAATCCACGGTTTTTTACATTTTTATTTTATTTTATATTATTTTTTCTGATTAGTTGAATTAACTATTCGTTCATAGTTACACCCAAAAGCGATGTGAATCATTAAACTGAATCACCCAAAAGAGGCGATTCTTTTATCATTCCTTATCATTAACATGATCCCTAAAAAAGATGATTCAGAGTCAATTCAGTTGATTCATTTTGGTCAAACCAATTCTCCATATCCAGGACTTGGATGATAATCCAATACCTCATTCTGCAACTAGAACCTCTTTGTACGTCTGTGTCTTAGAACCTGTTTGTCTGGTGTGTAAAAGTTCTGATCTAATATCAGTTTCAGTCCTCAGAGTCTGAGAGTCGAAATTCTAACATCCTGTTTGGCTTTTGGTTCTGTGACTCGGTTCTGCGACTCGGCACGTGTTCCTCCTGACATATTTATGTCTTCACCTGGACTCGTCTTTCACCTCTAAGGTCACCAGATCGTTTCCCTCGAGGTGTTTTGTAGTTCCGAGCCGTGAATAAACGGTTGTCTGTGTGTATCAGTGACGGTGCTGTTAGAACCCTGCAATCAGCGGCGTGTGGCGTGATGCCATGAGACAGACCGGTTTGTATTGTTGGCTGCTTCTGGCTCGGATTCCTGCACTGAATTTAAATCAGAGCTCAAGTCGAACATGAGCAAACTCTCACCAGGGAGCAACAACTCTGAACTTCTGTTTACTGACTGGAGCTCACCGAAGAGCCCACACACACACACACACACACACATGAGGAGGAGGACGAGGAACCCACGGTCTAACGACAGATGGTGTTTTTTTTCACTCTCTGACTTCCCGCTCGCCGAGTTTGATGACCTCGAACACTTCTTCTGCTGCTGCTGTCGTGTATTTTTGGATCAGGAGCTAAAAACATACTGCAGCCACCAAAGTTCGAGAAACTTCTACAGTTTAGAAAGAAAATATCTTCAGGACACCAGATCGCGTAACAATACATGCTAAAACTCGCCTGTATTAGCTTTATTAGCATCACTAACTAAAGATATGCTAACTACTCTAGGACATTCATCACATAAGAGACAAACTAGCAGCCCAGAGCAGTGAGTCATGAGTCTAAAACATAATACAAACACACTCGGCTATGATACGCCGCGTCCCATGCCGTGTCTGCTTACTATACGGGACACGCTAACAAACAACGGCTTAGCAAAATTCTGGAGAAAAAGATTTTTGATTATCGTTTTAGATTATTATGATGACAACAAAATACCAGGTTATATTGCATAGGCGTGTGTGTGTGTGTGTGTGTGTGTGTGTGTGTGTGTGTGTTCGAATGATTCGAGCTGAAAGACAAAGCTTTTACTTTGCTCCTAAATCCAGCTGACATAATTATTAACGTGGGACTGCAGGAAAAATTGGAAATGCTTATCTGCTGAGCGGAACAATGGCGCGTAGCGGCGCAGCGGCAGCGCAGCACAGCAGCGTCCGCCGAGTCCCCGAGTCCCCGAGTCCTGGTGAGACACTCGCCAGAGGGGAAACCAGAAAAGAATGAATGCTTTAATTCAGGAGATAAAGAGATTACACTTCCGCTAAAGAGAAAGATCATCAACGCCAACGTGACCCGACGGCGTCGCTGCAGATATTAAAAATTAAAACATTTAAAAAATATAAATCAGGAATTCGGAAATGTTTAAGAAACTGAAAAACTGAAAAACGAAATGAATTTCCACCCCGGATTTACTGCGAATTCCTGATTTTTTGCTTGTACACATTTACATATATTTTTAATTCATTTAAATACATTTATTTTAACCTTGTTTTTAATTTTACTATCTGAACTTAGACTCCACTGAAGCTCCGCCCAGATAAAATTCACAAACTGACACTTTTCATAAATCTGTTTTCTGAGCTGATTTAAGCCCCGCCCATTATTCCAGAAAATGTGATTGATTAGTGGTTATTCAGTGGGCGTGGCTTTGCAGAGACGGATGAAAACGGACAGACTATTTATCAGGAAGACGTCTCAAACAAACAGCTAATTAAGTCAATGATTTAGCTGAACTAGCGCTCTGCTAACACAAGCATTAGCACTGCAGTCATCTGAAGAAAGCAGGAAAGCTAGCAAACGTTAAGAACTCTTCAGAAGACTGCAGCTGTGAGACGGTTTAAAGGTTCCTCAGGGTTTTTGGTCTAAAGGTTCTACATTTCCATAACAATGTCTGACTGAAGGAAGTTTCCAGGTGCAGGAAGTGGAATCGAACGGAACTCTTAACGCTGCTCCTGCAATCACTCTCAATCGCCTCATCACTCGTCCATCGCTGCTTTTCCCCACTTTACATTCCATTCACAGACATCGCCATCATCTCAGGACCTTCCACACTCCTGCACCGCCCTCCAGAAACAAACGGCTGAGAACTTTCCAGAACATTTACTTTTAAACGACATGCAGACATGTGGAACAGCTTTACTTCCTGTTTACTTACTTTTTTTCTGTTATTTGTTGTTTTTTCGTCTGTAGACTTTAAGATTTACATTTATAACATTTGGCAGACCTTCTAATCCAGAGTCCCTTACATTTATCGCTTTTCATACAACTGAGCAATCAGGGGTTCAGGGGCCTTGCTCAGGGGCCCAGCGGTGGCAGCTTGGTGGTGCTGGGAATCGAACCCCGAGCAGCCAATTAGCAGTCCAACAGCTGAACCACAGAACTACCGCATCCACAGAAACACACTTACATTAGCTCGAATGTCCAATAAACCGACGATGCTGATTAGCGTCTCGCAGAATCTTTCGCACCTGCGCGAGTTCGGTTTGCGTAACTATTTCCGCAGTAGCAGAGCAGCTCATTCACGGGGATTAGAACGCGTGAGTTTCTGTCGATACACTCAATTTATTCCAGCTTTCTGAAGCTGTGCGTCGCTCATCAGACGTGTTTACGCTGCTTTGCAGGTCCTCACTAACCTGCTTAACGAGCTGCCCAGGTTTATTTTCCTCCGTTTTCCACCTTCTGAAAGTCACGAGAGCTTCAGATTCCGGTTTATTCCGGTTCAGAGGATTAGCCGAGACGCCGTTCCCTCCTCACACCCAGATTGTGACCTTTTTCCGGACGGTTTGGATCAAACAGGATTTATTTCTGATGATAAAGTCTGTTTGTGACCGCACCTGAATTCAAAACACTTTATTTTGTCCGCAGATGAACTGAGAGCCGCAGAGTGAGACAGTCCTGCTGTCTGTCTGATTGTAACCCGCAGAACTCGCACTTCAATCAGTTCCGCCTCTCGACACACTTCATTTCTGATGTTCCAACACAAACTCGCTGCCCAATGATGTCTCGCTGTAAATTCAATTTTCTTTCAATCTTCTCTTCATTTTGTTCCTGAGGGTGCACATACTTTTGCACACCATGTAGGAACACGTAAGAGCTTTAAAAATATTTTGAATGAATTTATCCTTAATTAGGTTATGTAAATGAAGTGATTTTGTGCAACATGCGGGGTTTGTGGGCGGAGCTTATACATTTACATCACAGCAGACGCCGTACACAGAACACCGTTCGTCTCATTTTTAAATCCACATGAAGACGTTTAGAAGTGATGGGACTTGAACCCATGTTCCTCTGACCAGCAATTTACACTCAGGTCTACAAAAGAATCAGTACTAGATTATCGTCCACTACACACACACACACACACACACACACACACACACATATGCATTGTGACTATCCAAGTCAAGGACACACCCACACACAGATACAGACTTTTACGTACACCCAGTACCAGTAACACAACTCATCATATACTCTCTCTCTCTTACACACACACACACACACACACACACACATGCTCTTGCACTCTCTCACACGCACAGACACACACTCTTATACACCACTCACAGTTACACACATGCTCCTACAATCTCTCACATACACACACTCTTTCTCTTTTTTTCTCTCTCTCTCTCTCTCTCTCACACACACACACACACACACACACACACACTTATGCTGGTGTCTGTTTACCGAAATCCCATTTTTCTTAGCCGAGTTTACAGTAAACACTGAAAAAGTGCAGCTTCACCGCCGAATTCCTGAAACTAATCTTACTAATGTCACTCTAATGAACACACATCACACTGTCCACTTACACCTCCTCCATCACACACACACACACACACACACACACACTCGCTCTCTACATCTGTCTCTGTCTCTCTCTCTGTCTCTGAGGGGACAGTAATGTGGTTAGGTGTGTTTTTGTCTCAGAGATGTGAGATGATTCAATATTCAGTGTACAAAAAGACACAGAAAACAAAGAACACTGAGAAAGAAAAAGAGAAAGTGTGTGTGTGAGAGAGAGACTGAATGAGACAGACATGGGGAGAGGCAGAGAAAAAGAGAGAGAGACAGGGATTTGAGGGGGAGATGCTTTTGAGGGAATGATGTTTTTGACATTGTCTCCCGTCCCCGGCTGACCCGCTGCACAAACCGCTGCACTTCTGACCAAAGATTGTTGCGCAAAGAGAATAAAACTAAACCCGACTTTTATTAGCAGTGCATTTAAAATACGGAAAAATGAAACTGTAACTTTAATAGATGTTGGTAGTTTGATAGACTTGGAAGCTGAAGCCCCCTGAAAGGTTCTAGAAGCCCCCTGACTCCGCCTCCTTCACCAAATTCCAGCTGTCCGTTGCCATGACGACGTGATG
>VCAZ01000386.1:7500-25000 GCA_005784505.1 Bagarius yarrelli | reverse complement strand
ACATCTTGCTTTTTCTTCTTCTTCTTCTTCTTCTTCTTCCACATTGCTGTTCTGATTGGTTTTCGAATTTGTTTCCTATAACAGCTTATTTACAGCACACGGGCTACTAAAGGAGTCTCCAGTGTCAATGTTTCCTAACTGTCGATGGTAAAGTAGTATAAGGGGAGTTAACGCCTTTGGCAGTTTGTCTCATACATGACAAGCTGTGCTTTCGTCTAAGAGATTATCCATCAACTAACTAACTAACTAACTAACTAACTAACTAACTAACTAACGGCTTTGGTAACAAAGAAAAACTCATAATCACAACCGTAAAATTCTCCACTAATTGAAGCTCTCATAAATATTAGAAGAAGAAGCCTTTACGTGACACATGTACACACTGAAATCAGTCTCTTCACATATTCCCAAAGGCTCTCACAAACGTTTGTAAAGGGGTGGCCACAGTAAATCGTCTGGTGGGACAAACAATAGTGAAACAGCTACTCTATACATCCTGCAAAGTCGTGCTACGGGTGGCTAAAGTTTATACAATGGTGGCCATAGCAGTGCACCAGCATGGAAAAGATGGGGTCAGGGTCAATTATGCTACCGCACCCTGGCGCAGGGAGTGGGTAAACGGCCATGCTCAAGGGCCCAATAGTCGCAACATGGCAGTGGGAAAGCTTGAACCCTGATCTTTCAATCAACAAACTGAGGTCTTAACCGCGTGAGCCACCACTGCCTCACAAGATAGAAAAGCTCAGTTAATTAAATCTCGCTCCTGGGTGATTTTGTCAGTTACCAGATCTCTTGAATAAATGCTAAGTTGATAGTATAGTGAGGCTACAGGATTCGGAGGTAATCCTGCAGGAGCTGTAGGATGTTAAGAGGCAGGAATCCCACCCTAAAGCTTTTACAGTCTCCATTCATCAGCTCTCAGCCAGGCTTTGTCCTCGTGTAGAACACTTACTACTCAGGGCCGACCTTACAGAGCCATATTAAAAGCCCATTAAGCTGTGTTTAGTGATATTAAAAGCCCATCAGCCATGTTGGATGGCTTCCTTTGGGGTTATAATGACACTTACCTTGTAAGGGCACTTTCACACATACCGAGTACCGTGAGTGCTGAGATGGAACCCTGACGTGAATATAGGGAGGGAGTCCACCCTGAGGCAGGAAAGTTCACTTGACAAGAAATGACAAATGAATTAAAGCTAATGAGAGTACCTCTATAACCCTGATCTTTTACATAAACCCCAAAGTGGTGGAATTTTCTTTTGTTTGTACGATGTGCACAGACAGACTGCAGAGAGATTACATATTATTTCAGGTATTATTAAAAATATATATTTTTTATTCCTCTTTCTTCCCACTTCAGGGAGAAGGGATCTGGTAAAATAATTAGAAAACGGACAGCGGTAGCTCAAACAGCGATCACGATTATGGTTCAAACTGCCATTTTTGGACCCCTATTCAAGGCTCTTAACTTTCCCTGCTCCAGGGGGCACTGTATCATGGCTGGTCCTGCACTCTGACCTGGGGTATGTCAAGAAAAGATTTTCATTGTCCAATATTGTATATGAGATGAATAAAGACTTATTTACTTAAAATATTCACCACCAGCATCTAACCAATCATGATAAAAACCTGTCTATATTTACTGGTGTTTGGTTACATGTATGTGGGTGTGGCTTTATGAGAGGGGTGTGGCTTGTGTGTAGATTCAGTTCTAGACATCTGGATTATGCTACAATTTACACTATCATTTGTCGGAAGCAAAAATCCTAAACAGACCTTTAAAGAATTCTTTACTGTCACATTTCTAGTTAAATCTGTGCACTGGGTTGCCCCCTGCTGGTCTGGAGGGGAGGTATTTATATGGAGGCTTAAAATAAACACATCTGTATTACCTTAAGCTCATTTATCAAAACATGTTTATATAAAAAGATCAGATGTACATAATAATATATAATTAGCTTTTCTTTCATCGGAGTCTATCATTTCTTTAATCGGAGGATTTTTTTTTCATAAAATCTAAGATGAAGAACACACATTGGTCTGCTGGAGAATTCAGGGCTGGTAATAATCTTGTAAAACTTGCTTATTGCAGCTTTGAAGTGAAATGGAATTTGGTATAAATATTTTACCCCTAAAAGACTATATATTCTTCGATTTCGTGTGTGTTCATTAATCATTTATTGTGCATTAGGATTTAACATAGGATTAGTATTCGGAGCCTGTGTGTGTAGCGAGTTGTTTAAATATCTCATGATGTTTAAGCATTATCCAAGGCAGCGAGGTCACGTGAGCTGGATGCACTCACGGGAGCTCTCTCTCTCTCTCTCTCTCTCTCTCTCTCTCATTCTCTCTCTCTCTCTCTCTCTTTCTCTCTCTTGTTCTCTCTCTCTCTCTCTCGCGCTCTCTCTCTCTCTCGTGCTCTCTCTCTCTCTCTCTCTCGCGCTCTCTCTCTCTCTCTCTCTCTCTCTCTCTCTCTCTTCTCTCATTCTCATCTCTCTCTCTCTCATCTCTCTCTCCTCCTCGCTCTCCTCTCTCGCTCTCTCTCTCGTTCTCTCTCTCTCGTCTCTCTCTCTCTCTCTCTCCTCTCTCTCCGCTCTCTCTCGCGTTGCTCTCTCTCTCTCTCTCTCTCTCTCGCGCTCTCTCTCTCTCGCGTGCTCTCTCTCTCTCTCTCTCTCTCTCTCTCTCTCTCTCTCTCTCGTTCTCTCTCACAGCGGTGCGCCTCTCCAGAGCCCAGGATTTGAGCTTCAGGGAAGGAAAGCAGTCTCATTATACCGAATATTGCCGTTCGCCCTGTGTGCCCTCGGACGCTCATTTGGCCCGGTCACAAGTTCATTATGCTGCTTTTTTTCGCTCCGTCACTGACATGAATACTTCATGAAGTTCCTGCATGGGTAGGAAGCCTTTGAACGGCTCCTGCGTGTCAAGATACTGGCTTAAATTAATGCAGTGAGAAGCTTCTCTCGCTTTCCTCCTCATCTGCTTGAGAGAGTTTTAAAAATGTTCCTGGCGAGCAGGGAAGGAGTGCGCTGTCGCACGGAAAACATCCATAATGCAAACTGATATCCATAATGTAAATAGGACACGGTGCAGTCCACACCATGGAGGACCTCCGCACAACTCTGTGCCCTGCTTCACACACGGAGATGGGGGCAGAACAAATAGAAAGGGCAGAAGACTAATCGTTGGGGGGGCAATGATATACTGTTTATTTTGTTTCAGTGTTTATCTGAAGATGTTAGATGTTTGGAGTCGCCCTGCCCGATGCTGGCCACACCCTCTCACATGATGTCACATACGTTAATCTCAGTGGGATGTGTTTGAAATGGTCAGTTCTGTTTTGAGGTCATTCACTTCATTCACCTGCCCCGAGCTGATTAAACGCAGCACTTCGACTCCATTGCCTACACCATATTAATAGCTTAATAAGCTAGCAGGTATTTAGCATTAGCGGTAGGGTTTAAGTGCACATTCCTTAGACTGACTGACAAGGCATGAGGACAAGAGTCAATACGGCCCCGCTAATATTAATGTCTTCATTACACACACACACAGCGTGTGACACTGCTGAAATTTTAAAGAGTGGAAAACAGCTAGCGAGAGACGTGCTAAAGTAAGAGTCACCACACACACACACACACACACACACAATCACACACAGGGGAGATGTAGCTGGAGGTCGAAGATGTGGGCTCTGATGGACAGAAAACGTCAGTCAGAATGATTTGCCGCAGGAATTTTAATGCAAAAACTCATCAATTATTGAGGAGACGATAAAGAAGCCATTTTGTAGAAGACCACAGCGGCAGAAAGTCCGAGCACACCCACACCCACACCCACACCTACACCCACACCACTCACAGATACAGTAAATATACAAAACTAATATATGGCTCAGAAAATCTTTCTTTAAACCACATTACAATGATAGGTTAGCTCAGATTAGCTCGCTAGCTAATCTGTCTTTTTTTTTATTATTAACACAGTGTGACAATGAGCTTAACGTTAGCTACCTTGCTACTCAACAAGTTAATCAACATAAACCTACTTAGTTAGCTAAATTTGAAACGTCTCACTTGGGTGTCTAAGTTAAAGCTTATGTTAAATGTATCATCCAATCAGAAAACGTATCATGAGCTAGCCTTGCCGCTAGCCTTACTTTTGACCTTTTCAGCTTAGCCTGAATTACTGCTTTATTACTCCGGTATGATGCTAGTCGGTTTACATTATTTAATAATGAGCCATATTTGCGATGGTAGCAGTTATTAAAACTCATCATTGAGGTAATTAATTACAGATAGCTACCTAAATAATTAAAATACATAGTTACCTAGCGAGCGAATTCTCCCACGCTTATTGTTATCCGCCTCCGCACAACACATTCCAGGATTTTTATTAATATCCTGCTTTTTCTCACCACTTTTCCAGCTCTCCATCCCACTCTTATCTCTCCATCCGCACTCTCATATATCTGCTGTGGAGCAGAGAGGGCACTTTATTACACTTTTATTAGCGGAGATGGAATTGGGTTTGGGATAAATATCTTGACAAACGGCAGCATTTTTTTTAACTTTGAAAATGAAATCCACTCTGGTTGTAATTTTGGATGTTGCGATAAATTCGCTCGTAACGTGATACCAGTGCGGCTCCGGGGGTGTTTGGGAGACTTATTTCAGACAGTTATTTTACTCATGCATCAGGAAGTGTTTGTGAATTCAGAACTAGCTAGTTATGCTAATCACCATTTAGTTATGCTATGTTATGCTAGTTATGCTAATCACCATTTAGTTATGCTATGTTATGCTAGTTGTTATGCTAATCACCATTTAGTTATGCTATGTTATGCTAGTTATGCTAATCACCATTTAGTATGCTATTTATGCTAGTTATGCTAAAACCAATTAGTTATGCTAGTTATGCTAATCACCATGTTAAACATTCAGACTTGATGAAAGAGAAAGTTTTAGTATAAAGTTTTAGACTCATTTTCCCACCTCACGTCAGATGTCCAGTTTTTTAGTCACAATGTTAACTTTGTGACTATCTAATTGATGCTCGTTTGATCCTCAGTCCCTGAAAAAGTGCACAATAGCGAAGGAGCTCATTAGCGGCACCAGGAAAGTCTTTGGTTCTGGTAAACTGTCTTTCTGCTCAAAACTCCCGATTACAATTCTAGTATTTGACAGATGGCAGTTGAGGATTAAAGGCTCAGAAGTGGCTGCATGGTGATGTTGGGAATTCAACCCAAAATCATCAGTCCAACAACTTAACCACTGATCTACCACTTCCCCAGCCTACCATTATATTTGGTTGTTTTTGAAGGTTTGTTACTCTTCAGTTTGATATGTGTTTTCTCTCCAGCGCAGGGGTGTCCAATCCCGGTCCTGGAGGGCCTGCAGAGTGCAGCTCAACACACCGACCTGTAAGCTTTAAGTCTACAAAGCAAGATCTTGATTAGTTAGTTCAGATGTGTTTGATTAGGGTTAGAGCTAAACTCTGCAGGACACCCCGACCCTCCAGGATCAGGTTTGGACACCCCTGATTTAGCTCAGGTTATGACCCTGGGGTTCGGGTTAATAATAACTCCATCACTACCTTCTGTCTCTGTGTTTCTTTGCAGTTTTTCAGATTTAACTCGTTCACCTAGCTGCTGGTTTAAACTGGGGGGGGGTTTTAGCTGTAGGAAATGTAGAGTCACTTCCTGTAATAAAAGGAAATGCATAACTATGTACAATCACTGCATTTTCCCGAGGACTGGATTGGATTGGTGTCCTGTAAGAATCTGACCTTGTTGTTTCTCGGAATTCTGTTCTCGCCATCCATCTTTTCTCAGGAACAAACAGAAAACTATTTTCCTCTCTGAGTTACAGAGAAAATTGTTTTTAAACCTTCTGCCTCACAGTGGACCACAATGTACACTTTCTATTCACTAAAGAATAAGAGCATACTTGAAATTCTGTTCTTTCCTTCTCTCTCTTTCTCTCTCTCTCTCTCTGTCTGTCTGCCTGTCGAGCTGCACATGTGTCCTTGCCTGCCAGAGTTTTGACACACTTCTCCCGCTGTGTCTTTTCCTACACTGTATTATTTTCTCCTGCTTCTGCTCTGTTGTTCACTACTAATCTTTTTTTTCGGACTCTTCAGACTGAAGGATCATCTGTGCTGCTGTAGCACCTTTCTGCAAACATGTAGTATCACCGCTCCTGCTCGTAGGATCCCTTGGTGTTAAACACGCAGGTTCTGTCGCATCAGTGTGATGAATGTCTTTGAGCCTTACGAGTCGTCCGCCCACGACTTTTTACACCTCGTCTAGTTTCCCTGTCTTACTAACATCTTTATCTCTCCATCAGTGCTCACTTATCTTGTTCCAAGGTGCAGGGGCTGATCTCCCGAGGAAATACCTGGAGAGAGAGGAGACTATCACTCTGACTAAATGAAACCAAGGAGACGCGACCCTGCCCTCCTCTGCTGTTAGGAAGTGAGGTATAAGCAGACATTGATAAAGATCTAATAAACCAACTGCTTGGAGCAGTGAAGCTTTGCTACAGACTCTGTAAGCTACATGGATTTTTTCTGTTTATCCTGATGTTATGATCATGAACAGTAGTTGAAGAAGGGCCTTGCTTAGGAGCCCAGCAGTGGCAGGGTGTTAGTGCTGGAAATTAACTTTTTAAGCTTTTGATCAACAGACCAAAACCTTTGACATTCCATCACATTTCTGGCATTTGGTAGATGCTCTTATACACAGTGATTTATATTTATGGAAGTATATAACAACCTGGTTGCCCAAATATTTAGACTCTTCTTCATGGGGTCATGTGACCAGGCTCCAAATAAACCAATCATAATGAATCTTAAGGTCAAGAGAAGTCATCATGCAAACTGTCAATCAACCAAGTGATTCTGACTGACCCCATAAAATGCTCCACCCTTTTCATCAGAGTTTCTTTACAGATGTTTTTATCTAAGCTCAGGAAGCATGTCCATAATCGCACTGTGGAAAGGTCTGAAGCAGGAGAAGGGCTCAGAAGCCTGTCCAAATCATTAGATGTTTCAAAGAACACAATAAAAACATCATCAATAGTTGGAGAAAATAAAGCATCCCCCGAAAACTGATTAGAGGACGAGCAAATAAAACATCATCAGAAAGCAACATAAAGCAAAACCCTTCCAGGGCATCTGGAGAGTACTGCTGTGGAAACATCTGGAAATGATTCCTGCAGGAATATCTAGAATGTACTCATGAAGGACCATCTAAAGATTATTTCTGCAGAAACATCTGAAGTGTACTGCTGTGGAAACATCTGGAGAGTACTATTGTGGAAGCATCTGGAGATTATTTTTGCAGAATCATCTTGAATGTACTGCTGAAGGATCACCTGAAAAATACTGGTGTGAAAAGATATAAACACTACATCTAAAGGAACATCTAGAGAATACTGCTATTGCAACGTCTGGAGAGTACATGAGAAAACATTTGAAGGGAACATTTGGAAAATACTACTGAAGGAACATCTGGGGAGACAAAATCATGAATTATTCTACACACCAAACATCTGCATTAAAGTTACAGGTATCTGTTAGGCAGAGGTAGATAAAAAAAATCTCACCTTCTTGCAGAGAAGCCTTTTTTAAAGGGCTGCGTGAATTTTATGTCCACCCTTTGCTCCTGTCTCCTGAAAATGAATGTTCTAACCTAAATTCCCACCTGATGTTCCCAACTGCTGCATGTGGTTCAAAGTACATTTAGACTTTTATTAGTTGTATCTTCTGTGAGACACTACAAGAAAAAACCTTAAAGAGTGAACCTGTTTTGAAGAATCGACTACATTTGGGGAAAAGAGACACTAAAATGTCTTTAAGACTGAATATTTTACATGGTGAGACCACAGAGAGGACGTTTAGGAGTCAGATGTCTCAATCTGGGAATAGATGAAAACCAAAATAAATGACTGCCTGTAAAAAGAACCCGCAGCTCTGTCTGAGTCCTTCTCTCTCTCTCTCTCTCTCTCTCTCTCTCTCGGTCATTACTCTGCTCTAATAAAGACCAATGACGACGTTTCTAAGCAATTAGGGCCGCTCTCACTCACCACACTACACCAATTAGTCTCATCCCTCTGCACATGTACGTGGCATATGGCGTGCACTGTTCCATAATTGTGCCTCTCCATGAAGCATGAATGCAGACAACGATATTAGATGTCAGCTGCAGCACTTTGTTTTTTGAATAATTTTATATATAGGCGATCACCGGCAATCAGTATATGACACAGTTTTTACTTGAGTTACTCGTTGTTTAGCGGTGTTGTGGGTTGAATTACCAGTAAATTCGGATAACAGGATTCAGAACCGTGCGGTGGATTGGTTAGAAATTGTTTTAAATTGTGTAAAATTGCTTAGGGAGCAGACAGAATTTGAGATAATTGGTTCAGAAGGGGACGGGTTTGGGCGAGAAACTGCCAAAATGTCATTATAAGTGAAAGGAATGGTTAGAAACCTTAGGGGGTAATTGGTAGTGCAGTGGTTAAGGTGTTGGACTGCTAATTGGAAGATCGGGGTTTGATTTTCCAGCACCACCATGATGCCCCCAGGCCATCCCAGACCCCCATGCCCCCCCGCTGGGTCCATAAGCAAAGGCCCTTAATCCCCAATTGCTCAGTTGTATAAAAGAGATAAATGTAAGTCACTGGAAGAGGGAATTTTACTGGAGGGGTAAAGATGGTGAATTTTTTGGTGGTAAGAATTGGGATGGTCAGAATTATGACCAGTGAGTGGAGAGATAGTCCGGATTTTTTATGGATAGACGATTGTTAACAATTCATTAGGCGAGGGAAGCCCAACAGATTTCCATTGGGGGGGATTAGAGTGTGGTCAGAAATCATTTAGGTGAAATTTCATTGGGTCGCTATTGTCAAAACTCCATACTGAGGGAAACAGTATGGCCAAGAGTCTACTGGGAGTGGAGAGATGATCAGAAATCTCTTGATAGATATCCATGTTTAAAATTTCATGGGGAGGGGACGGATGGTCAAATTTCCCCGGGGGGGGGGATCAGATTTAATTAGGAGAATAAGTAAGGTCAGAATTCTATTATAGGATAAATGGAATAGTCAGAATTTCACAGGCAGAGAAGGGATAGTCGGAATTCCTGTAAGAGAGAGAGATGATGGCTGGTATTCCATTGGCAGGGGGAGGAGAAGAAATTCCTTTGGGAAATTCCTTTAAAACAACCCAGTGGTAATTTCTGCAGAAGTTGTCAGGATCTGTGTGAAGCAGTGGAAACTGGACCCGGTTCCTTCGGGAACGGACTGGTTTGGTCAGAATTTTGTTAGAAGTAAAAATGAAAGATCAGAAATGTGAATTATTTACTCGACTTTTTCATATAAAATGTAAAATGTGTTGCTGGGACATGACCGTGGACAGAGGGACAGTGTGGTCCCGACACGTCGTCATTGGGGAAGTTGACAACAGGCAGGCAGCAGGTGTGATCTTACACCTGCTCTGTGTTCTGATGATGAACTTGAATGTGAAATGACTTCTTTTTCTCCTCCTCCGCTCTCTCTCTCTCTCTCTCTCTCTCTCTCTCTCTCTCTCTCTCTTTCCTGTTTTCTCCTGTATTTTATCGCCTCCTAGCAGGCGCTGACGGAAATGAAGGGAAGTGTTACTCAGCCTTTCCCTGCTTTCTCTCTCTCTCTCTCTCTCTCTCTCTCTCTCTCTCTTTTCTCTCTCTCTCCCTCTTATACACACAATCAACCTGTCTGTTCAAGCATCTCCAAATCGATTTCAGCCTCTGCTTTAGTAACTGGATTTAAATGTTGACAGTGTTGAACTTTTCACACTGTAATTCATGACTAAACAAATCAAGATGGAGAAATATATAAAACTGTTTGCAAACATGTCTGAGAACTGAACTTGGATTGGATATTACAGTGTTTAATCCAAGCAGCGCGGCCCGCGGCAGAGGCGACATAGGCAGTTGTCTGGGGCGCAAAATGACTAAGGGGTACCTGTCATTTTACTCACCCAGTCATTTGTGTTTGTTGCATTTCACTTTCTCTGAAGTGCGTCCTCTTGTGACCATCATATGCTCCTACACCCAAATATTAAGCAAAACTATTTTTGGCAATTAACAAATTTTGGTACTGATTTTCAGCTAAATCCCTAAACTGTGAGAATAAAATCATGATATTTGACATGCCATGTTGGACTAATTTAAACGTGTGTATATGCATCATGAAAATATTATAAAGTTTATATTAGAGTTGTGGGTTGATTAGGGCGCAAATCCACGATCTCACCACCAAAGCCTGTGCCGGCCCTGCATCCAAATTCTGGGATCTGACAGCAGGATTTGTGCAGTGGTTCTATTTAAAAGACGTGTTATTCACATCTGTGGCATCAGGATAATGATGTGATAAACTGCTCCGGAGGTGTAAATTTGGTGTGAATCCACAGAGCTAAATATCAGACTTCAGATGTACATTGATGGCAGGGTGATGGCTGAGTGGCAAAACTGTTGGAATTAGTGACATTCTTTATCTTTTGCTCCTGCTGGTATGTCCTTGTCTCACACAGATGATGTTAAATACTGGTTCTCTCTGTAAGTTATACATTTGTCCTGGTCAAAAATAGTGTTCCTCATCTTATAGAGTCCCTCAGACCTCATGATGTCATCAGTTTAAGTTAAAACGAGTAACAATTGAATGAAAAAGAAGACTTTGGTGGCATGTTGCCTAACACACCCTCCAGCCATCCTGACATTTTTGGATACATGCTAAACCTTTAGCTAGCTGTTGAAATTCCACTCCTCAGTGGTGACCTGCTCGATTGACATGTTATTAGTATGACTGCAGTGCTTTTTATTAAACATGTCCCTTTGTCACTTCCCCCTGGAGAAATCTCCTTAGATGTCCCCGGGGGGTCTGTTATGTTCTGAGCAGCACAGCTAGTCGAACTTTATACATGAGGGTTGACATACTTTACTTCATTCTGCTGGTTAATTAGCAGGCGAGCAGCACCCTGGTGGTTCAGCTGTCTAAGGTTTCACCCTCAGCCGCTGTGTCAAATCGCTGGAAGTCCTACAGTTTAATTGGCTCTGCTCTCAGAGAGAAAGGTCTGGTTTCTGCTTTTCCAGGTCTTCTGGATCAAGAAAAATATACACCCTTCTGGTTTCTGGTGGAATTTGCCCCTAACATTGGATAGATTTAAATTTACTAATCAATAATAACTTAGCATAACATTAGCGTCTGAGTTTATATTAAACACAGCCACTCACCACTGCAAACACTGAACGTTTGGTAAAGGTAACTGGGACAGTGGGAAGTGGTGGCTCAGGTGTTAAGGTGTTAGACTGATGATCAGAAGATTGAGGGTTCAGTTCTCAGCACACTAAGCTGACGTTTCCTGTTAAGTAAAACCTTTAACATTTAACTGCTCTATTGGAGATTGTAAGTTCGATTCCAAGCTCCACCAAGCCACCACTGCTGGGCCCCTGAGCAAGGCCCTTAACCCCCAATTGCTCTGTATAAATGAGATAAATGTAAGTCGCTCTGGATAAGGACGTCTGCTAAATGCCGTAAATGTAACTGTGATGAAAGTTGCTCTGGTAGGTGTTGATCAGCAGTGGCAGCTTGGTGGTGGTGGGAATTAAACCTAATCTGACCTAGACATCAGGTCAGATTAGATAACGAATCAGTGGAAGGAGCTTAATCAGAATAATGAAAACGTCTGCATGTAAGCGAGATTTATGATTTTTTTATTCCACTGCGGATCTAAAAACAGGCAGGAAATGACTTTAGGCAATAAAGTCCGGCTGACATTTCAGCTAAAAGCCTCCCTGTGCTGCGAGTCGCCTGGTAGTATAGATATATAGATATATAGATATTATAGATATATATATACTCCCAGCGAGAGCTGATTAAACACACCACTTTTACCTTTCTGGTATTTTAGGGGACGTCCTTATCCAGAGGGACTTCAGCGCTGATTTAATTTTTTGTCCAGCTGAGCAGTTGAGGGTTAAGAGTCTCAACTCTGTGGCAGCTTAATGACAGACTGATAATCAGAAGATCTGAGCTCAAATCTCAGCACCACCAAGCTTTTACATTACCCTCGTCCAGAGGGACTTACATTTATCACATTGTGGGCCCCTGAGCAAGGCCCCTAACGGTCTACTGCTCGATAAATTCATATTTAGGATAAATGTAAAGAAATATGAATAACGCTTTAAACCACATGGCAGAAATATAAGAGTGTGTTTGTTTGAGATTTTTCACTGGACTTCTGTGTGAACAGACGGTTCCACTTTAAAGTTCTAAAGAGAACTGGAGCTTCAGGCATCTCTCTCACTCTCCTCTCTCTCTCTCTCACTCTCTCTCTCTCTCTCACTCTCTCTCTCACACTCTCTCCCTCTCTCATCTCGACCCTCTCACACTCTCTCTCTCTCTCTCTCTCCCTCTCTCCTCTCTCTCTCCTCTCTCACCCAACCTCTCCTCCTCAACTCCTCTCCTCACCCTCTCTCTCACTCTCTTCTCTCCTCTCAACTCTCTCACCCACTCTCCTCTCTCCTCCTCTCTCTCCTCACCTCTCGTCTCTCCAAACTCTCACTCCTCTCCTCTCACTCTCTCTCTCTCTCTCTCTCTCTCTCTCTCTCTCCTCCTTGTCCCTCTCTCTCTCTCTGTGTGTCTTTCACTCTCTCTTTCTCTGTCTCCCTCTCTCTGCCTCCTCTCTTTCTACGTCTCTCTCTCCCTGTCTGTGTCTGTGTCTTTCTGTGTGTGTGTGTGTTTGTCTCTCTATCTCTCCATATCTTGCTTTGTCTATCTCAGCTTCTTTTCTTTCTCCTTGTTTAGTGTGGGTGTGTTGTGTGTGTTTGTGTGTGTGTTTTGTTTGTGTGTATTTGTGTGTGTGTATAGATTTGCCCAAAAAGACCTTGGCTGAAAGCTTCATTATTTAAGATCACTGGTGGCAAAGAATGTGTGTATGTGAGTGTTTTGTCTATATGTACTGTTGGTAATTTGTGTGTATATGTGTGTGTGTGTGTGTGGTTTGTTGTGTATTTGTGTTCCATGTGAATGTGTGTCTATTGTTTACGATTGTGTATTTTTGTGTTTGTGTGTATGTTCTGTATGTGTGATTATGTGAGAGTGTGTGTGTATGTTCCGTGTATATGTGTTTATGTTAGTGTGTGTGTGTATGTACTGTTTGTGTGTTTGCGTTATTGTGTGTTCGTCTCTCTGTGATGTTTTCCCTTTTTCCTGAGTGACCTTACACAGAACTCTTGCTGGGTTTTTTTTATTTAACAAATTAACTTAAATAAATGTTTTTTCTGCGTTTTTTCCAGCACACGTTCGGTTTATCTCCATTTCCAAACCCACGGGCTGTGAATCAGTCCCCCGCCGGTGTGTTCTTTAAAGGCCGTAACCTTCATTCTGTTGTCAAATCTGCAGAAATGATTTTTCCCGCTTAGAATCCGAGCGGAACTGAAATGTCTTTTAATGGCCACAAATTAAGCTGTCAACAGGGTTTTTTTTCCCCGCCGTAGCGACAGAAAGAAGAAAAAAGATCAGCTGGAGTTCCGTACGTGACTACAAGAGTCAGAAAGCGAAAGATTCAGAAAAATCAGACTTTTTATGCAAATAGATTAGACACTAGCCTGTGAGACAGAGGTCTGCGCTCTGATTGGTCAGAAAGCTGTAATTGGCTTGTTTGATCGTCTTTGAACCTCCACTTTCTTGTCAGCGAATCGATTTGTTTGTATACATTTGACTTCATTTGATTGGACCGTTCTTGATGAGTCTCGTTCCCGCTCAGCTGGATGGGATGTGGTCTCGCGTAGCCTTTAGATGGACAGCAGAAGGTCTGGGCTGTTGGCTGTTTTAATTGGCTAAGGCCGCCCCAGATGATGTACGACTGACAGGTAAAGCGAGCCATGAGTTTTTGTTAGGGGCGTGCCATGTTTAAGGGCGTGTCATGTTTAGAGGCGTGTCATGTTTAGGGGCGTGTCCCCATGCAAACAGACCGCTAATGTTTCGAGTAAAACTTTCAAGAATCCAGTATTTAATGGATCTTGTTTAATTCTTATTTCCACTGATTTTAAACACAACAGATTTTTCAGTCAGACGGTTTTGGATTGATTCGCTGCGGCTCGTTAAACAACACCACACACACGCCTCCCAGAAATACTGTAGACTTCAACCAATCAGAGGACGACCCGAACAGCTAAAAGGATGCATGAATCAGCCAGCGGACCGTGGACGGGACGTCTAAAACTGAGACTAGATGTAAGTCTCGACTTTTATTGTTTTTCCCTTTGACAACATTAATATAACAGTGTTTATCTCTAAATCTGAACGATAAATTACTGATGATAAAATCACATACTTTAACATTCGACATTTTTAATATTTTAGCTACCAGTAAAGTTACATCATCATCATGAGCTGCATTACTGACACATTCGGTTTTTAGGATTTAGTTTAAACACCACCTGCTTAAATTCCTCCATTTCTAAAACATCTCTTCTGATGTCTGTCTTTATGAAAAACCAGACGTGACTGGAGTTCCTTCAGCGGATCTTCATAAATTTGGAACATCTTGAACATCTCGACTTCAGCTCAGATTTCCTGTATAATGTTCTGACTCCTGATGATGATTAGAAGATTCCAGTAAAAACAGCAAAAGTAGGAATTACGACAGGAGAATATTCATCTCCAAATCCACAAGAAACAAGAGATCCTGATAAATAATCATCGTTAAAGTGTAAGAAATTCAAACAACTTGGAAGAAAGAGTTAAACTCCGCCCACTTTAGGTCTTTAAAACATAAGGTGATGTGGCACTTCTGCAAAATTATGATGCACTTTTAAATATTCAGAACGAAAAATCTCAGAAGGAGCAGCAGTGAAGAGAATCTTATAACGGATAAAATGTCATTTGTTAATTGTAAAATATGTTTGTAATTAGATGAGGCTTATTTTCATTAATATAAAAGCTCCACTGCATGAACTGCCAGTCAGAACATCAGCCATCAGCTAGAGATGATTAACTCCACGTGTAACGTTATTACAGTCCATAAAATATTAAACCCTGCTCTCCGTGTGGTCCATGGTATCCTGCTGTAAAAAATGTGATGGATATGAAGCCTAATTTTTAATGAGTCTCTTCAAAGAGTTTGCAACTGATCCTTCTAGGAACACACACACACACACACACACACACACACACACCAGGCACGCGCGCACAAAAGACTCTCTCCTGCAGTGAAACAGCTCCCCCTGGTGGGCAATGAGGTTCATCACACACAATAGAAGCTGTTTAAAGCTATTTATTCTCTCTGTAACAGAACATAATAACCTGTAAACTCCAGTTTAATGAAAATACACACATTATCACATTATTCAATATTCTAATATTATTATTTATATTTTTTCCTAAAAATAAAAAAATTAGTTTTAAGCAAGTTAGATTAAGTATAATTTTATTATAATTAAATTATATCGTCTAAATGACATCACTATATTACCCATCAGGCAGTTCTCTTTATTGTGATGAGCATTTTCACAAGTCACATGTCCACATTTGTGTAACCGCCCATTTCAGTTGTGTCCATGGATTGCACAAAATCATGTGATGTCACTGTTAGAGACATAATGTGTTCTCTTCAATGTCTTCACGTTTCAGTCATTTTTGTGATTTTTTGCTCATAAAATTATTAAATCGTAATTTTTTTTTCAGAATTTTTTAACAGCAAAACTGAAAATTCCGATCAGTTTAAAAAACTCTTTTGGAAAGTTTGGAAATAAATCTCTTGAATCTCTTGCATTTTACCTTACTATCTACTTTTACTGGGAATTTTGACCCATTTGAGCTCAAAAATTCTGATCGTAATTCCCAAACAAGCAGACGTTACGAAACTGTTAGCGAACAACATTTTTACAGAAAATATTTTTCTTCACGATGACTCTACATTCTGCATTCTGATTGGCTGATAGGTGTTGCTTAGCTTTTTTTTCCCAACAGCCCCTCTGACAGTAGTGCAGCTACAAAAATAACTGAACTTCACTGAGATCCATGCGCTCGTTTCTATACCAACAGCTCAACATTAGGTGTTAGCATGAAGAAACGTGTTTGATGGTCATGCTAAAAACCGATGAAAAGACGTTCTTCAGTAAAGAGAACAGTATCCTGGCCTTCAGGCTGCTGATCGATGGCGGGAATAAAACAGTCAGGGGTTGTGCTATTAGCAGGAAAGTTATGGTGTGGTAACTGTGCCTCCGGTTCACACTGTTTATTACGTTCACGCTGGAAGCCGAGTGTTCTGCAGTTCAGTGTGGTTTCTATGCTAGCTGAAGTCACACAGAGTGATGAGTCTTAATTCACAGGTTATTCGTTTAACGAACTAGTCTTAATTTTCAGCACTACGTTGTCATACATAGAAGATTCCTCCTCATCTTCAGTCTGTATTCCTGTCTTCCTGCTTTTCTCTCCTCTTTCTCTTTCCAGTTCTGGAATTCTGGCTCTCCTGGGAGGTTTGGGAACTGCATAGTCGTCCCTGTGTGCGTTGTAAGGGAACTCGTGTCCACTAGGGTCATTAACTGCACCAAGGGTTTTCCAGGCATTACAGCGTACCTCTTCAGGGTCATCGTAAAGCGCCATTGGAGCGTCAGGTGTGGTGGCGCAACCTTCAGGTTCGTCGTAAATGTGTTCTACTGCAGGGTATTTATTCTGATGTCGCTTGGGTTTTCGTGGGAAGGACCTGATGGCAGATTCGTCAATGATATCGTAAAGTGGTTCTGCTGTCTTCTTGTTACTGTCTCTAGTTTTGTTACAAGGTTCCACTACCATTGGTGGTCCTAAATGTGACGATGTCAAAATGTCCATCATGACGTTCTTAGCGATGTTGTCGAACGGAAGCGAGTACTCCGGGTCTGGGGAACTGGAACAGGGACGAAGCGTTTGGTGTTGTTCTTCATGTGCAACTCGGTCTGGAATTTCTTTCTCTGAAAGTGGTGCCGTGACTTGGGAATAGGCCTCATCGTCCGTGTTGGCTAAAGGACAACTGCGGAAGTTCTTCACCTGGTTCTTTCTGGGCATTGATCGTGATTCAAGGTTTAAACTCTTCACCCCGGTCAGGTGTTTATCTGTGGGTGTTTCCAGTTTGCTCCGATGTGGAGGCGATTGTCTTGCTTTGTCCTTTATAGCTGTTTCGCTCAGCATGCTGTAGACGGTACTGGAGCCGTCCTCGGTGGGTGGTGTGATCTTGGGCAGCTGTGGCATCAGTAAAACTTGGTCTCTGGCGCCGCTTGCAGACTGTTGTTGTAGAAATCCTGCTTTCTGTAAGTTAATAGCGGCTTCCACGCTTTGGAAAATGGCATTGCCTTGCTTGGTGTCGAACTCAAAGTTCCCTTCACCAGAGTCACACCTTCTTCCGGCCTCAAACGAGAACGTCATCTGTTTTAACAAAACCACAATATGGTAATACAGTGCCTCACTTGATGTTTATTTTTATG
>VCAZ01000386.1:0-2500 GCA_005784505.1 Bagarius yarrelli | reverse complement strand
ATTTCACACAGTTTCTGCATCCAGTCTTCAGCTTCAACCGTTTCCACTGCAAAGACAAAGGTCTTCTCAGTCGTTTCCACCACAAACGCCTTGCAGTCCTTCGGGCATCCGTCCACCTCCACGGCCTCGGACACGCGGACGCAGTCGCTCAGGCGGATAATCTGCATTAGGAGACATAACAGAGTGAACTGAAGCTCTGTGATTCTATAATCTCGGGTTTAGTAATCAGGAATGATGTACCGTTAAAACTCAACATCACAAATTTTCACTCTGAGAATTAAAAGTTTGCTTTAAAATAGAAAACATTTCCAGCATTGGAACATCCGAGAGTCGAGCGACTTTAGGAATTTTACTGTTTTAAAAGAGTCGAACCTGCGACACCAACGCCGCCTCCAGCATCCCGTTAAAAGCTACATCATTTTACACACATGGTTTTTGTCTTTCCTAAAATATTATATATCTAAAATACGGTGGTTATCGTTTATCACTGTTTTCCTCACAGTAACAAGTCTCAGGTTCGATTCCCCTGCAGGGGTCTTTCTGTATAGAGTTGCATGTTCTCCTGTGTGTGTGTGCCGTGGTGTGTGTGTGTGTGTGTGTGTGTGTTTACTCACTCCGGGTTCTCCGGTTTCCTTGCACATCCAAAAACATGTATGTTAGATTTATTGGTGATTCTTAATTGCCCGTAGGAGTGAGTGTGAGTGTGTGTGTGTGTGTGTGTGTGTGTGTGTGTAGCCCTGTGATGGTCTGGTGACCTGTCCAGGGTGTCCCCCTCCTGTCTTTCACCCTTTCAGAGATAGATAGACTCCAGCAGATCCCTGTGACCCCGAATTAGGGAATTTGAACGAATGAAATGATTTCCTGCAGTTTCATTATTTTTATGGGAAAATTTACAATCAGTCATTTAAATGTAATTTTTTACATTAGGAAACTTTCCTCAAACCCAAAAAATGAGTACGCTGAGGTTCCACCGTGTCTGGACCACCTGCATCTTTCACCTCTGCTCTTCTTGACTCACCTTCTTGTTTTCCTGCTTGCGATTGGATTTTTCCAACGTGCCGCTCACGCCGTCTTTACACTCAAAAAACTCCAGCCGTGAGATGGAGCAGGTGCTCTCGCGGTACAGGATGGACCACACCTTCCTCCATTTCTGCAACACACGGATAAACGGGTTACTTCTAAAAAGTAGCTTGAAACTTTCTTGGGTGAATGTTTTCCTTACATGTTCCTCAGGTTCCTCGCTGAAGGTTTAGGGCTTTTCAGAACTTTTTTTTGATCTTATGGCCAAACATAAAGTCCAGATCATTTATTTGAATAGCAGAGGTTCTGGTAGGTAGATAAGCAACAGCAGACCTTCTGGAGGTCCTTCAGTTGATCTGAGTCAAAAGCAGACTAAAGGAACCAATGAACTATTCACATTTTTACCCTCGGCGTGCGGTATCACCTGATCATCACCACGGAACAGCATGAGGAATGGAACGTTCTGAACTAATAATTAATCCACCCATAATAATAAGCTGATCTGAGAACAGTTATACAGGATCCTTGTTCGGAGTGTGTGTCTGTGTCTGTGTGTGTGGAGGCGTGGTGGGGGGGTGGGGGTAGTTTGGGGACTCCTGATCTTAGAAAAGGGTTTAGTCATTCTGTACAATAATAATTAAATTAAATTTCTGTAAAAACCGAAAAAAGTTTGCATTAAAAGCACCAGGCAGCCATTTTAAATATAAAATCCCCTGAACACATAACACACGCCACCAGCGTCAGGACTTCACCAGAAGTCTCTTCACTCTAACAGACATGCAGACATGTCCAACCTTCGTCTCAGTATTATTTGCCATGTGCAGGTATGTGGTCTTACCTTTCCAAATCTTTGCTGCTGCACATACAGCATGCCTTTCTTCCTGATCTCCTCCTCCATGTCTCTCGGATTCACGCTCCTCTTCTAAAACATCTACCACTTCTGCTGCTTCCCTTCAATCTAGTGCAGAAACCCCTTCCTGCATGTTTTTGTCTGTGACGTCATACACAGCTTCAAGTTCCGCCATTTCTACATCCTGTATAACGCAGATGGCTTTTTTTTTTTTTTTTTTGCAACATGGTGCAACAAGACATACTTTTGACACCGTGACCAAAACTGCAGTGATGAACATGCGTCGAATGTCAGTTGGTGAAGTTGTTTTTACCCATCATACATCTGTGTTAAATCTTTTTATACTAAATTTATTGTAAATCCTTACTGACCAACACACACTGATAAAACACACGATGGTCAGTACCACATCATCTAACGTCTAAAAATAGCAGGTTTAAACATTTACACTGTCATCTCGACTCTGTGGTCAGCTGCTCTTGCTAACATTCCTGTTTCCACTACCAGAAACACACACACACACACACACACACACACAATGTAAAGCTAATAGTTTATCCCGTCTCTATGAAATACTTTAAACAAAAAGGAAATCATTAAATATAATGAAGTTTAAGATTATTAACTTTT
>VCAZ01000352.1:0-142059 GCA_005784505.1 Bagarius yarrelli | reverse complement strand
TCTATGGTGGTGTTATTAACATTTTTACCTTTATAATATTTGATGCGTCATGAGTCTTGTGTTCAGAAAAAGCATATAAATATAAAGTAGCTTTAACATTCTATTCCTTTAACCAATTAAAATTCGGAAAATGCGTTATGTTAGTTGTTTTAATAAAAACAGTTGGCCAGTGTGTCATTTTAGGAATGTGAAATCTGTAACTGGATTAAATGTGATATATTAAAATACAATAATAGGCAAAGGCCTACTTACATGTAGCCCAATAGCATTTTGGGGGCTTCTATTTAAATCCATTATTTTATAATGAGTTAGGATAGGATGCAGGACCTCCTTACACTTCCGTTCCACTGCACGGTAACTAAAAATGCTATAATTACAGTTTCTGGGATGGCAAGATTATGAAATTTGGGTGACGATTAAGTGTTTAATAAATAATTGCGATAATGACGATTCTTTGCCTGTTTTGAATTGGCTGCAGCAATGAATCGTTCATTTTATTGCTTTGACTAGTAATTGTTTGTGCTACCAGCTGACAACCATGTTTACATCATTGACTTCTTGTTTTGGTTAGGGGCAAATGTTCACTGTTCAACTGAGATAACACTCTTTCTGAAATTTATACTCCTTATTTACAGTTCGTTTGGAAGATGCACTTATCCAGAGCGTCTCAAATTATCTTATTTTCCATCTAACTGAGCAATTGAGTGTTACGGCTTCTGCTGACTTTAAACACTGGAAATAACCGGACATATTCTGTTTTTCTGTAATATTTATTGCCGTATGAAAAAAATCATCAATTTGAATTTGAATCATGATTTGAAACGCTCTATTAGGAAATAATTTATTATTATGGAATGATTGGTGTGATTTTGTAAGTTAGTGAACTGTGTAAAATATAATACACACATTCTATTATATTTATCTATGATTATAATAAGGCTGTAAATGAATCAGTGTTTGTCTTTTCTGAAGATTCAGATACAGAAATGCAATAATTAAATGTAAAATCATACTTTATCAAATTCACTGTATAAATTAACTACAATTAAACTTTGTTAAAGCTACAGGCATTTGTGTTTTTTGTATCTGAATGCTTTAAACTTGTTTAAAATATTCACACAGTAACAAACCTTAAAACAATGTACAAATGATAAACTTTCACTCGATTATTAAACTTTATCATTAATCCACCAATCACACGTGTTCTGAACTGTAGTGCGGTATAATCTTAGTCTCGCTGGCCAACAAGAGGACGTATGACTGACTTTTGAAAGTCTTCTAAACAGTTTAAACCATAAACCTTGCACACGTTTAGGAATCCAGCATACTTGATTATTGATTTATGCTCATTACCACCGATGTAAACACAAGAGATTTCTTTTGATCAGATGACTATGGATAGTTATCAGCCGGACCGTTAAACAACACAACACACACATCTTTGGATAATTCTGCACACTTCAACCCATCAGAGGATGAGCTTAAAATCTTAAAGTTTCCAGCTAAATGTGGCATATACATCAGACGTTCCACCAGCGGACTGTGGGAGTGACGTCTGAGACGGAGACGACTATAATCCTGACCCGACATCCTGTAATGTGACTATAGCAGATACACACATTGGCCATGTCGATGCTCAAGCCATATAGTGTGCAATCCTAGTGTATAGCAGGTTATTAATACTCTGCTATAGTAAACAGGGGCTGAGCTTTACCATTTCAACCACCTTGTCTGCTCAAAGGGACAACACATAAAACTTTCAGATAAAACAAACACACATGAGAAACACATTCATTACATGTAATATTAGTTTCACAAGCTTCTTTTACACTAATTTATTTTACATAACTTTTTAAAAAGGCGTCTAAATGAGAGCTGCAAAAATCCATGCATAATTATTCTATTTTTCCACATCGAGTCCAAATGAATCACTCGCTGAAATGTTTTTAGGAAAAGCCAAAGACAACAAATATAAAATCAGCCTGTAAGTCCACAGTGTGTGTGCGTGTGTGTTTTACTTTTCCATCAATTACTTTTATTCTTCAGCACTGAAGAGGACAGAAAATCAACCTCTCCTACTTCAAGATCTACAGATTAAACTATACACATGAAGATCCGAGACAACTTTAAAAAAGATCTAAAGTTCTCTAATGCTCAGAGGACGTTCAGACCGGTGCTGTTATAGAGCATTAGAACTGTTCATAATGAAGAAGTGTGAAGTGAAGAACACAGAGAGGGAAGTAAAGAGACGTGTCCTCGGTCACCAGGGAAACCTTTCACATTAACTTCACGATCTTTCCCATTTCAACCCCTTTAACTGCGTGGACAATATTCAACAATATGAGAAATAAAACTGAAGAAACATGTGTTGAGAATGACGTACCGGCACATTTACACCATTACACATCAATAAAACAACAATAATAAAATCGAACAGCTACTCTCAGGAAGCAGCGCGTGCAGCCAAGCTAGAAAATAACTAGCCGTGGCTAACAATCCCCCCGGAACAGTGCGCTATGTGTCGGTTAGCACAGCGCTCCAGTGCCGCTACAGAGCTCTACACTCGATGTGTCTCTATAGTAAACAATAAGCGGTGATAGTGAGGGGCTTTAGAGGCTGTTCTTTTAGCACCACTCACCTCATACAGCTCCTCCGCGGCCATCATGGCCTGCTGAAGTAATCCGACTCGAAAGCCTTTCTTCGCTACAGCTCGGTGTCCGGCCTCGATCTGTAACTTTCTCCGCAGGAGCGACTGACTAACCGCTGAACCGTGTTCTCAGTTAATGACCTACAGAAACATCTGCTCGGCTTTAGCGCTGATCGACACCTAAAGCAGTGTTTATAAACTCCTCCGAACAGCGTCTCCACGACACAGCGCTTCCCAGCCAGAGCGCGCGGGTCACGTGCTCATGACGCTCCACCGTCAGTCAACTGGAGTCCGAGTTTAATGTCATTTTGGACCTGCGAAACTTTACGGAGTAGAAAAGAGGAAAAAAGCACGAACATGAGTTTAATTACTGTGTTTCTTTCTAAAAAAAAACAAGTCATATAACAGTTGATTGGTGTGTTTTTTTTTGGAAGGTCATTATTCAGATATTTATTTCATTAGGGAAAAAATGGCAGACTGAAAGAGTTGCACTCGGTTCTTTTTTTTTACTTTTTACATTTTATAAAAACATTAAAGTATATGAAAACCCATCGGGGACAAATAACAATAAACAAACACTGACAACGTCTGCAATTTTATGCTGTTTGGGAGAGAATGTTAATGTGATTATGTAATACATCCGTTCGTGTGGCATTAAAATAATAATAAAAAATATTTGGTTGCTTATTCCCTGATTCGGGGTCACAGGGATCTGCTGGAGTCTATCCCAGCCGTCTCTGGAAGGGTGAAAGGCAGGAGGGGGACATCCTGGACAGATCACCAGTCCATCAAAGGGCCACACACACACACTCACACTCACACACACTGCTATGGGCAATTTAGAATCACCAATCAAGCTAACATATTTTTTTCATGTTTTTGGGCTGGGGGAGCAAACCGGAGAACCTGGAATAAACCCACACAAGCACAGGGAAAACACACAAAGAAAGGCCCCTGTCCGGGAATAGAACCCAGGACCTTCTTGCTGTGAGGCAACAATGCGATGAGCATTATATTTCAACATAAAATTTGAAAACACGTAATGATCGACTGTTAGTTAAGTCAATTTTTCTATGTAGCCTTTTCTTACCACCACCCATTTGTCTGTGTATTTTTACTTACATCTTTTTTTTTTTTTTACAAATTATATTAAGAAGAAATAAATTAATCAAAAAAACTGTACACACGCTCTTCTATGCAGCTATGCTCACTTCTAGTAGGGGCAATATCAATATTAATAATATTATGTTTAGTGACTTGATTTGTACGTACATGCCAGTACATCAGCCCCATATGTCATTCTCAAGACTAATGAAAGAACAGGCGGTGATTAATAAAAATAAAAAAAAAACCTTAATGAGTTCCCCAGTCCCATCTTCAACAACCTGCATTCATAAAATCTCCATATAGTAAGAACAAGACTTGTTTATGTCCACTGTCCTTGACATCAGCTGTCTCAAGTAATATTTGACTGTAAATATAATAAAACAGTGCAGTAAATTATTGTCATGTTCATAAATTTATATATAGAGTACTATATTTTTTAGCGGGCTCTGTAAAATTGATGGTTTCTTTTGATATAATGGTACCTGTAGTGCATTAAACGAGCGCCTAAACTGGTTTTTCCAACTGAGGTCATTTCAAGGGAGATAAAGCAAAAACATTTTAGCAAAGATGTTGGAGAGTTAAAGAAGGTTTGTACGTAACAGGCCTTTCTTAATTAGGAACCTAGTATTTGACAGTCACAACATTTATCTAACCCAAGCGAAGCAAAAGGCAAAATGACAACCTGAAGCAAGAGAACAGAAAGCGTTTGCAGTGGTCTGTATGTGACAGGGATTTTTCCAGTGCCAACCCGATGTCTTGAAGCTTTTTTGTGAAAGGCTAGAAGGCAGGACAGACAAAGTGGGTGTTCATAAGAAGGCAGTAACAACTAGTGCTAGGGTTGGAGCCGAGGAATCTGTGCCTTAGAGAAAGCTTGTAAAGCAGAATCATCAAAAGAAGTACTGCCCCCATTGAAAGGAATACAGCAAGCACACTGTTTCTTTGTTTTTATTGGCTTATGCAGCACAAAATATTATTGATGAGAAAAAAATGTGCTCAATCTTTAATTTAAGCCACTGGAACAGAAACTTTAAAAATCTTTAAAAACTATTCTGTTAACTGTTGTGCAATACCGGGTTGGGGGAATTTTGGCTTCAGTTTACATTCTTGCATTAAATAAGTGATTCTTAGTCTTCACACACTTATGTCTCATATTTTGGAAATCTATGATGCAGGAAGTTCTTGTATGACCTATGCATTAGACTGTATAGTCGAGTGTAGTGGTGATATAGGTTTTTGCGAGGCCAAAGATGAATTTCCACATGAGTGGACAAAAAATAAACTGCTAATTTCAGATCCTATTACAAAATGTCTATAATGTCAAGATCTGGATTTTGATTTGGCCAATATAAAATATTGTTTTTTTGCTGTAACAATTTCTATTTTAGACTTACCTGATACATGACCCACTAATGCCTAAGCTTTAGTTTATGACGATACCTGATATCTCCCCATCCCAGCAGTGGCAGCCACAAGCCACAACCTTCTGATTAGCAATCCAAACATTAGCCAATGTGCTGTTATTTTTCTTGTTATATTATTTGGCATAAAATTTTTCAAATGAACTGACAAAATGATTTCTGTTTCATTCTGTCTCATAATTTCTTGAATTGTAAAGCTGCTTTGTGACAATCACCATTGTAAAAAGCGCCAAACAAATAAAACTGAATTCAATTGAATTGAACTCTTTAAGAATGTTTTTGTAATCTGTCCCTGCACTGTGAACATCGAAAACATCTTTTCTAAAATTCTTAGCAATTCTTAGTGTGTTCCTGAAACACACTTACATGGTTGGCCAGAGAGATGGCCTACATTGAGCCCGGACCACATCCAGATTGCTTACTGCACCCCACACCTTCTGGCTTTATAATGCTCTTATTTCAAAATCAAGGGCAAAAGATGAGAATTGGGATGCTTTATTCTGTTTATGTAACAGGTGTTCACTTGCCTCTGGTAGTCATTGTTAGTCTGACAGCAGAGAGTGCGAAACTCATAGAAGCTTTTATTAGGCAAAGGGCCCCTTTACATTTAGTGATATTATGGCTTCTGGTATTTTCCGCATTTCGTGTTTTCAGTATTGCTGCACTGTGACCCGAATTGGTGAGCTCTTCCTCACCTGGGTCCAGGCCCAAACGAAATTGAGAATTTGATTTATTTTTTAGGTCAGTCTTCATGGAGCTCAGAGTATTTGTGCACAGGGGTGATGTCCTGTTGATACAGGGTCAGGCCATTTAGCTTCAACAAAGCAATAATGTATATCTACAACATATACTGTAAAGACATTTTACATAATGATGTGCTTCCAATTTTGTTGCAAAAGTTTTAGAAGAACACACACAGTGGTGTGAGGGTTAGCTATCCACATACGATATGGTGCACATTAAGCTAAAATAAGTGATCAATATCCCCAAAAAATGATAAGCCTGGCTGTCTGACTGTATAGCAAACAAGTGGTGTTAGCCACTGGTGGGCCTAGTTATACTGCATTAATCATTATTAATCATTACGGTATGGTATCTACCATTCGTCCATGGCAGTGTTCTAAACAAAAAATAAACTAGCTAATGTTACAAAAATCAAATATGGGCACACACCTTATTCAAGTCTTAAACAGCACCATGGACAGCAATGCAAATATAAGCACCAGCACACAGATCAGTCATGACACCTTGGTAGGCTGTGTAAAAATACTTTCTCATTTTTCATGTTTAAATTAAATGTTTGGCTTAGTGATTTAAAATGTTTTTTACACTGCACACAAATTTGTTGATGTTATGAACTGATGTCAATGATTTGATGTTAACGGTGATCACAGTGGGATTTAAGCCAAAAGAAACCTCCTGTAAACACCTTCAGTTACAAACATAAAAAAAAGACTGGGAGGACCAGACTGGTTTGTAACTGTGCATTTGTTTTCATTATACTGAGAGATAAAAATGTTCAGCTAAAATGTAAAAAAGAGTTTGTGATGGACAAAACACCCCAGAAAGACAGGCAGAAACATGGAAGAGGCTCTGAAAGTGTTGACAAGTAGCTTCCGTCGAATGATTAGTAATAAATTTTTCCATAAACTGCACATACACTAGCTCTTACATATCTAAACAAACCAAGTAAAGCATCACTACTTGCACTGTTCTCTGAAATATTTCTTTTCTGTATCTCCTTTTGTTGGATAAAAGCATTTTCTAAGCAAATATATGCAAATTTGAATAAACATTAAATTGTTGCCAAAAAGTTGAGGGCACACTTTTATCTGACATATATATTGTCTAGCATTACATTATTCCATAACCATACCAAAATACCTAAACCTAAAGAATGACAACATCCCCGTGCAACATAAACACATGTTTTGCCAAGATTGGTGTAGATAAAATTTACAGAGTACTGCAGAGAGTACATCTCAATCCCAGTAAACACCTTCAGGAGGACACACCCAAGATCATCTTGAAGCTTTGGATAGAATGTTCTAGAAAGTCATGGATGCAACGGAAAGGTGTCCCAATACGTTTGCCTATATAGTGTAGGTTTGTTATTTTTCTGACCTGGCCTAGTAAAACGCTTACATCAGCCTTTATTTTATGATAAAAACATACAGTATGAATGGACGCATTTAGTGATTATAGTTCTGTTGATTTAACAGGTTATTTAAGGATTCTGGCAAAGTTTTATCCTGTTTCAGGACCACAACCTGTGGCTCGCAGATCAGATACGGGCCGCTCATCATTTAGAACAATGCCAGAGTGCCACTTTAATTCTCCACCAGCATGCAGTACAGGGTCACAGGGTCAGTCCCGGCAGCAACAACCAACAGTAACTGTGGGTAAACAGGACTAAACAAAACACTTCACAATGAACATAACGGAAGGGGGTTATTACAAGTTCAGCTAAAAGTGAAAGTTGAAATGATAAAGGTTGTCTTCAAAACGAACATTACTTTAGCTATGAATGTAGATTAATTATTTGTTAGATTCTCCAGCATGCTACATACAACATAACATTTCATGGTGATGATCAGATTATACCGCACACCAACCAGAAAGAAAATTCACGCAGACATCAAAATCACTAAATAGTTGGGAAAATTTGAATTAGAATGCAGAAAATGCAACCAAAAGCAGAAAAGTGGTTATTTATTGTTTAGTGAAAGGAAACAGCTGTTCCCCCATCTTTTATTATTCTATATATCGCTTGAAAAGTAATGCTCATGTGTCTATACACCAATAACGAAATAATCCATTATTCTAGCATTAGGAGGCAAAAAAACAGTTTAAGTCACACTGCCTCCATTAAAGAAAGAAACAATTATGTGGCCTCCGTTGAAAAAAGTTTGAGGAACTGTGATGTAGATAAATAAAACATTATTAATAATCTCTGCAGCCTGTACTGTGCTGACTTGATCAAAGCTTTCACTGTTAGTCATGCCCAGCACTGGGTTATATTTGCTTATTGTTTGAATAAACAAATAAACATTTACAGTGGCTTGAAAAAAGTATTTATCCCCCTGAACTATTTCTCGGTCTTTTGGTTTAGGTTGGTTTACTTTTTCCATTTTTGGATGATGGATTGAACAGTGATCCTTGAGATGTTTAAAGCTTTTTTTATAATCTAACCCTGCTTTAAACTATTCCAAAACCTTATCCCTGACCTTTCTTCATGAAGCTGTTTGTTCACTAGTGTTGTTTAACAAACCACTGAGGCCTTTACAGAACAGGTGTATTAATATAAATAAACAAAAATCTTGCACTTTACAGTGAACCCTTTAAACTGAATTTAATTCTGCTTAAAACAACTTGACATGTTTTATTGCAAGTACCCATTTCAAGCAAGATTTTACTATTATTTTGCAATTTATTACTGTTTAAATTATAATAGGAGAAAATACAAGACAACTACATTTAACATAAATCTCATTTTTATGTATATAAAAGGGTCAGAACATTATTACTAAATAACAGAAAGGGAAAGTGTGTAAAGATATAAGGTCTCTTTAGTTCTTGATTTATTTCATCAAGGGGGACAGCCATCATGCGCACCAGTAGCCATGTGCAACCAGTAATCCTTGTTTTTGAAGCAAACCATGTTGTAGAAGTTTTCGCCCCCTTTCAGGAAGCCGTGTTCGGTTGTTCCCCAGGACACATGACTGTCCACAAAGCCATGAACAGTTACAGAAAGCCAGGCTGTAAACTTTGGCGTATCAAAATACCTTCTGGATAATTAGAGAGTTTCATGTCAGTAATGTTTTGTAAAAATCGGAATAGAGAAACAAAGTGAAGCATGTAAACTTACCTAAGCTGTTGTAGTAGCGCAGAAATGTCTTTAGGAGGGATGAATCCTGTAACTGTACAAAGCAGCATCTGGCTCACCAAACTGCACGGCTCCGGACATGTATATGTGGACAGAAAACTTGCAGCAATGTTTTTGCTGCAACATTACAAATAACTTTAATTGCTGAACAAATGGTATTGCATATTGAATATATACTTTTACACAATACTCACCAACTGATATTGAGGTTGACTGCGCCCAACCACTCCAGGAACTGCTCCGGGGTGCATGACAGTTTTGCTCCCTGAAGATCAGAGGACTGAAGTGAGGGGCACAGCAGATCTCTCAGACTTTGGGTACTAAGAGTAGGCCTACATTTCTCATATGTGTATTGAGACAAAAGAACCTTCAGCTGTCCATCTTGGTCTGAAAATAAGAAAGAAACAAGGGACAAGTAAACACAACCCTTTTATCAATGACACAAAATGTCAAATGAATCCACACGCAACACATGCTCCTTTATTTTTAATAATTGTAAAGATATTTAATGCATTTCTTTTTTAATATAGGCTAAGGGTAACAAATAGTATCAGAGGAATTATTTAAAAAAAAAAGCAGGTCAACAGCTTGAATTCTTTAGAAGATCCCGAACACAGTCTTCACATGTGAAATTCTCACTTATTTTTGGGTCCAGTACACAAAGTTCTGTTCCAAATAACAGTAAGATTTTAAAAGAAATCTTATTGCAGTTAGAGGTGGAATAGCAATTATGGGGAACAAAAATCTTTACCAAAATCTACAGGGCAGTTAATACCGGGGGAAACTGTCCACTGTTTTGAAGAAACCACCATCAAGAAGAACAGAACAAGATGATGATGATGAAATGGTTTACTTCAAAATATCAACATTTTATTTTTTTCCCCAAACTAGGTAGTGTAAACTTCAAGCATTAATAAATATGGAAATGTAGATATTCTTTACAACTGACACAAATCTCAGCTCTGGAACACAAACCTGAATAGCAATCTGTTAAAAGAAAGTCGCTTCTCAGTGGCACTCTTTCTTTCAGACTTTGCAGAACTTGCTGGTATCGTTTTGCCCCAGGAATCAAAGCTTTATCAGTGAGGTCCACAGATACAACTGCAAATGCACAAGTTAAAATTATAGATCCAACACTGGATAGTTTAGTATTAGAGGTGATGTAGTTGGATGATTATAGATCATTTACCGTATCTCATGGCTATTCTGTGATTGTACAGCGATGGTTTTCCCTCTAAGCCAAGCTGCTCATATGTGTCCTTATCCAGAGACAATATTAACTTTTCTGAGGGACAGAGGATCAACAAAGAATGACTATACTGCCATATCTGTCCAAACCAAACAGAACATGCTGGAAATGTCTGTACCAAATCTAAATTTATAGCCGCACTTGAAAGGCAAAATGTTATATTTTTTCCAACTGTCAAGATTTTTCCCCCCAAATTTTTGAGATATTGCCTTATCTGCATATTGTGGTAACTGCAGTAACATGTTAAATGTTATCAAAAAGGTTCAAGACATGCCAAAAGATCGCAGCACAAGGGTTAGATGGCATGTCTAGAAACTTTTCGATACCCCTTGTAAGATGTTATAAGTAATAATATTATACAGTGCTACTGTCATTTGTTTCTTGTACAATAAACCATGTGGATACTTAGAGCATGATCAAATATATACATTGGTTAAACTTATGTCCTCAAAGGAGTGTACTTAAATACTAAGGAAAACCTGTTTGAAAATAATAATTGAATGCTTGTTTGGGTTTGGGCCTTATTAAAAAAATCCCGTTTACATAAGAGTCAGAGACCTAAAGCGCTTTCAAATCACAATAAGCTTGTAAGTGATTTCTACTGAAACTCGTGAATTGTTGTGATTCTTTAGAAGTTCTACTGATGTAATGATCAGACAGACGTGTCTCTGATTCCACTTACTGTTTAATAGAGCAAAACTATTGTCTTCATCGAGTCGGGTTTTGTAAGAAAGGGCATAAAACCTGACTGGGAATACAAAATAGAATGAATTTAGAATTTTACAAAAACTAACATTGTGGTAAATAAATGCAGACTTGGTCTTTACCTTCTTTAATTATTTTAAGCATGTCCTCTTCTAGAAATCTGTACACTGGTAGCTCCCGCACAAGGTAATACGAGCTAAATTTGCTGATAACATTTGCTACATCAGCAGGCAGTATGCCACATTCAGGTATCAGTAGGGAAACCTATGCAACCACAAAGAAAAAATACAATATCAAAAAAAATCATTCATTCATTTTTCATTAATTCCCCCTATGACACATATACTTTTAGTTAACATCTGAAGTGGACCAAAACAACAGCTAGTCTTATCCTAACTTTTTTGATCCACTTTAAATGTTAACTAATGTACAATACACTATTATATACTATAATATTACACATATTACAAATATTTAAAGCTTTTTGTAATTTAGGTTTTTGTTATAACTATAATAATTATAGCAGTGCTAAAGGAAATCAGCATCTCCAGAAAGCCTGTCATCAAATAGAAACAGGAAGTGCTCTAAAATCTTTTGGTAGACGACTGCATTGGCTTTGGACTTAAAACACCAGCAGATCACATTGCACCCCAAATCATCACAGTCTACAATTTCACTCTGGAACTTCGATTTCCAAATGAAATGCAACATTCATCTAAAAAGAGGACTGGAGTGATGTTTCATTCTTTCTTCTTCTTATTTCAGCTTAGAAACTTCTAACGTCGTCTCTGGTTTGGTTTGACACTGGGATTACAGCCCATTTCCTGGACATGTTTGTGTGTGGTGTGTCTCAATGCATTGACTGCAGTGTCAGTCCGCTCCTTGTGAAGTTCCTCCACCTTTATGAATTGACTTCTCCACAGTCATTTCTGTTGCTTGTGCACCTTTTTCCTATTACACTTTGTCCTTCCAGTTTTCCATGAATCTGCTTTGATCCAGCGCTCTGTGAACAGACAGTAGTGATTTTGGGGGGTTTACAATCATTCCCCAAGGGGGTCAAGGAGTGTCTTCTGAACAACCATCAGGTCAGCAGTCTTCTCCATGATTGTGGTGCTGTGGACTGAACCTGACTGGGACATTCATGGTTTTTACTGCAATAAAAGTAATTTGCTGGCCGGTTTCTCAGGTTTGATCCCAAATGCAAGCCAGTAATGGGATGTGATGAGTGTGTGAATAACATTGCATATTACATAACATTTCATGAAAGCCTCCTTTCCATGAGTGGATGATGGCGTTTATAACATTCTCCACCCAGCACAGAGACCCGACTGTTCAGGAAAGAGCTTTTATATCCTACCAGTTTAAACATGGACTTCTGAAGGAAATTACACTCTAGCACACATATTCTGGATCTGCCCTTAATATCCTCATCTCTAAGAAACAGCATCATCATGAAGAACTGGGCTTCACACGGCTTTGGTGTCACACAGACTTTTATATCATGTTAAAACAACTGAAAATACTTTTTAATTCTAGATGAAAGGAATGTCATTAATCTACCCATCAAACCCAGTGTTAACTGAACTCACCTTATAGTTAAAGCTGTGTTTCAACACGTGCGCTTCATGACGGGATGCATCATTCAAAAAGTTGGATTTTTCACAGACTAATAACCTCCTCGGGCATTTCTCCAAGTCTGGAGGCATTTTTTTTTTTACCCTCACGGGAAGAAAAACGTGATTCGGATATTTTTAACAAATAAACAACGAGCTAAAAAATCCTACTGCGTCTCTTTCGCTCCGTTTTTATGTCGGCTGACGTGCAAAAAATAAAAATACTGCCATCTAGTGCACTGGACGAGTGAAAAAAAAAACATCATGAGAAATCTAGCGGACAGATGAAACACCAAACACATACGAGGTTTAAAGTCTCTTCACATCTCGATAGAAATCATTAAATTAAATTAAGTTGACTAAATGTTTTGATATGTGTTCCTAGATGGAATGTGTAGGAATGTGGAAGACCAGGAAATCAAAATGTTTGGTCTGTTCACACAGACACCATACATCATCATCCTGGATCAAAACCTGAATGAATATCGGTGTGTGTGTGTTGTGTTTCCACATTGGAGTCGACTAAAGGGTCTGAAAGATGATGTCATGGTTACAGTATTTCTATTGGACAGGTAGGAATATGGTGTGCTTGGCTTTGGTGTGTTTTGAAAGTAACTCGTAGTTTATGTAGTTTGTTTTTTATGAGTATTTTTTATATTCTGTATTTTAGTACTGTTGCCAACTTTAATATAAAGTTTTCTCACTGGTGAATGACACATGATGTATTGTAGTGATGCTGTCCCTGTCTGACTGTCTCCTGCAGTTCTACTAGCCGCACAGTGTTGTCACTGGTACTGCAATTCACTTACCTGCCTTTTTTCTTTCCACTGATATAACTCACTAACTGTTAGCTCAGAATCATATCACTTCTAATGTTAAGTACATCACACCAAATATATGTTGGTGTGATGTACTTTGATCTAGGGTAGATTCAGAAAGAAAGGTTTCTTACTAGACAGTCTTCAAAACTCATCAAACTTTATTTATTTTATGTCATGTATATAAACAGCAACAAAAAAAAAAGCTAATCTTGGCATGTGCAAACGCTCAAGTTGATCAGTCCGTTATCATTCAAACGTTCAATGCCTGCTGTGATGTTGTAAATGTCAAGCATTTATATTATACTTGCGCAAATTTTTCCCATGCAATCAAACTTGCTGCTGTATTTATATGATTGCTTTATTTTAGGTGAGTTTGTGTTAGAATTGCATTATGAGACAATACATTTATACAGAACTTGATATCACCAGTCCACCCAAATAAATAGAAGATTTATTATTTAACGTTAAATCTCTGTCTCTGAGCTGCTTTTCTGTGGTGCTGCCAAAAATCATGCATCAAGCGAATTCTGTTACACCCTATAAAAAGATGTTGTCAAATATTTTTGGCTATAATTCCTGATTTAAATACAAAGTCACAGTAATAAACTTTTTCAAATCCACATTAATCTTTATTAATCTTAATGCGAGTGTAATAGTTTCCAAAGTTTAAACTAATAAAAAATTGACTGTACTTAACTTTTCCTGTACAGAAAATCATGATTATAGTTTGGAAAATGTTGTGGTGGAGTTTTAAACACATATTTATTGTTCTGTCCTTTCTACCTCTAGATTACAAATCAAACAGTTTCAGCTTTACAGCTTGGCGTCACTAACGACGTCACCGGCACGCACATCTAAAAGACGTTCCAGAATCATTGCATCGATAGTAAGCGCTTATATTTGTAATCCTACAGTCGGATTAAACACAATCTACCACATCCTGTCCAACAGTCACACTTTAACAGTTGTGTTCATCGCTGTTCACCAAAAAAAACATGAACAATAACAAAACAACATGAAAACAGGAAACCAAAACCCCTGAACGTTACAGTCCTTAACAGAATAAGACAAACGAAGTGAACAAAGTTTGGAGATCGTGACAAGACACAGACCATCACAGTAAAAGGGTAAAAAAAAAAAATACAGCCTCATTTCAGGGGAAAAGTAAAAACAAGAAGGTGTAAAGATAAAACACTTTGCTGTTAACATTGTATGGTATCTGTTCAAATCGACTATCCTTAATTAAAATCTATTGGCATATTTTTTAAGTGATTAGCTGTAGCTTAAAAAAAATGAAAAGTTTATATTAATAATGTTTAAATGCATACAAGTGAAAATTCTGCTGTAATTGTTCGTTTGTTGCAGTGGACAGAGATTGGAATATGGCACGTCAGTCGATTGGTGGACCCTTTCTGTGATCATGTACGCGATGATAATAGGCTACCAACCATCTGATGCTGATAACCAGGCGAAATGTTCGAGTCCATCCTCAATAATAAAGTGTACTACTGCAGTGTAAGGAAACGGCCAAAGATCAGTGAAGCTGCAGCACCTGAGCCTCAGATACAAGCAGGAAAGATTCTCTCTGAATCTGGCGTGTGTGACAGGAACGTAACACTGCCTCTTAATCACATGATGCAGGAGTTAAAGCCAAACCCCTCTCTGGATGAAAACAGTTCAAAAGCAATTTGAGAGGACAAGGTCCTACAGCCTAACATGCACTGAAATTGATAAAGAAAGACGCTAATTTGGATACGATCAAATTGACCACACAATTATGTCTTAGTTCCGGCCAGTAAGCACCCCTACCGGACACACCTCTACTGCTGCTTCCAGAACAGAGACTACTTGGGCTTTTTCATGATATTTGTGAATGGAGGGGATCTTTTTTTCCCACATTTCACGCTCAGCTAAGTTCGATGAACCTCAGTGCCCTCATATTCCTTCACAGCAAAGGAATAATTCCTTCCCTTTGTTTGAAAGAGATTTCTAACCTGAAAACATCTTAGATGCCGATGGCCACTGCAAGCTTGCTGAGCACTCGTGTGTCGACTCGGCTGTGTGGTTTCTCATGGCAAGGAGATAGCTGTCAAAAGCACCCTTTCTTCCAGGAGATCAACTGGACCCTGCTGGAACAAAGAGAAGTGCCGCCTCCTTTACAGCCACTAACAACAACAAAGAGGGACTTAACAACTTTAAAAAAGAAGTCACACGTAAGTAGCCCAAGATTTATTTTGTTAAAGATCACTCCATCATCCACAGCCACCAAGAGGAGTTTAATGGCTTCTCCTTCATTAATACTAATTAGTATTACCTTGGTATTTCTAGTATTTAAAGTCTGCAATGATTGTGTAGAAAAAATAACTTGATACATTTTGTGTTGTTCAAACAAATAAATTTAAAATTAATAAAAAAGGACAGAATAAATCAAACAAACATTTTTTTTTCTTTCGCCTGTTCCTTTTTAGGGGTGGCCACAGCGAATCATCTGTCTCCATCTAACCCTATTCTCTACATCCTCTTCACTCACACACACTAACTTCATGTCCTTATTTATTGCATCGATATACCTCCTCTTTGCTCTTCCTCTTTCTGTTCTGGTAGCTTCATTTCTAACATCCTCCGACCAATAAATTTACTATCCCTCTTCTGTACTTTTCCAAACCACCTTAATCTGGACTCCCCTGACTTTCTCCTCAAAACATCTAACATGAGCCCGCCTCCCCGATGAACTCGTTCCTAAACTTGTCCAACCTCGTCACTCCCAAAGAAAACCTCAACATCTTCAGCTCTGCTACTTCCAGCTTTGCCACCTGTCTCTTCCTCAGTGCCACTGTCTCTAAATCATACACCATAGCTGTCTCACCACTGTCTCAAAACCATACATCATAGCTATCTCACCACTGTCTCTAAAACATACAACATAGCTGCTCTCACCACTGTCTCTAAAACATACAACATAGCTGTCTCACCACTGTCTCTAAAACATACATCATAGCTAGTCTCACCACTGTCTCTAAAACATACAACATAGCTGTCTCACCACTGTCTCTAAACCATACATCATAGCTGGTCTCACCACTGTCTCTAAACCATACACCATAGCTGCTCCTACAATTGTCTCTAAACCATACATCATAGCTGATCTCGCCACTGTCTCTGTCTCACCACTGACTCTAAACCATACATCATAGCTGCTCTCACCACTGTCTCTAAACTATACATCATAGCTGTCTCACCACTGTCTCTAATCCATACATCATAGCTGTCTCACCACTGTCTCTAAACCATACATCATAGCTGTCTCACCACTGTCTCTAAACCATACATCATAGCTGTCTCACCACTGTCTCTACAACATACATCATATGTCTTTACCTCTTTCACACAGTCTCCATTGCTCTGGACTGTCGACGGCAAGTACTTAAACTCCTGTACCTTCTTTACCGCTTCACCCTGAAATCTCACTGTTCCATTTCCCTCTCTTTCATTCACACACATGTACTCTGTCTTGCTATGACTGATTTCTCTTCAGGGAAACCTCCACAAACACAATCACATTTAACATGAATTGTCTAAAATTAAATGAAATCTCTCTTTCTTTTTTAGAATGCAAATATCAAGCTACTGTTGTTGTTTTTTTATCTATATAGTATGCAAGACAAAACAAATGCAAGACTGTTCATTTTATATAGTGTTAATAAAATAAGTACATTTGTAATAAATGGATGTACATTTTAGCCAAGCTCTACAGTGTGCTACTTATATTCTCTGTATACAGTAGAGTTGCTTTGGGTCATGCTTGCTCAGGTCCAATGACAAAAATCTCACTACACTACAAATTACTACAAAACGAAAAGAATTTCACAGTGCAGGTCAAATTTCTTACCTTTTAAATCCAATTTACTACAACAATTATGAACATTTATTCTGTTCTGTAAGGACATCAAATAAAAAAACAAGTTACATATTGTTATTGCTATGACAAAACAGACAGTTATATTAAAGATTAACAGTCAAATATTATATTTACTTGTTATTTTAATAAATTGCTTTAATAAACGATCCCTGCGTATTTGCCATCAGATAAGCCCAGGTAAATGGTGTCAGATATATTACACTGTTGCTGTTTACTTTGTCAGTATGAAAAACAAGTATGAAAAAGAAAAAAAGCATAAAAAAGTGTCCTCTGAGAGGGGAATCCTGTCTGTTTAGAGAGAATGCACTCTGCCCATAGTTGCATTTACCAAACTTGTGTCTGTACTTTTCATCTCCTCGGGTATTGGTTTCTCTCCAATGTTTTTCGGTCAGGTTTTGGAGATGGTTCCTTTTAGTATGGTTCATATTATCACCTGTAAAAAAACAAAGGGATAGTTTTACTTGGGTAAGCACACATACTAAATTGCCTGTCCAGCAAAAATATCAAAAAGACAGGTTATTAAAATAAAAATAAAATGTAAAGCAGCCAGCCCCCGACTCCGACATTAGACCCCTCACAGCGGGGCAAATAGATGATGACTCGGCGGCATACTCGCTCAGCCAAAGCTACGGCTAAGGTTCCGGCTAAGGCTAAACCTAAGGCTAACCCACCGGAGCACGCCACTGCGCTTCATGTGCCGAATAGATTTGCCCTCCTTAGTGAAGCACCCACTGAGAAACATGAAGGTACTATGGTTATTGGAGACTCTATAGTGAGGCATGTGAAATTAGCTAGGCCTTTAGGGGCGCCAGCGTCAGTAGATAGATGTATCCCATGAGCCAGAGCACCGGACATAGCAGTTAATCTTAGGGCTGTAGGCCAGCATGCTGGTGCTAGCGATATATACGTCTTCAACAGTCGGAAACTAGTAAGGCTTATTACATAGAGGTGTTTAAACTAGCGTAGGCGATGTCCGATGTCGTGGTATGCTCTGGCCCCATACCAATGCGATGTGGTGACACAGCTTACAGCAGGTTATGGTCACTGAACCGCTGGATGTCTGGTTCTTCGAAAACAATGTGGGCTATATTGACAATTGGAGAACTTTTGAGGGCAAAGCTGGCAAGGAGCCGCTATCCTTTCTTGTAAAATAGCTCATAGTCTTAAAATAGGACTAGTTAATTGTTGACTACCCAGAGCCCATGCCAAGCAGCAGACCAACTTGCTAATCCGACCGTCTGCTAGCTGCACAGAGTCGTCACTCAGGGTATATAACATTGAGACTGTGTCTGTTCCCCATACTAAACAATATAAATACAGAAAAACCCCAAAAGGTTGCTTCAGTAATTTAATTAATATAGATACCCTTATTTCAGAACATACTGTACACTCAGCCTGCACCTCTGATCTGAAGCTAGGGTTGTTAAACATTAGATTTCTGAGTGCTTTTCTAAAGCACTCAGAAATCTATGGTTAATGAAATGATCACTGATCTGGATTTTGACATTTTGTGTTTAACAGAAACCTGGACTAAACCGAATGAGTATGTAGCATTAAATGAAGCTAGTCCTCCAGCTTTCAGCTACATACATCAGCTTCGCCCTAATGGTAGAGGAGGAGGTGTCGCAATTTTAATAATAATCTAACTATCGTACAGAAACATGGACGAAATTTTAATTCATTCGAAGCTCTCTACAGTAACCTTACATCTGCAGAGACAAATAATAAACAGAGTCAGTCGATTTCTCTAGTTCTTATTTACAGACCTCCAGGTCCGTACTCTGAATTTCTTAGTGAATTTGCAGATTTCCTGTCTAACCTGGTGGTCTCCGCCGATAAAGCGTTAATTGCTGGAGACTTTAATATTCATTTTGAAAACTCAGAAGACCCGCTGAGAACAGCATTTATGTCTTTACTCGACTCAGTGGGAGTAAATCAGTGTGTAATAGGACCCACTCATAAAGCAGGTCACACGTTAGATTTAATACTATCTTTTGGAATAAGTATAAATAATATAGTAAGAATTCCTCAGTGCGAAATTATTTCTGATCACCATCTTATATCATTTAAAATGCATCATACTAATAATGTACTTATAGTGCCCTGCTACCGCCTTAAAAATACACTTACATCAACTTCTGCTCAGAGCTTTATTAATTATCTTCCAGAGTTGTCTTCTATGATTGGATCACCTTCTGATTCAACGGAACTCAAAAAGGCGACTGAATATTTAGATGTCACATTCTGCTATACATTAGATAATGAATGATTCTGATGATAAACTAACTGCATCAGATCAGAACTGGAAGAGAACAACCTATTCACACTCATCTCTTCCACAAAATCGTCAACTTGTGTATTAGATCCTATACCAACACACTTTCTAAAGCAGATAGTACCGTCAGTATCAGAACCCCTGTTGAAAATAGTTAACTCTTCTCTCAGCAGTGGGTATGTTCCCAAATCTTTTAAATTAGCAGTGATTAAACCTTTAATTAAGAAACCTGACCTCGACCACAATGAGCTGTCAAACTACAGGCCGGTATCTAACCTTCCGTTTATCTCTAAAATTCTAGAGAAGGTAGTAGCGCAGCAGTTATGTTCATATTTACAAAGAAATAACATACACGAACTTTCTCAATCAGGATTCAGGCCTCACCACAGCACAAAGACGGCACTGGTCAAAGTAGCTAATGACCTCTTATTGGCATCCGACCAAGGCTGTGTCTCGTTGCTTATATTACTTGACCTCAGTGCGGCTTTCGACACCATAGATCAGGTCTTATTTAACCGATCGCTATCAGTTTGTAGATTTAAATAGTGATTATTAACCCTAGACAGGCTTTCTGTTTCACCAGGTTCATCAGTAAAAGATCTGGGTGTGATTATAGACTCCAATCTCTCATTTGAAGCCCATGTCAATAATATTACGTCACACCGGGCTTATCCACACTGCATTTTAAAATACTACTTTTAACCTATAAAGCTCTAAATGGCCTCGCGTCGCAGTACCTGAGTGAACTTCTAGTGCTACTTCTTACGTTCCGTCACGCCTACTTCGATCAAAGGATGCAGGCTGCCTGTCAGTACCGCGCATTATAAAAACTACAGCAGGAGGCAGAGCCTTTTCTTACAGAGCCCCAATGCTATAGAATAGCCTCCCTATGTATGTTCGGGAATCAGACACAGTCTCAGTGTTTAAGTCCAGGTTAAAAACTTATTTATTTAGTCAATCATTTTGTATTGATTCCCCTTAGATAAAGGAGCAGATCTGGGGGACTCATGGGTGTTGAGTATTAAGGTGATCTGGTATGTTTAGATGCTGTCTTCCCCTCTCTTATTGATCACGGTGTTGATGATGAGAGCGGCTGGTTTCTTAACATATCAGGGAGCCCTCAGGTTCCCTCTGGTTCTCCTTTTAGTTATGCTGTTATGCTTTCCTAGTTAGTCTATGCTTGCACACTACATTATACACTTAATCACTCCATACACTGTGATTACAATGTCACTTAACTGTCCCCCCCCCCCCACTGTTAAGCTACATATGCCACAACAGAGCTACCAGTGATCCAGACACCATCTCCACCCTGGACCTGTCGAACGCCTTCCTGTGACATGCTCCAGTTGATAACACATCACCGGGGTGACAAAGGCCATCCCACAATGTAACCACATAATCCCTGCTACCTGTTTTTCACCCAAATGAGGTGGGTTTCTTCCTATCTCATCTCAGGGGTTTTTTCCTTGCCACTGTCGCCCCGGCTTGCTCATCAGGGACAAACTGATTTCTGTCTCATTTTCATCTTATAATTTCTTCAAATGTGTTCAACTGTGCTTTGTGACAATCACTATTGTAAAAAGTGCTATACAAATAAAATTGAATTGAATTGAATCAAAGTAATAAAATTCCTCACAGCATAACTACATTTGATTTAAAATGTTCAAAAGTATGACCATTACCAGGCCCCGACCGAATCCTAGGAAAATATGTGAATGGTTCTGACAGAGATAAGCAAGTAAGCCCCCAACTTAGAATTGGGTATACCAGCTGTCAAGAGAAATAAACAAGAATTATGTAAAACAATAAAGACAATTAAAAAGTAATCAAAACCAAATTTCAGAACCTTTAACCGACGTAATTGTTTCATGTCTATTATTTCCACTTTAAAAATGTACTGACTCTACCGACTCCAGTCAGTGGCACTGAAAAAATACGGAGGAAAGCTCAAACACTGAGTCAACAGGACGAGCTTGCAACAAAGAAAAACACAGTGAACTACAGTATAAGTGCAAAATAAATAAAAAAACAAGAAGAAAAAATAGCTCATCAATTGTAATCAAGGTTTTGATTTTGTCATATCATGCAGACCTACATTATTTTAGTAATTGTTACTCTTTTATTGATGCTTGTTATTATGTTCACATTTGATTAGGAGAGACACCCACATGTCCATAGGTGGACAAAAAACAAATCCTTTAAGGTCATATTTACCTTAAAGGATATGTGCTGCCTGACACTGTCTCCCACATTGTCTCATCCAAAACACAACAATCACTATTAAATTCCAAGTAAAAGGAAAATCACATTTTCCTTTAGGAAGGTGAGCTGCATCGAGACACTTTGGGACACCTTTTGTCCTGAAGGTGGTTTGTAATCTGTCCATTTAAGATGCATTACAACACAGATGTGTGACGTCATTGAACAGGAAGTAATGCTGGTAAGCTCTTTTTCTTGAGAACATGTGTGTATGAAAGAATTAAGAGGAAAATATGCGCACCATCGTACATCTGTAAAGCAGTCATGGGTAGATTGAACCTCAACAGTACTTAAGTTACCATGATTTAAGGCTTGTGTGCTTGATTTAAGGCTTGTGTAGGTAGTGTGTTGTGATTTGTTAACCATTTAAATGAAATAGGGTCATCCTTTCCTGCCCTGAGTTGCAGGAGCTAATACAGATTCCCACTTTCATCAGTATGGACTCTGAAAGATTGTCCCTGCCTTGCCACATAAGGTACAGAGCTAACAACTTTCCTAAAACAATGCTTAGTCACCTCCTGCTGTTTACCCCATGCACTGGATAACTGGGCACTGTTTGGGTTTGGCTGATGTACACTCACAGTCACATAATGTTGGTGGGTTTGGGAGGTCTGATGTGCTGTGATGTTTTCAATGGCTTTTTAAGCCTGTACTAATGAAAGCAGCATCGGCCCTATGACCCTACAGGAAGTGTTTAAAACAAATTTTTGCTGCAATAAAAACACAAGTCTCCTTTAACTGTTGGACTGTAATGCAGCCATGAAAGTCTTGGTACTATTTCTCTTTAAAAATGCCAATGACTTGTTTGGAAGTATTTGTTTTTCAATACACTGGGTATGTGATTGGTATGGCTTTGTACAGTCACTAAGATCTGAACTAAAAACTGTAACCAACTGCAGCAAGCCCACTGATTCCCCACTTAATATCATATTCAGCAAAAACAAACAAGATAAATATTAGTCTAATAATTCTTTATCAGTTTAAACACAGGCTTATCGTGCTGTTCTGGTGTTTTGTTTACACCAAACATGAGTGTCGCAGTGCAGCGCGGCGAGATGCAACACTAAAGCCCATTAAAATCATATTGCCTACACTGAATGCAGAAATGGATTCCCTGTACAATTTCTGACATGGTGCGAGTGTACGTGTGTAGTGATGTAACAGAGGAAAGCAGCCAGGCATTTAAGCCAGTCTATGATTTGGACCAAAGCACTGTGAGGCAAGAGAGGGGAAGACTCAAAATATTTCTAAACTTAAAATGCATTTTGGCTTGGTTTGTGTTGTTTTACTTACACAGCAGAAAAAAAATAACATTGTTATTTACAAATGTTTGGAAGTTTGGAAGTGGTGGCTCATGGTTGAGGTGTTGGACTGCTAATCCGAAGATTGTGGGTTTGATTCCCAGCTCCACCAAGCTACCACTGTTGGGCCCCTGAGCAAGGCCCTTAACCCCTAATTGCTCAGTTGTGTAAATGAGATAAATGTAAGTCAGTCTGGATAAGGACATCTACCAAGCGCTGTAAGCCCTGCTGGGGGCAGGGTGGCTCAAATGGTTAAGGTGCTGCGTTGCTAATCTGAAGACCAGAAACACCTGGGCTCAAGCCCCACCTCCGGCAAGTCAACCACTGTTGGGTCATTGAGAAAGACCCTTAACCCTTCCTGCTCCAGGGGTGCTGCATCATAGCTGACCCTGCGCTCTGACCCCCAAATTACTAAGATGGGATATGCGAAAAAAAGCATTTCATGAAGTTGAATATGTATTTATTTTATTATTAAATGTAAATTTACAATACACAGCGTCACAGTGTTTTTTAATATGCATACCACTGCATATTTTGTCATATACACTATATTGCCAAAAGTATTCGCTCACCCATCCAAATAATCGAAATCAGGTGTTTCAATCACTTCCATGGACACAGTTGTATAAAATCAAGCACCCAGGCATGCAGACTGTTTTTACAAACATTTGTAAAAGAAAGGGTCGCTCTCAGAAGCTCAGTGAATCCCAGCGTGGAACTGTGATAGGATGCCAACAAGTTCAGTCGTGAAATTTCCTTGCTCCTAAATATTCCACAGTCAACTGTCAGCTGTATTATAAGAACGTGGAAGCGTTTGGGAACGACAGCAACTCAGCCACGAAGTGGTAGGCCATGTAAACTGACAGAGCGGGGTCAGCGGATGCTGAGGCGCATAGTGCAAAGAGGTTTCCAATTTTCTGCAGAGTCAATCGCTACAGACCTCCAAACTTCATGTGGCCTTCAGATTAGCTCAAGAACAGCGCATAGAGAGCTTCATGGAATGGGTTTCCATGGCTGAGCAGCTGCATCTAAGCCATACATCACCTAGTGCAATGCAAAGCGTCGGATGCAGTGGTGTAAAGCACGCCGCCACTGGACTCTAGAGCAGTGGAGACGCGTTCTCTGGAGTGACGAACCGCGCTTCTCCATCTGGCAATCTGATGGACGAGTCTGGGTTTGGCGGTTGCCAGGAGAAGGGTTACTTGTCTGACTGCATTGTGCCAAGTGTAAAGTTTGGTGGAGGGGGGGGGATTATGGTGTGGGGTTGTTTTTCAGGAGCTGGGCTTGGCCCCTTAGTTCCAGTTAAAGGAACTCTGAATGCTTCAGCATACCAAGACATTTTGGACAATTCCATGCTCCCAACTTTGTGGGAACAGTTTGGAGCTGGCCCCTTCCTCTTTCCAACATGACTGTGCACCAGTGCACAAAGCAAGGTCCATAAAGACATGGATGACAGAGTCTGGTGTGGATGAACTTGACTGGCCTGCACAGAGTCCTGACCTCAACCCGATAGAACACCTTTGGGATGAATTAGAGCGGAGACTGAGAGCCAGGCCTTCTCGTCCAACATCAGTGTGTGACCTCACACAAATGCGCTCCTGGAAGAATGGTCAAAAATTCCCATAAACACACTCCTAAACCTTGTGGACAGACTTCCCAGAAGAGTTGAAGCTGTTATAGCTGCAAAGGGTGGACCAACGTCATATTGAATCCTATGGATTAGGAATGGGATGTCACTTAAGATCATATGTGAGTCAAGGCAGGTGAGTGAATACTTTTGGCAATATAGTGTATGTCTCTCTTATATCATACATATATAAACCTGGGGGATAGAAGGCCAGGGTTAAGAAGCACTGCTATAAAAAAAACAAAATTACTAAATAAAAATAACAAAAGTACTAAATAACACAGAATGTTAGGAATATTCGCAGATTTGTTTAGGTTTGTGCAATAACATTTTTTAGAAATGAAACGCAAACAGGAAAAGGCCAGCACCACAGCTTTTGAAAACTGTTTAACAACCAGCTAACCAAGTGAACCTAGCTAACCAAAACTGTTGTAGCAAAATCTCACACAGGGACACTACTACCAATTTTGGGCCCTATGAAAATGAGTTTGTGCCCCTTGCCACACCTATTTAATGGTAGCAGTGTTGAACTTCAAAATTTGGATTTTTGGTCAATTTATTTTAATGAACCTTATTAACAACTAGTTTAATAATACATTTGCCTGAAATATTTGGTGGTTGTTGTGATTTTTTTTTTAACTAGCAATTTAGTGAATGCCTTTTTTTAGTATGTATGAACTGTTCAATCAAAAAAATTAAAACACTCAAATAGATCTTCGCTTAAATAGATCTATTATTGAAAAATACTTCTCATCAAGTTGAAGAAAGACCTGCCCAGGGTTTCCCCCTACTGTCTTCCGCCCTTTCAGAGACGGCTGGGATAGACTCCAGCAGATCCCTGTGACCCCAAATTAGGGAATAAGGAGTTATAAAAGATGAACTAGATTTAATTATATTTAGTTTAGTGGTGGTTAGTTACATTTAAAAGAATTATAGTGACATACTTACATTACTAATAAATAAGAATGCACTTCACGTGAAACCTGTTTAAATGATTAATACAATGATTAAGTTCAGTCATTTCTATTTTTGGAGCACATCTATCGTCATGTGTGAGACAGTGAGGTTGGTTTCAGTACTGTTAACAGTACAAAAGACAGTGTCAATAATAACTGACAGAAACAGATTCGACACCGACAGCTGAATCTAAGTTTAGATAGAACAGGAGACCTGAGAAGAGTTAGTAACAGCCCACTTCCTAAACATAGTAAGTAAGAGCCTAGTGGCTGGCTAAGGGAATTAGAGTAGTGGCAGAGGTTGGACTGAAGGAAAGCTTAGAGAAACATTCAAAACCCCTGACCAGGCTAGGCATAAACATTTAAAATCAAAAAGTCGAAAATAATGCATTGGATCAATATTTAAAATACATTTTGACTACCCTTTGAAACTGAAGGGTTTTTTTTTTTTACAGGACTTTGGGGTAAGACTGTTTTGTCTGCCTCAGTTCTCAGTGCTTCAAATGTTTTTCAACTCTTTCCTTGTGGTAATAACTGACCTGGCGGCTGCACTACTGGGCAATGTTTTGTTTCGCCGCCATTTCCATTTATTTCTATCAGCTGTAGTCATGTTTGGACCCTTGCTGAGCTTATGGGTCTCGCACTACAGTGTTTTTGCGAAGAGGAGCCATTATCTTTACAGGTCAGCAATACACATACAGTACACCTCACAACACACACTTTTGCATATGCATGTATGCTAATGCAGAAATCGGTTAGTTAGTATTTATAACTAATGTAATGTTAATGTAAATTGTAAAATTGTAATAATGTAAATTTTTTACTGTAGATTTATAAAAATATAGTTTCACCATTTGTTTAGTACTGACAGTGTTCCATATACATTTTATGATAAAGTGTAAATCTATTCCTTTATTCTATACATTTAATGGTCAATTGAGGGGCAGAGAATTTTGTTTAAACATAATCTAACACAAGTGAACAGTTATGTGGGATATTTAAGAAAATGCTAGCTTTAGCCTGATAGCAGTGAAATTGTTTATTACACACTTATGGTTTTCGTTGGAGGTGATTTTGCTAAGTAAAATGGATTATTAACATTTCTGTTAATCCTTAATCAACATTTCAATCAACCAATCATAAACATCTGATGTCATCAGTGTGTGTCGACTAAACCGCCTCAATCCATTTTAAAATCTTTACATCTTTGTAAATCAAATGTGATATTTTGAATGATTTTATTAAATAGTAAAAACATGAAATACTTAAATGACATCTGTAAAACATTCCATGCTGTACTGAATAATTACATACAAATATACACATGCATGTGCAGTGTAGTTAATGTGCGAACACTTCTCTCACCTTCAGGACCAAAAATATAGGTGCGTTTGTGCAGTAAAATGTATTTAGGTGTATGTGAATAAATAAAAAGTAAATTCATACATTTTTTCATTTATGATTATAAAAATCAGTGTTGTGATGGTTAAATGTTAAAAGGTTGTGATTTAATGACATGATGTTAAATCCTGTTTTATACTAAGAATGTTGTTCTGTTGCGGTTCTACAGGTTCTCTGAACATTTTACATTCAATTTTTCATTAGTGATTGTTTATGATTTAGTGTGTAAATTCATTCATGTTTATTTCAGATCATTAGAATAAATACATTTAATAAAGTCACTAATGTTGTTTCTGATTATCACCATTTATTTTAATATAGTTTTTAGTCTAATTTCAGCTTGTGATTTAATGGTAATTTAGGAATCGTCAGTATCAGTAAAGTATTCCAAAATTAATGATTTCAAGATATTTTACAGCATTTACTTGGTTGAAGTTTTTCAGTTTGTTTGTGGAAAAAAAGGGAAAGATTCAACATGGATTGAGGCGGTTTGATCGTCAAACACTGATGAGATCAGATGGTGATGATTGGTTGATTAAAATGTTAATTCAGGATCAGGTTATTCAAGTTTTTACTTGGCGAAATCCACTGTGGTTTTAATATATATCAGTGGCCTATGATCTTTCAATGAAAGCATATAATTTTAAATACTGTTTATAACCTATAAAACTCCTATTAATATTTTACAGGGTTACATTATAAACAAATATTACTAATTGATGTTTTAGCTGTCATGTTTTAGCTGTCAGGGTGTTCACTACCACAACATCTCTATTTAAAAGTACAAATACAGAGGAGGTTTTAGATCTTCTTCTTGGCAAACACATCCGAGCTCTGTCAAACATAATAGAGAATATTGAAGAACACCCCCACACACACACCCTGACCAGTTTCCAGTTTCTGTTGATAAAAAGCATCTCCAAAACTTAGTCCCATTTTCCAAAGAAATCTTACAGGCTAAATGCAGGATGTGCTTACTGAAATGATTGGTGAAAATAATTTCTGTACTACACTTGCATGTTTTCCCTGCAAGCTGGACTGTCTGAAGTGTCTATGTTTCACTCAGTCTTTTAAACAGGAGTGTGAAGAGTTTTTATTTCTGATGTCCACCTATATTAACAACCTGGCCACACTTTAATACTATTGGTGAATTTATGACATAGTTAATATCAGTTCCAGGATGTAATAATACAAAATGTTGACAGTTTTAAAGGACTTTGCCAGGTACGTTACATTGGAAAAAGACAAATAAGTTTGCAACCAGGTAGTATAGTATTGTTTCCTGTAAAGGTTATGGGTTAGAAACATAAGCATTAATGCAATGCAGAGTACAGATGCTACAGTACTTCTGTATAGTGTTATTGTTATTTAATAAGCAACTGAAATAAAAATGTTGTTTGAATGTTGGATTTCAAATGCACACCTTTTATGATGTTATGAGAAACCTGAAAAAATGTGTAATATTTGTTAAACTTCAAAATGTAACGTTAATGAAATTCCCTTTCTGTGTCCTCAACAGAGTTTTCCTGCGTTCAGGTTGGGGTTGGACGAGTATCTTTGTAGGTTCCTTTGTTTTCCTGCTGTCTTTATCTGTGCGGCGCTCCTTAACACTTACATTACGGCATCTGTCACGCCTAGCTGTAGCAGGTGGGCTATGGCTAGTTTTCCGTAAGCTGCTTAGCTTGCTGGAGAATGCTACAGGGAGTTGCTATGAGCTCCTCAGTGGAGCCCATGAGCTTTCTGTAGCAGCTAATGAAGAAGGGCAGCCTTTACTGTTGTTACGGGAGGGGGAGACGAAGGCAGTTTGCATCAGCTCTGGCATGCTATGGCGGGGCTATGAAGTCTCAGAGGACATCTTTCTGCTTTCGTTCTGTTGTTTGTTGCTGGCTGAGGAAATGGCTGTGTTTGGGCCCTATCTGAAGCTGGGTGGGATCTCTGGTGCACCCCTGCGCATTCTCTTCTTATTCTGTGTCCTGTTGCTGAGTCTCTGGTTGTTTCTACTCTTCTGCCTACTTGCTTACTTTCCTCAATTCCCAAATCAGCTCTTGGGAGGAGCTCTGGGTTGCCTAAGCTGGAGGGCAACGTACCAGGGCTGGTATCATTTGGGACCAAGCTGGTACTGCCCTGGGAGACCTGGAGTGGGTCTTCTGACAACATAGGAATTAAATTAATTTGTTAAAATGAATAAGATCCTTTAAAATATAACTTGTTTAATTGATTTATGGGTAAAATGTTGAAAGCATTATGCAATAAAATGTAATTTACACTAAATATGTTTCCGATTTTTCATTTAAAAACTTTCAGTTGCATCATAAATGTCTATGAGCTCAATAGTCACACTGACAAGCTGGTCATACTGAAAGTCTAAAGGAACTGGTTAAAAAGTTAATGTCATCTGTAATAAGACTGCAAATTTCCCTTGAACTAAAACTAAACGTAAAGTAACAAAGATGATCTTTAGACTTGGTAAATTTTTGGTGACGTTATCATTTTTGTCATAAATCTGATGCTATCAATCAACACTGTGATACCACAAAATATGTATATTATAAAAACAGAAGGTTGGCAAACAGAAAATGTTTAAGATTTAGAGAAAAAGCGTTTACCAATAATATCAGTGTGTTTTGTCCTAAGACCGTCTTAATCAAAGTGCGAAAAATCAATGAACACAATAGACGAAGATAAAATATGATGCAGAACTAATATGTTAGTTGGATTGGGGTAGCTGTTTTATTGGTGTAGCTGTTTGATTGGTGTAGCTGTTTGATTGGTGTAGCTGTTTGATTGGGGTAGCTGTTTGATTGGTGTAGCTGTTTGATTGGGGTAGCTGTTTGATTGGTGTAGCTGTTGGATTGGGGTAGCTGTTTGATTGGTGTAGCTGTTTTATTGGTGTAGCTGTTTGATTGGTGTAGCTGTTGGATTGGGGGTAGCTGTTTGATTGGTGTTTAGTGGTGTAGCTGTTGGATTGGGGTAGCTGTTTTATTGGTGTAGCTGTTTGATTGGTGTATTGGTGTAGCTGTGTTTTGATTGGTGTTTTGATTGGTGTAGCTGTTGGATTGGGGTGTAGCTGTTTGATTGGTGTAGCTGTTGTGGTTGCTGTTGGTTGATTGGTGTAGCTGTTGGATTGGGGTAGCTGTTTGATTGGTGTAGCTGTTTTATTGGTGTAGCTGTTTGGATTGGGTGTAGCTGTTTGATTGGTGTAGCTGTTTGATTGATTGGTGTAGCTGTTGGATTGGTTGTTTTGATTTGTTGGTATGGTGTAGCTGTTTGATTGGTGTAGCTGTTTTGGATTGGCTGTTTATGGGTGTAGCTGTTGGATTTGGGGTAGCTGTTTGATTGGTGTAGCTGTTGGATTGGGGTAGCTGTTTGATTGGTGTAGCTGTTGGATTGGGGTAGCTGTTTGATTGGGGTAGCTGTTTGATTGGATTGGTGTAGCCTGTTGATTGGGGGGTAGCTGTTTGATTGGTGGTAGCTGTTTGGATTGGGGTAGCTGTTTTGATTGGTGTAGCTGTGTTGGATTGTGTAGCTGTTTGCTGTTGGATTGGTGTAGCTGTTGGATTGGTGTATTGGGGTAGCTGTTGTTTATTGGTGTAGCTGTTTTGATTGGATTGGTGTAGCTGTTTGGATTGGACCGGTGTAGCTGTTTGATTGATGTAGCTGTTTGATTGGTGTAGCTGTTGGATTGTTAAGCTTTTGGATTGGTGTAGCGTTGGATTTGTTGGATTGGTGTAGGTAAAGACAAAAATTAAGACCGCCATCTTAATGCAAACACATCTAAAAATACTTTTGGCAATTACTGCAAAAAATAAAACTGTCTAAGAGGGACATTTAAGTTTAAGAAGTGTTTTTCTTAAAGACCACATTTGCATGGGTCCCCGTTGTTCAGCCTGGCAATGCCAATGCGAAGGTCTTGCCATAAGGCCCTGTACTCACATGACCTGTTTTTACTTTCCTGGCAGCTGATCTCCTTGATTCATTGGAGTGGATATCTCAACATTAAAGTAGGAAATATACCTGAAATATATTTTTTTGTGTGATTGTTAGATTGTGTAGTTTTGTGTAAATATTTGGTTATTGTGGAACGTATGCATAAAATTAGATTTCAGCTTATGTCTTTATTGTATTCACACAATGTTAGGTCAGAATGGTAGTCAAAATAGCATGTGCACCCTGCACATTACATGGATCCACTGCTCACTTCAAATGTTCACTTATACCAGAAATACTCGCAAAAAATAGAGGGTATTTAATGAATCACAGTTTCTGAATGTGTTATTTAGCATTATTGTTTAGACCAGATCTTAATCATTCTAAATGAACAAAATATAGTTATTGCTGAGAGACAGGTGATAATGTCCTGGTATGTGTGTGTGTTTGTGTGTGTGGGGGGGGGGGTGTGTGTGGGGGGGGGGTGTGGGGGGGGGGGGGGGGTGAGGGGGGGGGGGGGTGGGGGGGGGGGGGGGGGGGGAGGGGGGGGGGCGGGAGGGGGGGGGGGGGGGGGGGGGGGGGGGGGGGGGGGGTCGGGGGGGGGGGGGGGGGGAGGGGGGGGGGGGGGGGGGGGGGGGGGGGGGTGGGGGGGGTGTGTGCATATCCCTTACTGACTTCACTGTAATGGATCACCTAAATCTAATTCTTTTACATTTAAATTATTCATACTTAAACATACGCTAACTTTACATCTATTATTTCCATTTTAGAACGCTACTAAGATGTCATTTATACACAGTGTATGATGTCATTGATGCTGTCCAAAATGGAGAAAATGATTTTGAGATTGAGGAATCAGACACGAGTGATTTGATTGAGTGACAAAGAGTGCGTTGAAAAAGTTTGAAGTGAAGGAAGAGGAAAGGAATTGCTTTTGGGAATACCACTGCAAGTGAACAATAAACACTTTTTCTTTGTAAGAGGTTTCATTCTGTTTTGTATTTAATATTTTATCCATAGTTAAATTTTTTAATAAATTCTAATTCATGAAAATGACTGTTGGGTAAATATTATTTATGATGTTTACTGTTCTAGTGCTTTGTAAACAATCCACACTCTTAATGAACCCTAGTTGCTCTGTATATTTTATCTGACAGTGTGAGAGTAAATGCTGAAATTTTGCCCTCAACTAGGCCCAATGTTGCAATGTTACGCTTCCCTAAAAACTTAGCAAAACACTAAACAAAAAATAACCTGTTACAACTGCACACTGCAGTCTCATTTTACTACTAGAATTTAATAAAGAATAAGGAGACACTTAAAGACAGGGTGAGTTTAGGAACACAGCTGCTGTTCTGTCACCCCATAATTCCATTTATTTAGATCCAATTACATTTAACAAATAATAATTTTCTGAAAAACACACATTTCTTTAGTGCGACAGTGATTTTCTTCCTTTAAGCATTCTTCTTAGAATCACCTCGATGCCACCTTGTGTGCTGATCCTTTTGATCCAACCGTGAGTTTTTTTTCGCTTGATATTGTTAGGCTGATACTCTGTGCCTCTTTTCCCAGTGCGGACCTGCTGGTAATGCCAGGGTGGTGACTGAAACACCTCGTTTCCCTTTGCTCTAGCGATGGAGCAGGAGGAGACCAAGGAGCTGAGATTTCGAAGTTTACAGCAAGTGGTTGCTGCACCGTTGCTTCTAAAATTGAAAAAAAAAATCAATTAGTAATCTTAATGTGATACTCATTTTAAAGTGTAAGCTGCAAATGTGAGCTCCAGTTCAGCTACAGTTACTACACATATTTAGTATCATAAATTAAAAGCTGAAAACAAGCCTCGTCGATTTACTCCAAAAAAAGCATCCAAGAGCCAAAACACAGACTCTCTCAATCAAATTAAAACGCCATTTTGTAATGACAGCTAAGCAACCTAAACAGGACAGTGAACTGCTTCTCCTACAACTGGAGGCTAAAGACTGAATGATCTCCGCCTGTAAAAGAGCACATAGGGGAGCTATTTTAAATCACTTGTAGATCGACAGTTACAGTCATATAACCTGACTGTATAAATAACGACAATTAAAATAAACTTTTGACCCGAGTTTTTAAGGGTATTTTTGACCCACACGCGGGTTAAGTGTGTATTATCCAAACGGTCAGGTTTCAGGGCTCGTGTTTATTAATGTTTGTTAGTTTTGATTTGTCACGCGTACAAATATTCCACACAGAACGTGGATAAAAAGAAAAAAGGCCACTGCGTGTGTGTGTGTATAAACCGTGAATCAGACAAAAAAGACTACATACCGATATAATACACTCGAATCCAGGAAGCGCAAACACGATCGTAGGATGTTCATTTCGTCCTTTAAGATTAGACCGAAAGCAGAGCAGGAAGATGGCGCTTCTTCTTTTTTTTTTCTTGTCAAATGGCGACTAAACCCTCAAGAGCATTATCGCCACCTACTGTACTGGACATTACATCACAATTTCATAAGTGGTAAGTGAAATCTCCTCCAACACACACATTTAACACTTCACACTCCAGACTAGATAGAATATAAACATCCCATCCCATCCCACACATTTTATAGTCTGGATCCGAAACCTGACTCCTGGAAAATTTAATTAATGTGTTATATATATATATATATATATATATATATATATATATATATATATATATATATATATATATATATATATATATATATACAGATATGAAATAAACCTTTTCCCAAAATATCTTCATACTTTATTGTCTTCTCTTTATACTTTACACTTGTTAATGAGCCTTTCTTTTGATTTCACCCTGATTGCGTGTCTCTTGCATATAAATACCAGTTGCCTGCCACAAATTTGTGCCACAAATAATGTAGCATGAGTCATAAAAAGTTTAAAAGCACATGACTACATTTTCAGATACGCCACACTAAACCACATAACCCATTTTCATGTGAACCCACAAGTGCCAGTGTTGATTTGAACCCTGTGTGTCCTGTTATTATTGTTGGTCATCACACTTCTTCTTTACTATTTCCTACTTTCTTATTTTCTCTCTGACCCTGTACCCTCCCTGACCCTATATTCTTTCTGACCTTGTACCGATACAGATTAAATATCCATTGTCTTGCATAATGACAATGTCAATGTCCATGTTTCTTGTGTATAAGTTACATCAGAAGGTTTGTTTTTCCTTTTTCTGCTTTTATTTTATTATAAATTTGCTCTGCTGACTTGGTACTACTGTAGTTCATGATTTTGTCTGCATATTCTTTCGGCCTGTTCTTCTTGTCCGTCAGGGTCAGAAGTTTTGTTTAACTTTTGTTTTTAACTACTGAGTCAAGTTCCACAACAATCTTTATCATTTTTGTCAATGTATGGAATATAATGTATTATTATTATTACACCCTCCTGGAGAGAAGTTGGAGGAATAGTTGAATCGATAGATCTTCTTACTTATTAGGAAAGGATTGAACACTATTAATCATTAGTGAAAGAAGTGAGTTCCTTGATTGTCGTCTTTTTTCTAATTTTCAAAAGTAAAAGGACCTTTTTTTACCCTCTTCTATCCATTCTAGAATGTATTTATACACCTTTCTATCTTTGAAGTGATTTGGTTTGAGCACAGTGGTCTTTTAAAAGTGCTGCCAAAATAGTGCAGGTTATCAGAAATAAGACAATAATCAATTCTTGATTTGCTGGAGGCATTTGGTCTTAACCAAAAGAAATGCCTAAGATTAGATTTAAGACATCTCCAAACCTCTATCAGTTTAAGACTAGTGCAAAAGTGGGAAACCATAGTATCTGGCCGGAAATTAATGCCTTTGTGTGGATGTCTGTCAAGTGTCTTATGTGGTAGAACATTAAAGTCTCCACCTTTAATAATATTGCCTGTAGGGTTTAATATCTCTAATTCATAGATCACAGAAGAGACCTCTTAAACTAAATTTTGATTTAGTTTAGTATTATTGTGGCCAGATTCATTAACCAAATGGAAAAAAAATATGTTTAATATTAAAACAACTGATAACCAGTGTCACTTGGCTCAGATCTAGACAAGATTATTTTTCCTGGAGAGTAGTGGGAAAAACCATGGCTAACTTACATATTGTCTTCCACTATACCAAAGAACATTATCTATTACAAAAGTGTGTGTTTCTTGTGGAAAACTACATTACTTTTGCAAACTACTAATTCTTTCGCAAAATAAGAACATTTCTGAACCAGCATTCCATATTTTGATGATACAAAAACACCCATACGGTGTTTAAATAATGATTAGCTAGGCAGCTCAGTATATACACCTGTGTTCAGCTCACCATCTTGCCCATGCAGATGTTGACTAAGTCCAATCCACCGTTTAAATATGTGACGTATATGCTAAAGCAGGCGTAAAGCAGGTTGCACTTTTTCACTGGTAGGGGATAGGAGGGGCTGTGTGTACCGAACTGGACACGGAACTTACAGCGTTGGTTGTTGCTATTAAGAGGCTGCTCAGATTACAGCGGCAGTAGAAATTTGTTTAGTTAACAGTTGGAAGCGACATTTTGTGACGAATGTTCTGGAGGTGAAAAGAGTGTCAGACAGGGTGATGAGTATGAAGTTAGAAATTAAAGGGATGATAGTGAATGTTGTAAGTGGTAACGCCCCACAAGTAGGTTGTGAGTTAAGATAAAGAGAGGTTCTGGTGTGAGTTAGGTGAGGTAATGGTGGGCAGGTTTGGAGTCAGGAAAAGGAACAGTGAAGGACAGATGAGGTAAATACTTTTTTCCAGAAGAGCGAGGAGCATATAGTGACCTATAAGAGTGGAGGAAGGAGCACACAGGTAGATTACATCTTATGTAGATGAAGTGATCTGAAAGACATTAGTGTCTGTAAAGTTGTGTTGGGAGAGAGTGTAGCCAGACAGCATAGAATGGTGGTGTGTAGGATGAAGATGTTGGTCTGGAAGAAGAAGAGATCAATGGTAGTGAAGAAAACAAAGTGGTGGAAGCTGAAAAAGGAAGAATACTGTGAAGAATTTAGACAGGAGTTAAAAAAGGCTCTTGGTGGTCAGCTAGTGTTTTTAGATGAATGGCAAACTACAGCAGAAGTGATCAGGGAGACCAGCTATGATGTATGGTTTAGAGACAGTGATGAGAGCAGCTATGATGTATGGTTTAGAGACAGTGGTGAGACAGAGACAGTGGCGAGACCAGCTATGATGTATGGTTCAGAGACAGTGGTGAGAGCAGCTATAGTGTATGATTTAGAGACAGTGGCACTGAAGAAGAGACAGGTGGCAGAGCTGGAAGTAGCAGAGCTGAAGATGTTGAGGTTTTCTTTGGGAGTGACGAGGTTGGAAAGCATTAGGAATGAGTTTATTAGGGGGACAGCTCATGTTAGATGTTTTGAGGAGAAAGTCAGGGGAGTCCAGATTAAGGTGGTTTGGAAAAGTACAGAAGAGGGATAGTAAATTTATTGGTCGGAGGATGTTAGAAAAAAAATCAGAAAAAGGAGGTTTATGGATGCAATAAACAAGGACATGAACTTAGTGTGTGTAAGTGAAAAGGATGTAGAGAATAGGGTTAGGTGAAGACAGATGATTGGCTGTGGCCACCCCTAAAAAGGAACAGCCGAAAGGAGAAGAAGATTCCAAGCTAATAAAAATTTGGGGTTCAACATTTAAATCAATAGTCAATTTTGCATTAGCGCAGACTGCCATCACACTCTAATATTGTAACTTTACTAATAATACATAATAGTAAATATGTAAATAATTATTCAGTATGACTTTTATCGAATATTCCCCTGTCATTCCCCTGTCACTACTCTATAAACCTATGGAGGCAGTGTTATGGTGTGAGGTTCCTTTAGTTGGTCTGCTGTAGGGTTAGCAACAATATGTTCCCAAAATGATGTCAGCTGACTACTGAAAAATACTGAATGCCCAGGTTTTCCTATGAAATATTTTTTTTCTGATTGCAGGGTCCTTTGTGTAGGATACATGGCACTGAAAATTTAATGAAATTTAAAGCTTCAAAAATAGTCCTGCAAATAAAGAAAAAGCAACGAATCATTGTAAAAGTTGTAGAATTTGAGTAAATAATAAAATAATTGTTCTAGAGAAACCATTAATTTGCTACTTTATCACTTTTTTATTTGTATTTTTTTATACATGAAGATATAAATGTATATATATTTGCCTTTAGTTCACACACTAATAACATCCAAATCCCTTATTCACTTATTTCCATCTCTTCATCATCAAAACAGTCATTCACTGATTGAAACATCTTTTCTTTTTTGATGGACTTCAATACAAAACATATAGAAATTGTTGTTTTAATTACTTTCTCTCTTTACTTATTTTACTGTCTTTTGAAATTTGTTTTAAAACTATTATCAACAAAAATGTAGACTTGTTCACCTATTCATTTAATATTACATACTTGCAGTTCTATGTTTTAAAGCACTGGTTAATTTTGGCCATTTAAGAATTTGTATCTTTCACTGAATAAAAACAGTTTAAGCCAATTCCAATTCAAATTATTAGTTTTTTATGTTTTCATGTAATGTAAATTCAAATTTAAAACATTTGTTGATTTAGGTCCATTAGGGTCATCAGGAAACACACAATAATCAGGCTGCAGTGAGGTTCTTTATTCTATGATGTGCAGGAGGGGGTGCAGTTTCAAAAGAAATTTGAATCTTTATTCTTCATCAAATCCTTTCTGTATTAAAAAAAGGGAATATAGAGGAAAAAATCTGATCAGTTTCTTATTTAAACACACATACTGTATTTTACACATTTAAAAATCACATCAAAATAAATGTATTAAAAATTGTGGTGAAAATCATCATAAGCCCACCTTTGACCCAGGTTCACGACTTTTTGCACGCAGTTTGTTGACCTGGGATTCAGCCACGTCCGCCCTCTCCACAGCTTCATCCAGTTCATGCTGCAGTTTGCGGAATTTTCCAAGATGAACATTGGCCTGCTCTTCCTACAATACAAAGAACATACACTAAATAAATTGTGTATTTCCCTCACTTTCTATCAGTATCATTTTCACCAACCAGGTAACTTACAGCGTCTTCAGCAGCTCGCTTGTAAGCCTTAACTTTAAGTTGCAGCTTGTCCACCAGATCCTGAAGACGGGCTACATTCTTACGGTCCTCTTCCGACTAGAGATGATAAAAAAAAAAAAAAAAAAAACAAGCAACTTTTAAATGTTGCCTTGTCATGTTACCATATATTAACAGAAAATATATCTTATAATCAAACCTGGTAGGAAAGTTCTTTAATCCGTCGTTCATATTTGCGAATTCCCTTCACAGTGTCGCTGCTTCTTTTTTGCTCGGCTTCAAGTTCATTCTCCAGCTCTCTAACCTAAATGAAATTTAATAAATTACACACAGCATATTGTCTAATACATATCAATATGTATTGAATAGTTTTAATACTTTTTAATGCAGAGGGGTTACTTTGTAACATTATAAGGTGTGGATGAAATAACACCAACAAATAAGAAGACATTAAAAATATGAAGCTGACCAAATATTAGTTAAAAGCAGCTGTGAAAAGAAGCTATATACTGTAGACTCACTAGACATTTTTAAGACCAGTGTAATTAAAATAGAGAGAGCGTCAATTTGCTTTCTTTCGTGGGTCTATGTGACATGATTGCATCATGCAGTTTTTATAGAAAATAAAAACTTTATTTATTGTATAGAAAATAAAAAAGATTTTCTGTACATAAATTTCAAGAGATAATAACTAATCATAAACCAAGCTGGGTAGGTAAATGTTTATAGATTTTTTTTTAATGTGTTTATACTTTGTTAAAGTAGATTTGTCTGGTATCAGTACTTTTACTTCACTATTTATTTTTCTGAACACTTTTTACATTTTTAAATTTTTACACAAATTTCTGTACTTTCTACTTATTACATTCTTAAAGCAGACTCGTTACTTTAGTTTTAATCTGTTTAATGGTGTGATTAATATTATTTCTTTTGATTGTGCAATTTGCACAACGAATTTTAACGAATTAATCTACTTTTGTTATTGCTCTGCTTTTCAACCAATCATTGACGTTTTATTGGTTATTTTTTTTACTTTTTTTACTTTAACTTAAGAAAAAGTGTAGTCAGTACTTCTACTTTTACCAAAGTCATTTTAAACATGAATATTTGTACTTCTACTTGAGTAGGGTATGTGTGCACTTTAGTCATTTGATGCTGACAGAATTTGATGCTGCTTAATTGGTGAAAGAATGATAATTTCAAATTTTACAGTGTCTTGATCTAAACAAAAAGCAAAACCCTGCTGCCATTCAGTAATGTTAGGTGCTTGTGATTTATTTATGAATCTGTATGTCACATACTTGACAAATCTGAATATATAGATACGGATACATGCTCAAGTTTATACTGAAATAAATGTGTTGGTATTAAATAAATAAAGTGGTGTTTACCAAACTAATTAATATTTGTTTGGGGTAGTATAATGCTATACTCACCCTGGCCTCCAGTTTCTGCATTTGTTTCTTGCCCCCTTTCATGGCAATTTGCTCAGCCTCATTCAATCGCTGCTGGAGGTCCTTAATTGTTTGTTCCATGTTTTTTTTCATCCGCTCCAGATGGGCACTGGTGTCTTGCTCTTTCTTTAGCTCCTCTGCCATCATGGCAGCATCAGTGATGGCCTTTTTTGCTTTTTCCTCAGCATTTCTGCACTCTTGTAATGAATCTTCTACTTCACCTTGGAGCTGGGATATGTCAGCTTCATGTTTTTTCTTTTGGTTCAAGAGGCTAGTATTCTAAAAATGAAAAAGTCATAGTGACATGACTGATGGTAATTTTTTTTTAATGGCAAGAAAAATCAAGAGGAGCTGCAAGAAAGACTAGATCTTACTTGTGAATGCAGAAGCTGAACTCTCTCACTGACATCAAGCAGTTCCTGTTCTGCAAGCTTGCGTACTCTCTCTGTTTGCTCTAGAGCGCTCCGAAGCTCCTCAATTTCTGCCTGTAGCAAATTGTTACGTCTTTCTACAATGGCATAGTTTTCCTTCAGATCATCATTTGCATGGACCAAATCATCCATCTGGATCTGGCAGTCCTAAAGGGGAAGTCTGTATTAGCTCTTCGTTTCAGTTTAAACAGTATTTATTTGTATTTAGATTCTCATACTTCTTGCCTTAAGGTTAGATTGAACTATTTTAAGCTGCTTTTGAGCCTCTGCAGCCTGTCGATTGGCCTGACTTAGCTGGATCTCCATCTCATTAAGATCCCCTTCCATTTTCTTTTTTACTCTGAGAGCTTCATTCCTGCTACGAGTCTCTGCCTCCAAAGAGCTTTGCAGGGTATCAATTGTCCTCTGCAAGTTTTTCTTTGTCTGTTCTGTTTCCTCATCTTTTTCAGCTAGTTTACGTTCATATTCAGACTTTATCTGGTTAAGTTCCAGTTGACTTCTTAAAATTTTACCCTCCTCATGCTCTAGAGAGCCCTGCAAAAAAAGAAAAGTTTACAATTCTGTCATAATCCAACTATAATCCATCAGAATTTCTTTACCTCTGCTTCCTCCAGTGCAGATTGGATTTCTGATTTTTCTTGCTCTAATTGTTTACGGGCCTTCTCTAATTCGTGTACTGTCTTTCCACCTTCACCAAGTTGTTCTGTGAGATCCGTTATCTCCTCTACAAAAAAAAAAGATTAACATTAAAAAGCCCTTATGCAGTAATCACTAGACTAAACTAGGCATATTAAATAAATGAGGCACCTTGGAGAATTTTATTTTCTCTCTTTAGAGTTTCCAATTGGTCTAAAGATTCCTCATATGAATTCTTTAACTTGAAGAGCTCTGTACTCAGAGATCGCGCCTCCTTCTGGGAGCTTTCAAGCTCACACTGAGACTCCTCATATTTCTGCTTCCACTCAGCAAGGACCTGAATGCACAGTCAAATAAGTTAAATGATTAAAAGTCCTTTTAAACTATAATTGAGTTGCATTATAAAGGATTCACAATGGACTATATTCACACTCACTTCCACATTCAAAGTCACCCAGCTCAGTCACCTCAGGCATGTTCATAGAACTATCAATGTTTTTCACCAGCTTGCTCTAAGATCTGTCTAGGGTTACAGTCAACAGCCAAAGTCGAATAATCCAAGCACTGTGTCTTACATCCACAACCAAGAAGCTTCATCCACAATTATGCACATCTACATTTGAATGTGTAGCATATTTCTATAATCTTTTTACATTTACAGCATTTGTCAGGCATCCCTATCCAGAGTGACTTACTTTTGATACAATCTTTTGATACAATTGAGCAATTGGGAGTTAAGGGCCTTGTTCAGAGGCCCAAAAGTGGGAACTTAGTTGTGCAGAAAATCAAAACTTGATCTTCCTATTAGCAGTCCACCATCTTAACCATTGTGCTACCACTTCCTTATTACACTTGCTAGCTTCTGCAAATGTGTAATCCTGCAAAATTAAAATTTATATTTTGTTTCATATTTTATAAAAACGCTGGTGTGTTGTGATAGTAATTAATAATGAAATATCAAGACTAAGATAAGAATTCACAGCAACACTATGTTCTGTTTTCTCTAATTTTGTGTTCTGTGTCTTTGAGATGAGTAAAGTGAGTTAATCAATAATAATTTTTAAATAAAAATTGGCTACAATATTATTTCCCACAAATTGTTTAGTATTATATTTTTTCACAGTTATCTTTACATAGCAATAGTGTATTTTTAAAACATTCTCAGTGTACTCATACATTCTTCTTTTTCACAACTGCAGTTTTATTATACTCTAATAGATTTGTGTATTTTAACAGAATATACTTAGGAATGTTGATTCTGTGCAGCTTCATAGCTGTCAGTACGTCATTGCATATAGCTTATACTCTAAGAAAATTCATTCTCTTAGATTAATTTCAATGAATTGAGTTGTAATTAGTTACTATGTATGCACTATTGTTTGTCACCTTATCAAATGTCCTTTGTTTCTTATCCAAGACTGCAGCTGCTGCATTTGATCGCTCCATGTCCATCATGAGGTCTTCAATTTCATTTTGGAGACGGTGTTTGGTCTTTTCAAGAGAGGAACATTTAGCATTAACTGCTTCTACAGCCTCTTCTGCATCCTGAAGACGCTGAGCAAGTTTTTTTCTGTATAAATAATATGAGTATGTTATTCACATAATAGGTGCAGGTTTCATGACTTTGTCGTCCAACTAGTTTTAATGGTATAGTAGGAGGTTTGACCAAGTTTTGACTGTTTAAGATTTTTAAATAACCACAAATAAACAGCTAACACTCCACGGATTATAAACTGACAAGTTATTAAACTCATCTTTAAGACCTTTACTGTTAAAGGGATAGAAGAAATTTCCAAATTTCCAAGACCTAGAAAAATGTGCTACAGTTTCCAGCTGTATACCTACACTAAGAGGGGCGTTTTAAATTAATTGACCAGCAGAAAGGGCTGTTATAAATTGCAAGACTCATACTTTTCTCGTACTACTTTCACACACTAACTGGTTAAAGGTGTTTGACAAAATGCCCATCTCAACAGTGTTATATCCAAAGTATACCGCTGTCTCAAATTTTCTAAAGCTTTCAAATGTTTTTTTACTTATTAAATTCCCACTTAAATTTTTTTATCCACTATATCATCAGTATAAACTGTGTCAAAGATATAAACTAATGTTTAGATCGTACTTGGCTTCTTCCAGTTCTTCAGTCCTCTGAATGGCATCAGTTTCATATTTGGTTCTCCACTGAGCAACCTCAGCATTAGCCTTAGTGAGACTACGTTGTAGTTCAGCTTTTGCCTCCTGCTCTTCTTCATATTGTTCTCTGAGTAGATCTGAGTCATGACGAGCAGATTGAACTGCATGAGCAAGGGCATTCTTTGCCTGAGAAAAGAATAAAAGTTTTATGTAATTGTTAGTTAAAAGCCTTAGTCTATCAGCAGGAAAAGTATTACAGTGTATCTACAGCCAACATGCCGATTCTGTCCCATTTATCCTTTGTAACCTTTGCCACTAGTGTATTTGAAAAAAGCTCTTTTTTTTAAGAAAGTTGAAGTCTATTGCCAAACACTTGTTGGCTACTTCTACCCTAGGTTTAGGGAAGCACTGCTATTTAGAGACTGTTTTCATTATTACTTCAGTAATAATACAAATTCTATAGTCAGTAAATATCGCCAAGTTAATGTTCACCCACCCTTTTTTATCTTTATCTTTTTTATTACCACACATTATATAATAATACAATTCTTTTGTTTATATATTTCAGTTTTAAAAGTTCAGGGTCAATCATAATACAGTTCCCCTGGACAGGGTAAGAGCCTTGCTTAAGGACCGAACAGTAGCATGACCCTGACACAGAGCTTTAACCACAACACCTATTTAGTAATTTTAGTTGGTGTCCCCAGCCACATTTTTTTCCAAGTTTAGTCTTTTATTTATATTTCTAAGTTCTTTCTCCTCAAAACTTACACAAAAGTAAAAAGTATACACATTAGCCACAGTTACATGAGATGTGTATGATGCATGGTAAACTTTACCTTAATCTCTTCCTCAAGCTGTCTTTTGAGATCATCAAGCTGTTGAGAGTAGGACTGCTTTCCTCTTGTTAGCTGGAAGATTAGAGACTCTTTTTCCTCTAATTGTCTTGAAAGCTCATCTGTGATTTGCAAAATAACAACATTTGTATATATACAGATATATATGTGATTTATTTAATAAAATTAGTGCAATGAATACTCAGCATACCATTCTCAGTCTGAAGCTTTGCTTTCTGAGTTATGAAATCATTTAGAGATCTTTGGTTTTCCTCACACTTGTTCCGGGATTCATTTAGCTGATCCTCCAAAGTCCTATTCATTTTTTCCAGATTTGTCTATTAAAAAAAAAAAAAAAAAAAAAAATAGATAGATAGATAGATAGATAGATAGATAGATAATTGTCTAAAAACACATTATTAGGAATTGTACAGGTTAATTTATTGTTTAAAAATTCTCACTGGGAACTTACTTTTGACTTGACAATCTGTTCCATGCTGGAAACCACATCATCCAGTTCCAATTTAAGCTCACTCTTTTCTTTTTCTAATTTTTGTTTGACCCTCTGCAAGTTGTCTATCTGCTCTCCAAGTTCAGCCACACTATCAGCTTGTTTCTTTCTAAGTGTGGCAGCTGTGGCCTCATGATGCAGAGTCGCCTCTTCAAGGTCTCTACGCAGTTTCTGAAATTCCGCCTCCCTTTTTTTGTTCATTTCAATCTGAGCTGCTGTGGCTCCTCCAGCTTCCTCCAGTCTCTCACTTATTTCCTCCAGTTCTCTCGCCAAATCTGCCCTCTGTTTTTCCACTTTGGCTCTTGCAGCTCTTTCAGCCTCCAGCTCTTCCTCCAGTTCTTCTACTCTGGCCTAAAATGAACAGAATTTACAACATGTTCCACACTTGATCCATTCCACACTTAAACAGAAGGACCGGTCAATACCTGCAACTCTTTAATTTTCTTCTGCAGTTGCACAATGTTGACCTGTTCATCCTCAAGTTTGCTATTTAGCTGGCTGATTTCAAAGTCTTTTCTAAAAAACAACAACATTAGATAAGTTCTTGTTGGCAAACAAATAAATGCAACATGTATTTGCTACATTTTTTTTTTTTACTTCTTAAGGCGTTCCTCTAGTTGTTGTTTGTCATTTTCCAAGTCCATTATGCTTTCTTGGGTCAACTTTAAGTCACCCTCCAGCTTTCTCTTTGCTCTTTCAAGATCCATACGAACCTTTTTTTCTTGCTCTAGAGAGCCCTCTAACTGATGGAACACAAGAAATTAAAATTAATAATTGGACACAAGTCTATTTGTTGTCCAGCTTTTCTTCACTTACATCATCAACTTGCTGCTCTAGTTTGACTTTGATTTTGGTGAGGGTGTTAACTTTGTCCTCCTCACTCTGCAGGTCATCCAGAGTTTGTTGGTGAGCCTCCTGCAGGGCTTTCTTTTCTTTAGTTAACTTGGCTATGATATCATCCAGTGCTGCCATTTCTTCTGTCAGATTTTTCACCTGTAGCAAAGCCAATTTTTAAAAATGGGTCTTTACGTTTTCTACCTTGTTGTACTGTAAAACATCTGGTATGAGACACAGCACCTTATTCTCTGTGGCATGCTTTTCCTTTTCCACTTTAGCCAGAGTCAACTCAAGATCATCAATGTCTTTCTTAAGCTCAGAGCACTCATCTTCCAGCTTTCTCTTTTTAGCTGTTAGCTCTGCATTCATCTCTTCCTCATCCTCCAGTCTTTCATTCAGCTCTTTGACTTTGGCTTCCATTTGAATCTTGTTTTTAATTAGTCCTTCACACCTTTCCTCAGCATCACACAAATTGTCTTGTTCCTGTGTGGATTGAAGCAATAAAAGACCTTTAATTAAAAACTTAAATCATTTTTTAAAAATTAGTTACATTTTTAAAATGATGTTTTATTGTGCATTTTAAACCTACTGCCTGCACTTGAAGCTGCAGATCATTCTTTTCTTGGAGAAGTGAGACCATTTTTTCCTCAAGTTCTTTTCTACGAGCTTCAGATTTGGCATAAGCCTCTTTAAGTTTTAGAAATTCCTCTTTCATATTAGCCATCTCCTTTTCTGCTTCAGCAGATCTCAGTAATGGTTTGATCTTGAAATAAAGTTTCATCCATGGCCAGTTTTTGACACCCATGAATGCACGCACATTCCACTGTATGACAAGCAAGGCATCTCTTTTCGGGGTAAAAGGAAATAAATGAACACAAAAAAGATTTTTAAAATGTAAATACAATAGAATTAAATGTTGTCCAACATACCTGCGTTCCACCATCTTCTGGTACTCAATTCTTGAGAGAAGACCACGAGATCTAGCTTGGATTCCTGTTAATATTTTGGATAGCCGTTCATCTCTCATTTCCTCCAACTGACCTAACAGGCCAGCTTTAAAAAATACCTGGAAAAAATTACATTATCTCTTATTTTTAACTAATACAGTTCTAAAAGAAAATGTAAATCACTGAAACATTAACCTTAGTGTGCCCAAATCTGTACTGCGTGATATCTATATCAAGTGAAGCCAACAACTTTTCAGCCCCCTTTCTGCTGTCAATGAACTGTCCCTCAGGGATTGCAGATGGGTTAAGGATACGGTATCTACAGATTAACATAAAAATGTGCTTGTTAAAAAAAAGTGCAAGTTTTTGTAAAGGTATGTTATCATAATTATGCTACTTAGATCACTTTGTAGTACCTCTGTTTGAAATCACCATAAAGAATTCTGTTGGGGAAACCCTTCCTGCAGATCCTAATACCTTCCAGCACACCATTGCAGCGAAGCTGGTGCATAACAAGTGGGTTGTCCATTGCACCTGGAGTCTTGGTCTCATTAGGAATAATGCATCGAACAAAGTGTGGATGAGTTGAGCGTAGGTTTGTCATCAGTTTGTTAAGATTTTCCTGAAAGTCAGTGGAATCAAAATAGTTAATAAGGATAGTAAATTTAGCACGAATAGTTGATCGCACTTATTTTTGGTGTACATACCCTGTGAAGTGCAGACACTGTCTGAAAAGATGATCCTTTTTTCTTCTTCTCTTTTTTGCCTGAATCAGCCATCGCTAAAAATGAAAAATGTAAAAGTGCCACTTATATATGTTTTTAAAGCTAAATAACTTTAAAGAATGTTATTATGGTTTATTATATTTACACAGGTGTATATGAAATATTAGAGTATCATGGAATAGTCCACTATTTTTTGCGAGCTACTTCAGAATATAATACGTGTATATGTTCTAGACTCATTACATGTAAAGTAAAAGTCTCCATGTTAATATTAATATTTGGGGTCTAAAGATTAATAATATTAAAAAGTGTATCTCAAAACATTAGAATATTTTATTTTTAAAGAAAATCACTTTTAATGCATGAATGTCCCAGTCAGGTTCAGTCCACAGCACCACAATCATGGAGAAGACTGCTGACCTGATGGTTGTTCAGAAGACACTCCTTGACCCCCTTGGGGAATGATTGTAAACCCCCCAAAATCACTACTGTCTGTTCACAGAGCGCTGGATCAAAGCAGATTCATGGAAAGTTAACTGGAAGGACAAAGTGTAATAGGAAAAAGGTGCACAAGCAACAGAAATGACTGTGGAGAAGTCAATTCATAAAGGTGGAGGAACTTCACAAGGAGCGGACTGACACTGCAGTCAATGCATTGAGACACACCGCGCACAAACATGTCCAGGAAATGGGCTGTAATCCCAGTGTCAAACCAAACCAGAGACGACGTTAGAAGTTTTTTCTAAGCTGAAATAAGAAGAAAGAAAGAATGAAAACATCACTCCAGTCCTCTTTTTAGATGAATGTTGCATTTCATTTGGAAATCGAAGTTCCAGAGTGAAATTGTAGACTGTGATGATTTGGGGTGCAATGTGATCTGCTGATGTTTTAAGTCCAAAGCCAATGCAGTCGTCTACCAAAAGATTTTTAGAGCACTTCCTGTTTCTATTTGATGACAGGCTTTCTGAGAGATGCTGATTTCCTTTAGCACTGCTAAAGCCACAGTGACAAAACTACTCAGAACCAGTTTGGTGACTGGTGGTTTAAACTGTGTTTGACTGACTGGCCAACTCAGCTGACCTTGAACCCTATAGAAAATCTATAGAAAATTGTCAAGAGGAAGGTAAGAGACACCAAAATACATATGAGTTGAAGACGGCTATCAAAGTATCCTGGGCTTTTATACCACCTCATCAGTGTCACAGACTGATCACCACCATACCACCACACAGTGACACAGGAATTTGTGTAAAAGAAGCACCAATCAAATATTGAGGACATAAATTAACATTCTTTCCTCAGAAATCTTACTTTTCTGTATTATTATTCATTTTATTTAATACTTCTATTAAATAATGTAATATTTTGAGATACTTTATTTTCAATATTTTGATAATGTGTGAACCATATCTTTATATAAATTAAAAATAAAAAAGCTAGCATAGTTAAATTAAATTGTGGGAAAAAATGAATGTTTAGTAGATATTCTAATTTTTTGAGATGCACCTGTACATATGTGCCATAGAAAACAAAAAAAGCATACACTCTTTCATGTTACCTATTTATCAGAATTATTAAATATCAACTAGACTATCTAACTAAACTTTTTTATGGTGATGTGTTTTTTATCAGGCTTAAATTCAGCATTGCCAGTTTTTCATTAAAACCATAAAAACATATTTCCTCCTAATGTAGTAATTGACTATTATGGGAAGAATAGAAGGTAGGTTTACTAAAATGATGGCAAATAGACCTTTGTGAACTACTGAACCACTTAATTCACCTTATATTTTCAGAAATTACAAAACACACTCCTGAACAGGTGTTGTGTATTGTGTAACGCTCGCTATGACAATAGGGCTAAACATGGTATGCCAGCTGCCACAAAATAGAATTGCCATACCTGCTTTTACATTTTCAGTATTTCGCCCAGCAGTGGCAGCTTGGTGTCACTGGGACTTGAACCCATGATCTTCTAATCACCAGTCTAACAACTGAACCACTGAGCTACCACATGCTCTAATCTATAGATGTACACATTAGTTGTTTAAAAATGCAGTCACTGCAATATAAGAGATTTCACACTATAGATAAATGTTTTGGGACACATGAGTATGACATCCATATGTGTTTTTTGAACATCCTATTACAGAGTTAGTCTTACTTTTAATTCTTTACCACCTTCCACCTAATGTAAGGGATTTCCACTAGACTATGAAGCATTATAGTGGGAATTTTCCTATTCAATAATGAGATTAGACACTAATCCAGATTCCCAAAAGTGTTCAGTGGGCTGTGCAGTACACAGAGCCCCTGACAGAAGCTTGGTCCGCTAAGGCATATTCATGCTAGAATAATGTTTTGGTCTCTTAGTTTTAGTTAAGAGATGTCCTAATGCTACAGCATACAAAGTCATGCCTGTAGCAGCATACAATTTATTCAGTCATACTAGATGCGTTATCATTAAGTTAAATTAAGGCTGAGTCAGAAATCACATACTACTTAAGTATGTACTACATTTAAGTAAGTACCTAGTCCCTAAATTCAAAAAATGTGCGTTGATTATGGGTTGTGTGAATGAAATTTGGATGTACTGCAGTATGTATGTGGCACAGACTGTCCGAACGCTACACTTATGCGCTTTGGAGTTCTGCCTTTTGCATACTGTCAATGACATGATATCACTTAACATTTAGAAATAGAAAATTGATTTTTTAAATTTTTTTAATCGATTCAGAATTGCCCACGTCTGCAAAGCAATGTGTCTAAGAATCACATTTCCCATCTGCTCCATTAAGTATAGAGCAAAGATGTCACTTTTTGTCATTTTGGAAGGTTACCACATGCAGGTCCATGGAAAATAACTACTTATGCTTACCTAAATCTGCCCCAGCATAGTTGGCAAAAAGGAAAGATAGCAGTTTCAGAGATGATTTTTGGTAGAGTCCTACTACAGTTTCATTTAGTGGATCTTTGTTTTTTATGAGCCAGTTGTTAATGTTGTAGTCCACAGTGCCAGCATAGTGTACAAGGGCAAAATGAGCCTCAGGCTTCCCTTTTACAATTCTTGGCTTCTGAAAGTTACTTGATTTGCCCAAATGGTTGTCATAAAGCTTTGCTTTAAACGTGGCATCTGTGGCTTTGGGAAACATGCATTCCTCTTCAAGGATAGACATGATACCCATTGGCTAAAACAAAACAAAGCAAAAGTTGTTTACCTTAACTGCCAGTTAATACTAACGCTTATATCTTTAAGCATAATAACCTTTTGTTAAGAACTCACCTTCTCAATTAAATCAATACAGGCTTGCAAGTCCATGCCAAAGTCAATAAATTCCCATTCTATGCCTTCTTTCTTGTACTCTTCTTGTTCCAGCACAAACATGTGATGGTTGAAAAACTGTTGCAGTTTCTCATTTGTAAAATTAATGCAGAGCTGCTCGAAAGTATTAAACTGTAAACATATAAAAGTATTTTTTCATTTAAGGTTATTTATGTTTTGACAGAGTCTGTCACTATCACAGGAAAGTTTTCTATATATGATCTACCTGTAATCGTACTAAGGCTACACCAATTTTACACAGTCCAAAATTATAGCTTTCATGTTTCTGCTTGAATTCAGTTAGAAACTTTGAAAATTTAAAATACATTTTAAAAGTCTATATTTATCTAATCAATTTTAGTTAATTTTAATTTGCAAAAAAATATATACCCAAATTACAGCAAATTTCTAGTAAACATGCATAAAGAAGGAATATTTCTAGTATGTGTTTGCATTAAGTCCACGTTAAGTTGAACTGAATTAAAACATGGTTGTTATCAGAGTATGTGTTTGTGTATTAATGCACTCACATCAAATATCTCAAAACCAGCAATGTCTAATACACCAATGAAATACTGGCGTGGCTGCTTTGTTTCCAAAGTCTGGTTGATTCTCACCACCATCCAGAGAAACATTTTCTCATAAACTGCTTTAGACAGTGCACCGATGGCATAGTTTACCTGTAAGAATTAGCATAACGAACAGTACTAACAAACCTTGTAATAACAATTTTTTTCATATTTTTGAAGGCACTGCTATAAAGATGTGCTTACCTGTTGGACATTTTGTCCCTTGGTCACCCACTCATTGCCTACTTTAACTCTTGGGTGACACAACCCTTTTATAAGGTCAGCAGAGTTCAATCCCATCAGATAGGCAACTTTGTCTGCATCTAAAAAGAAATGTACATTTTTGTATTTAACTCTAAAAATTTATTTATTTTTTTTAAATTTGTGCCAGCATGCATTATTGATACCCTCTGTTCCATCAGCTTCGGCCTGCTCTTCACGCTGCTTTTGCTTGAATTTCATGTTGCCGTAGTGCATAATGGCTCCAGTTAGCTTGTACACAGAGTTTTTTTCCTCTTGTGTGAAACCAAGCACATCAAAAGCATTCTGGAAATAAAGAAAAAATAAAAGGCCAAATACATAAACACATCGTTATAAAAAAAGTTAATAGTTCTTTAGAACAAGTCTCTTGTTTTGAAATGTACAGATTAGATCCACCTATGTTTTGTTTTTTTTTGTTGTTTTTTTTAGCCCGAAAGATGAACACAAACTAAAATACTTGCACGGCATGCGACTCTAAGATATCACTGCTGTGTAACAAAATTTTAACACAGAGTTGCTGAATTTTCTTTATCATATTTAGGAATAGTGCTTAATTATCAGGTTTATAGTTTGTGGACTCCTGAACAATCACAAATTCAGTATGTGCCTTAGTATAAACATCATTATCCATTATCTGTTAAGCCTTCCATGGTTTTTAATACTTTTACTTTAGATTTTAAAACATAGCTTTGGGGATTTATGCTAATTTAGCTACAAAGAGCATTACTGATGATAAGTTAGGCGGCCTGGTGTAGTCAGCATTTTAATTTACTCCAAAGATGTTTTATTGGTTTTGAAGTGACAAATTTTATACCACATTTACATTTCTGACGTTCTTGAAAGACGCCCCTATCCAGACTGACCTTCTTTTATCGTATAGTGTTAAGGGTCTTGTTGATGCTGGGACTTAAACCCACAATCTATTGACTAGCAACCCAATGCCTTAATTACTGAGCTACAATTTCTCACTTACTAATTAATGCTTACTTTTGCTAGTTTTTCTAAACTTGCCTTGTGAATAAAGGCATTGCCATGCTGAAATAGGTTTAAGCCCCTTACTTCCAATAGACAATAAATTGTATTGCTATAGCTTACAGACACTCTAGACAATTGTGTTCTCCAAGATTTTTGGCAATGGTTTAGGTTCAGGTGTGTTAGCCAGGTGTCCACATCATACAAAATGATATATTCAAATTGTACTTTTCTTTACTCTCCCTATACTCGATACACTATAATCCATTTGCCAGATAAAACAAATTCAATTGTCTCATTCATGCCTCTATAATAATTTAAAATGGAATAGGTTAAACATAAACAATAAAATTTTATTTTATTTTATTAAAAAAAAAATAGAATTCAAACTAGCAGAATAAATATTAAATATTTAATACCCCAGGTTATTTTTGCTGGAGTTCTAGAAATAACTATTTGAACATAGCTGGGGAAGTGGTGGACTATCAACCCTGATGATTGTGGGTTCGATTCCCAGCTCAACCAGTCTACCACTGTTGGGCCCCTGAGCAAGACCCTTAACTCCTATTTGTTGTACAAATAAGATAAATGTATGTTGCTCGCTGGATAAGGGTCTGCCGAATGCTGTAAATGTAGATACTTACATCAGTTGCCATTAACTCTTCAGCGTCATCGATGGAAGGAACTGTGGTTTCTCCCTGTGAGATGAATGAGTAGTCATAGGGGTTTGGTGTCACCAGTAGCATCTCTGTAACAATAAAATATGATTTTATTTTAAAAACATCCTTATGATTTTGATAGTGTTTAATCTTTAGGGATTTTTTTGTATTAATATAATTACCAAGGATCTCCGGTTTCTTGTTTGACAAGATTTGATAAAATATGTGATAATCTCTCTCTGCCTTGAGCTGAAAGATGACACGAGATTTCTCCAGAAGATCTTAGTATAGAAGAGAGTAGAATAAGTACCATGGTAAACATTTAAATGAACGGGAGTAAATAATTTGCGAAAAGATCGATAGAAATAGCACTTTCAAAAAAGCTTTTAAAAGTATACTGCTGCATCCAATACGACTTAAGGTAAAATGCAACCAAACATATATTATTGTCATTTTTGACTTTGCAAAATAACTCACATGTTTCAATGTCAGCTGATGCCAATTTCCCTCTGGTATCAAAGTGAATTCTGATGAACTTGCCCTGACAAAAATAATTCAAATAATCAAATAATTTTACACAAATAAGAAATGTTGGTATAGTATTACACAGATAAAAACAGAAAACAATTCCTTACAAATCGTGAGGAATTATCATTTCTTATAGTCTTGGCATTGCCAAAAGCCTCTAGTGCAGGGTTAGCCTGGATAATCTGATCTTCCAAAGTTCCCTAAATAAGAAAATATATTACAAAATGATTAATATACTAATGCACAATATACTAATATACATACATACAGAATTATTAGGTATTACATATATTATGCATATGAAAGTATGTAAACAAAAACCTTGTTTTGAGCAGAAGAATCTTTCTTTGACCCACTTGCTGCAATACTGGCAAAATACTGAATGACTCTTTTGGTGTTTACAGTTTTCCCAGCACCAGATTCTCCACTAAATAAAATATATAAATGGCAAGGTAGGATATAATGGAATATTTACACTGCCCAGTTTTATATAATAGTTTAAACTGTTCGTTTATTTAATATAGCAAACATGCAAATATCTTAACTATCATCATAGCTGTGAGTGCTACAGTCATGCTACTATTCGTTATCCCTAAACATTGCTCATGCTATGTTGCTTAAGCAGACATTTGGTGTTACTTCTGATCAAACAGTTATTCAATTCTATCAGTGCACAAACTGATTACTTAAATGTTAAAAAATGTTAAACTCTATATTGTGTGTTGCCTTATTTCAAGTTGTTTAACAGTAAATCTTTTAATCTGAAACCCAATATATTTTATAGCATAAGTCTTAAAACCCTTATAATACTTTCTTAATTATTATTCTTGAGTCTTAAATAAGTGTGAATTATAACATATTTAATTATTTTCTTCAGTAAGTTCAGTAAGGCGTAATGTAAATACTGTCAAATATTATTAATTTGTAACATTATACAAACACCTATAGTGTTTTATAAAACACTCATTTAGTCACAGTGTTTTTTTTCAAGATTTTTTCAAGATAAAATCTTGAAAAGCACAAACAATTTTGGCTTATTAGAAACTATAAGGAGAGACTTACGTGATAAGAAGAGACTGGTTTTCACGGTCTATGTAAACAAAGAAAATAACAGACTAATAAACTGCATGCTACAAAATGCACTATAATATGTTTTTGATTAAAATAAATTAATTTTCAAACAGCTAGTAGTCAAAGTTTAAAAAAAATATATAACAATAAATGATTTTTATTTTTCCATTGTTTCCCATCAATAGTAATAACAATTAAGTCAGTAAAGGCATGAAAGCTTAAAGGAAAAGGTAAATTTGTCAAATGCCAGTTTACTGCAGTTCACGTTGTTTAGAAATGAATTAATTTTTGTTATAATATTCAGTTATATTTAAATAAGTGTAAACATTAACTTGATTATAAATGCAGTAAAAATAACTGTTGTTTTATCATTTACCTGCCAACATATACTGATATGCATTATCAGAAATGGAGAAAATGTGGGGTGGTGCTTCACTCCTCTTCTTGCCCCTATAAGCTAGAACAACTTCATGATTATAGACTGGCAGCCACTTGTAGGGGTTGACAGTGACACAGAACAGCCCTGAATATGTCTATGAGAAGAAAAGCACCCCAGATGCATTCTGTAAGTTATTTTGAACAATAATTGAGATGACTTATTGGTTTGGGTCGTCTTCATTTACTTACATAGATCATCCAAGCTGCATAACGCTCTTTGAGATTATACAGCACAGCTGGTTCATGAAGAAAAGTCAACATGGCCATGTCTTCAATTTTGTCAAACTTTGGAGGATTCTGTTGCAGAATCTGACTGTCCTTAAAAGTTAGTGTCTAAAAAATAGGGATGGTGGTCAGAATTGTACTGTTACTATTTTGATAAGAAACATTGTAAAATCCTGTGTAAATGACCTGCGTAGCAATAAAGCAATGATTTTTCTGGTGGTGGGAGAAGGAAAAATGTACAAATTTTTAGTTTAAAAAATCAGCTTTTTATTATTTTTTATTGCTTTTCTGATTTTTTAGTTTAATATTTTGCATAATGTGTAGTGTGTGTAATATTTAAGAAAAATAAAAAAAATAATTCCTTCAGGTATTTACTGATTACCCTTACAGTGAGCAGAACAAAGACATTATATTTATAGACACAAATAATTCGCTATTGTAACATTTTTTAAGTTGAATTGCTAAATTATTGGTATCTGGTTAATTCTATCTCTTAAAATTAAAATTAGGTTTAGTGAAATATTTTGGAACATTTAGACCCATTTTTTGCAGCAGAGTTTCCAGTACTAAGCCATGTGGAATAAAAATACATGCAGTACATAACTCTAAGTTATCTATGTAAAATTATAAAAGACACATTGTTTTTAAACTGACCTTCCCTGATTCCGTTTCAACAGTCACTTTGTCTCCTTCACGGCTGCTTATTGTAGCCTTAACAAACTCTTCCACAGGATCAGGCACAAAACATTCTTTCTTCATGTCAAAAACACGAGTTTGTGCCTCTAATCGTTCCTTTTCAGACTTCCGGAGGTAAGAGGCTGCCTCCCCAAACACTGACATCTCAGCATCCCCCATGCTTACTCTGAAAAATGTTAAATTAATTAAAATGATTAATGTTGTACCAAATAAATATATTGTAACAGCATTAGTGACTATCCAAAAGGCATCTCTGATGTACTTACTTATTTATCCTTTACTGAACACAGAAAATGACGAAAATTCCAGTGCTTCTTTGGTAAACCTAAAATTTGTAAAAAATCAAAAAGAGAAAATGGAAGATAATAAGTAAACTTTTACAATGCATTAGCACATAATCGGTGCATGCATGTTGATTTATAAGCACAAAGAATGAACGTGAAAAAAATAAATGCTATGTGGCAAACATTAGATAAACTTACACAATGGCGGGTGCAATGTCTGTACTTTGCACTAAGAACTGGTCAAGGGCTAAGAGCTAATTTATAGACTTCACATACTAAGAGGTTGCACACACACACACACACACACATACAAGAACACACACACACACAAGAACACACATATAAACACTTAGCACCTCAGTTTTAAGTGTTTGGACTGACAGGTAGGAATGTTTCGTGCCTGTTTTATGCCATATTAGCACATGTTGCTGGTGTCTAATTCTCTGTTCTCTGTACATTTTTATATACGTATACAAAAAAAGTCATTTCACTATGTAAAAAATCTTGAATAATTGGATTGAAATTTTTGTAATACATCATACTTCATAAGTACGTTTCAATACATTTGGGGATTATCAAATCCTGCAAAACCCACTGCTCTTCTTATTTTTAAAATAAAACACTTGTGCAGGTCCGTCCTTTATGACAGCAGGAAGATCAACCATGTCTCAGGGTACGAGGAAAACATGCTCTTCTCTGTACTGCACAAACCTTTGCAAAAGGGCTTTTATTCAGACTTTATCTTTAGACCTTGATCTACTGAAATAATATAAGTCAATGTTTTGTTGAAGCACAGTCTCTAGTAAGTAAACTGTGTTGGATTAGGTGCCCACATGGATCTAAAGTTATTCTGATCATTTTTTTGTGGCTTTTGGTGAAAAGTGGTTAAAATAGAATAGTGTATCCAAATGTTTGTACGTTAATGACTGTTTACATTTAAAACACTAAACCAAAATAAATCCCCAAAAATGTTAAATTAATATTAAAGTTATTCATTATAAATCATTAATCAGTGTTATTATTTATTAGTATTTGTCATTATTACAAAAATAGGATAGGCAGCTGATAGGTTGTTGTAAAAATTGCTTTATTAAGTCAATGCATGTATCACATGTGAATGTATACACTAATATGTTACTCCCCAAACGCCCTCCCAATCCCGCAAATACCGCATACTTTATAATATTAGTCAATTAGAATTCAATATTCTGCCTGTATTTTAGTTGTTGGTTAATAGTCGTAAATGCATTTTTCCTGGATAGTTTATAGTGGAAACACCAACCTAAAAATGCTGTTTAAATTTAAAAATAATTAGTAAACAGTTTATTGTCTATTGAAAAAAATGTCTGTTGACAAACTATTAATGAGCAAAAATAGATCAGATAAACAGAGTGATATACAGTCTGTAATTGAGAAAAATATTTAAATGGTAATTAGCAACATTTTAAACATATATAGGCAGTCATATATTAATAGGATACTATACTATCTACAGTGCCTTGAAAAGTATTCATCCCCCTTGAACTTTTTCACATTTTGTCATCTTTCAACCACAAACTTAAATGTATTTTATTGAGATTTTATGTAACGGACCCAAACACAAAGTAGCACAAAATTATGAAGTGAAATAAAAATTAAATATACGGTTTTAAGCAAATAAAATATGAAAAGTGTGGTGTGCATTTGTATTCAGTCCCCCTGCATCAATACTTTGTAGAGCCACCTTTCATTGCAATTACAGCTGCAAGTCTTTTGGGGTATGTCTCTACCAGCTGAAATTTTTGCCCATCCTTCTTTGCAAAATAGCTCAAAGATCAGCCAGATTGGATGGGGAGCATCTGTGAACATCAATTTTCAGGTCTTGCCACTGATGCTCAATGGGATTTAGGTCTGGACTTTAACTGAGCCATTCTGACACATGAATATTCTTTGATCCAAACCATTTCACTGTAGCTCTGGCTGTATGTTTAGAGTCATTGTCTTGCTGAAAGGTAAATCTCCTTCCCAGTCTTAAGTTTTTGGCAGCCTCCAACAGATTTTCTTCCAGGATTGACCTGTATTTAACTCCATCCATCTTCTCATCAACTCTGACTGATCAACTCCCTGTCCCTGCTGAAGAAAAACATCACCACAGCATTATGCTTCCACCATCATGTTTCACAGTGGGAGGATGGTGTGTTCAGTGTGATAAGCAGTGTTACTTTTCCACCGCACACAGCACTTTGCATTTAGGCCAAAAAATTTAACTTTGGTCTCATCTGACCAGAGCACCTTCTTCCACCTTTGCTGTGTCCCCTACATGGCTTGTGGCAAACTGCAAACTGGACTTCTTATGTCTTCCTTTTAACAGTGGCTTTCCTCTTGCCACTCTTGCATAAAGGCCAGATTTGTGGAGTACATGACTTATAGGTGTCCTGTGGACAGATTGTCCGCCCTGAGCTGTGGATTTCTGCAATATACTATATCATTCAATACTATATTATACTACACTATACTATATTATACCATACTATACTGCACTATACTAAATTTTACTACACTACACTATCTATATTGTATTATACTATACTATATTACACTAAACTATATTATACTATACTATACTACACTACACTACACTACACAATATTATACTATACTGTACTACACTATACTATATTATACAATACTATACTATATTATACAATACTATATTATACTACACTACGCTATACTATCTATACTATATTAAACTATACAGTTTTTTTTTAATGCACACACTGATAGCTTTTTATTACCTTAAAAGTCCACAATGTGATTCATGCCGGGACATGCTTATAACTAGGAGTGTTGATGGCTTTTATCACGTTATCACAATGAGTTCTCCATTGTGTCCAGACTCCAATATTAGCTTCTCTCAGAGTGTCTTTCAACACATTTGTGCCTACACATTGCACAGTATTGATGGAAAAATATTTTTCCAGGCAAATCAAGCATTATTAGTAAATTTACTAAAAAATGGGATTGCTTAATTACATTCAAGAACATACTACCAGCTCATGGTACAGAAAAATCTGGAAAATGCAGGAATTTTTGCAAGTAAAATTAATAAATAGTCACAGATGTATAAAAGAAACTGTCAGAGTTTTTTTTTTTATTTTCATTTAAACAATACAGCTTGTTTAAGTCAATGAAAACATTTAAAGACAGTCTGGATACTGCTATGTGGTTGTCATTAAATTATAGCAAATAGTTGAATTCTATGTATATATACTTTATATAACCTTAAGTATAGCATCAGCTTCTGTGTATGGTTGTAAATGAACTTTATGGTCTGAAGTGGCTTATTGAAAAGGGCATGCCATGTGTCAGTTTATCTATATCAGTAGACAAGTGGTTGGATTTAGAAACTCTTCTATCTAGCGTCTGGCTTATTGCAATCTGAAGGACAGAGCACGTGACCTATCAGAGTGCTAAAAAACTATTTTCAATCTTAAAAAAGCTTTATTTATCCACACACACGCAAAAGCAATGTTATTACAGCACGGATAACACCAGTGCAATAATGTACCTTTGTAGTAATGTGTAGCACTGTGACCTGTTCAGTTCACACACTGGGAAACTCGCACCCTCTATCAGGTCACTGTTCTTAGGATGAAGTAGTATTAAATATTAAATATTTTGTTTGTCATTGTATCATTGTAAACATGTAAATTGTACAGTATACTTAATTTGGCAGGGCAAATGTCTCAAATGTCTTCCTGTCTGTACGCTCCAGTTTCTTACTGTGAATGTGCTACACAGCAGCATTGTTTAGGCGAGACTGTGATATTACTGTGTTTTGGAGCCATAGTTTTAATCTCGGAAGACTGCTGAGAGTTCTTTCAGCCTCAGCTAATGAAACTGATTTCTAAGTTAAAGCCACAAGATAAATATGTGCGTTTTATCAAAGATACACAAATTGGCTAAAAAAAAGAATGCAGTGGATAAATTTACCATTTATTAAAAGTGAAGGGACATGTACCCCTACATATTCTACACCCATAGCCTGGACTACCGAAAGCAGCATAATGTAGAACTGTAAATACTCCTATAACACCCATGAACTCACCTAAGTCAATTTGGTTTTATTATTTAAAATAATCATTGCCAAAACACACCACCCCACTATGCACTGTTTTAATGTACACTATGAATAAGCCTTGATTATAGGCATAACTGTAACTATTTAATGTACATGTGAACACAAACTCGTATGACATATAAATTGTAAATGTTCATAAGGTAAAAGAAGCTAGTGTAGTACTACATCACATCACTCGTTACCCATACAAATAACAGAATAATCCAAGTATTTCATAAATAAAAAAATTCAAGATAAGGTACATTAATTTTTATTAAAAAATTCTTCATGGCTGCTTAAGATCCAATAAAAAAAAAGAGTCTAACTCTAAAATCCATTCATTAAAATCCTAAAATCCATTCATTGTGCAATAAATGGGAATAAACCTAATGCTATGTAAACTGGCTGGGCATTTACTTATATTTTTCTCCAGTTTTCATAGTGAAGAATGACAAGCAAATTAGCCTAGCAGGGGATACAATATGAAAAAGGCGTTTGCACATTTGCAGGTTGGAATCAAAAAGTACCTCATGGTGAGTTTTCAGCACTGGAAAGGTGTAGAATTCGTCTTTGGAAACAGGAATGCAGTTTAATGTTGTATACTTCTTTATATCAGCATCTGTTAATGATTATTAAGTCTTCTAATACATTTGCTGTTTTTAACAAGTTTTTTTACACTATCAATGAGAATCTTTAATCAAAGTTTATTATACTTTGCAATAAGACCCTAAGGAATCAGATCAACTTGTGGAAAAAATAGGCATGCAATGACTCCTATAGTGGATAATGACAAGAAAACATGGCAGAACCATTTACTTGCACTGCAGTAAAACCTCCTGCCAGGAGCTGACAAAACTATCGTTCAAGATTTAGGGGTCACGGGAGAAAAAACTGTTTCTGCATGTAACAGTTGATAATCAAATGTGATAAAACAATTATATTTTGGGGCTTGTGATAATTTGGGGCTTGATCTTTTTTTTTTTTTTATATATATATATATATATAATATATATATATATATATATATATATATATATATATCTATATATATATATTATATCTCTAGTACATTATACATTAGTACTGTATAAAATCACTATTATATACTCTTGTTTGGGTGAAAGACTAACCACTCACAAAAGTAAAATGAATGGCAAAACTTTATTAGCACTCCTTAAACGCATTCCTATGACAGCATATCAGTAAGAACAAATCAGAGAATCAGAGAAACAATTTCAGTGTGTGAGAAAATAAAAGCTAGCATAATAAAACACATCAGCAGTAGTGCACACACATTCACTCGCACATAATAGGATTCATCATATTGCACCAATATCCTGTCAGGCAGTTTGTGTATATTAACTTACTATCCACTTTATTAGGGCTACTTGTGCATCAGCAGATTAACGCAGTTATCAAAGCATTCGGTCATGTGGTCCAGCACAATGCATACATCATGTGGACACATATTGCTTCAGTTAATGTAGGAATTGAGGGAAAATTTTTTGTGATCTGTGTGGCACGGATGCTAATTTAAGTATTTCACTAAGTGAGTGCTACGTCTACAGGTAGAAACACCTGGTTGATAAGACAGGCCACAGGTAGCTGACCACATTCAAGCCGAGCTGCCAGGAAGGATAGAGTAACACAAATAATCACTCTTTACACAAGTTTTGTGCAAATAAGTATCTAAGTGAACCAATGTGGATAGGCTACGAGAGCTGATTAACATTTCAGCAACAGCATCTCAGTTTAGATGTGAACAATAACCTGATTAGAGAATTGCATGAAACTGCATTGTTTTTGGTCTGTGTTTTACAGGTTGTTTTTTATTTTTTATTTTTTAGAAATCATTAAAGCAGCATTAGAGACACAGCAGTTCAAACAACAGGAAACATCCATGGGAATATAATGTAGATATGTGGTTTTTAAGGTTGTTTCACATAAAATTATTTGTGCTTTAACAAAAACATAATGCTATGTTTCATTTAAGTTTCATGCTGTTTGGGTAAAGATGTACTGGACACAGACACAGTACAGAATCATCCACTAAAAATCTTTGTCCTTCAGTGTGCATATCATTTTACATCAGAAAACAAATGTTATTGTTTTATTGGCATAGATGGCTATGGAATTAGTATTTCCGCTTATAAGGAATTTTTCTGTTAACCATGATTGTAGTCAACGGTAGTAAACCGTATTCGAGATCGCTGTTAGTGCTTCTACCTTCCTGATGTAGTTTAGTTAAACAGTTACTATAAATCAAATGAGAACTACTAAAACTGATTATTTTATAGATCTGACTTAGTATTAATAAAAATTTACTTGCTGATTGCTTGAGTGAGTAAACGCAGTAGTCTCAGATACAGTGTATTAAAAGTAGTCTAAACTTTTCAGTAAAAGAAAATAAATATAAACATGTAACAATCCTTAAATATTTATGTTCAAATAAAATCCAGTGTTTAAAAATGTTGGGCCCTATGAAAGAATATGAGGTTTGGCCCCTTACCACACCCATTTCACACCGTTACTACAAATAAAATAGATCTCTGGGGCCCTCATAGTGCATAGGCCTTTAGAATCCTCCTTAATAACACAACCCCCAACCTGAACGACACCCCTTGTTTTACGTAGTCTCATACTGACAGCAGAATGTCTATTGTACAAAGCATAATCAAACCCATTCAGGGAGTAATGGTGTGCTGTAATGGATATTTTTCTTTCCAGACAGTGGCACCTGACTGAAGATACAATCCCTGAAATAGCTATCAAACAAAATACTATCTTAAACAAAATACTATTTTTTGATTCTTGCTCCAGCATTCTGATCTAATTAATATGTTGGGTAATAGTGATTTACAAATAACATTAAGTAGCCAAGCATGCTTTTAAAATACATCCTAATGGAATGAACAACATAAATAAAGCAATAAAAGAGAAGCCATCTTTCAATGTTTACCTGTTTAAGGTAAGTTATGGTTGTCAAAATATTGTCAAAGATACTATAATTGGGCTAGACTTCTTAAACTTTGTATACAAATGAATAATTAAAATTAAGATCCAAAAAGCTATTAACAACAATTCTTGCATCTGGTTAGATTCCATGTTCTTTTCTAATTTAACTTGGAGGCAGCAATTAGTACTGCTCTTCAATAGCCACTTGGGGCTTTAAAATCAAACAACATAAGAATAATTTATAATCATTTTGTCAATAACAATATTTACCCACATTTCGTCTACTTCCAGTTCATAAAGGTTTAGATTTACTATATTAACCTTTTATTTTTTCCAATCTGTGATCCCAGAAAACTATTGTAGCAAACCAAAGAGCCTGCAGGATGGCATGACAATTTAAAAATGATCAAACGTAAATCAGAAACAAAACTCCTGTTAATTCCTCACATTGTTCTTTCGGTGTGATGCGCACTGTAGAACAGTATTTGGGAATGTAAAAGATTTTTATCTTTAGCTTGAGCAGACACGTCTTCTTTGTTCCCTTTAATCATCCACCTCCTTTTATATTTCCATCAGTCTCATTTTTCTTAAGATCAGCCGCTTTTTGTGTTAACTGCGTTGAATTTTTATAACCATTTAATGGTCTTCGCATTATTATTATAAGACAGTGTATTTGGTCCAAGCATGCTCCTTAAGTTGGTTTCTTGGTGTTAAGAGGGATGCGCCACATTGTGAGCCATCCAATTTACTTTGGTGGTCCAGCTCTCTCTAAGAGCTTCATCAAACTTCTGCCGGAACTGTTTCAGAGCCTCTTCGTCAGTCTTGCCCAGTGCAAGAGAGTCCTGTAACACACATACACACATATAAACAAAGCCACAATAGCTACTGGATATTTATTTGTTTTTTAAGAGAGTATATCTAGATTCAGATAATATAGTATAATATATATATATCAAAAATATATATATCCCTAGGAGGTACTTTCCAAATTGCCTATTTGTATACATCATTTCATGAAAATTGATGTGTGAAAATGAAATTTTTTTTTTATTCACCACATATGAGGTGTCAACAGACAGATTAAATTTTAAATCAACTATATTTTATACTTTCAGAAAAGGGATCAAAAAAAAGATTTATTTATTTATACTATAGGCTAATAGTAAGCACTCTGAAGAAAGATCCAAGCATGTATAAGAAACATATACACTCAGTTTGTTATAACAGCACTGCCTTGTAAAGTGATGATTCTTCAGTGCTGTTTCAAGTCCATAAGGTCAATATTTATATCGGATAATAAATATTAATGCAATTAATGTGAAACTTTGATGATTTTAATTTAAATTTCATTGATTGTGAAATTTTACCATACAGATGTCTCAGAGGTCACTGTGTGTTGGTTTAAATACTCAACAGAGACCCACAATTAAGTCAGGCAACTGTTTATTTCAGATGGTTCGCATCCCTAACAGAAAAATGTAACGTCCAAACATTTTTCCTTATAAATGCTAAAATTTTAAACAAAATGAAATAATTTGTGTTTTATTATTTAACGTTTAACCTTACAGATGGTATTATTTTATTTAGCTTGTGAATTTTAATTTGCAGAGTTTTTAGTGTACAGACTTCCAAAAATCGAAGTCCATTTTTGTAGCTCATATTCCTCAGTTAAAATATAAAACACATGTGTAGGCAGATTTTTCTGATGGTTAAGGCTTTAGAAAAATATAAATAAAATGTCACGTCCATAGTGATGGAACTGCTCTATACAATCAACTGAATTTTTTTTAACGATACTATTCTTTTAAAAGTCACTGTATAGGGACAGTGGAGTATTGTGTTGTGTGGATGTGTGACCTGTGAGTGTGTACCTTTAGGTACTGAATGTCCTTGACTGAAGTGAGTTCTGGTAAACCGGAAGTCAGCATCAGGGCAAAGAGTGTGATGAACAGATTTCCATTCTTCCTCAAAATCAGATACGCATCTTCACAGTACTGCCGAAAACTACACACAAACTCACAGCAAACGGGGGGGTGGTGGGAGGTGTCATGATTGTGACAATACTATAAAAGCTGATTGATGTAGATGTCAACGAGATGCTGTCTATGACTCACCTGCCAAATTTCTCAGTGTTTCCAGTTTTGCCTTGCTGGATGACATGAATGAAGTCATGTGTGAGAATGAATGGAACTCGCTCTCTCTTAATTCCAAACTTTGATTTGAAGTTACCCAAGATATGACCGAAGTCTATATGAAATAGCTGATAAACACACAATTTTTTAGGTCTTTGTGAATAATTAGCATATTAATAATAAGCAAAATTTCTATACCTGGAGCTTTTGTTAATACACACCTGCCCAGTGCTTCTGACCATAATGTTGTCGCTATGACGATCTCCGATGCCCAGAACGTAGGTGGCGACACAATAACCAGCACAAGACAGTGTGAACTCCTCAATGGCTTTCTCCAGAGCCTCTCTACATATACATAAGGACACTCAGCAGCATATAACAAAAGATGTACACTATAATTTAACTATTTAGTTTTGTGTACCCCAGTTTTGTGTACAGCAGTTTAAAACCTCTACAGTACCTCTGGATTCTGGATAAAGAAGCTAGGGAAGGAAGTGACCGATTTATTTTTTTTCACATGATATGTATTACAAGAAATGTTTCAGTTCATCCCAAAAGTGTTTTAAGAGGGTAAGTCTAAATCAGGACATGAGAGATCTTCAGGACATGAGAGAACACAGCATGTCTTCATGGAGATTAGGGGATTTGTGCACAGGGACATTGTCATGCTAGAAAAATGGCCTCTTAGATACAGTAAAGAGAAATCCTAACACAACAGCATAAAGACACCCTATACAATAGTGTGTGTCCATTTTAGTGGCCTCTCAAGTGAGTTTGCTGTGAAGCTCATTTGAAATTTGCTACATAAAAAAAAGTACTATAACTATTTAAGTATGTAGGGTGTGCATCTTTTTTTTAAAATGATATGCTGTAAACTGCCAACATATGAGAACCAACATATTGATTACAGGCACATTTACAATGGAGGCTTTAAAGACATCACTATTATAACCAGAAAGAATGAAACTGTTATAAGTTGCAGGTTTATGCTTATGTTCACTGATATCTTACCCAGGGTTTTTGTCCTTTAGCCAGTTAAGCAGAGCATCTTTGTTAAAGGCTGCAGCAGCTGCCATGTTGCTGCTATTTTTTTGGATGTTGGCGATAGTGTCAGCAGAGGACACAACCTCAATTAGTCCTGTGCGATCTCCTGTTGCCAGGCAACCATAAGGCACAATTCTGTGAAATTTAAGATTGGTTAAGTTAATTATTAAAAAAACAAATGTCATACAAATTATCAAACAATTAAACACATCCAGAGTTTTTTATTTAATGGAAAATAATAACTGTGTGTGTTTTTGGTGTTTTGCAATGGACTGGAGTCTTATTAAAGATGTGTGCAATGGGTTTTGTTTATTTTTACTGTACATACTAAACTAGTAAAGCAAATGTTGATTTCTAATGCATGTGTTTTTCAACCATTGTAAAACAGAAAAAGGCAAGAAACTAAGCAAAATAAGCAGTTCTGTTAGAAAGAAAATCTTTTTGTCTTGTACATTTTGGTAATGATTCACTAACTCACTTTAGAAGCATTTTAGCTTGAGAGAAATGTTAGTTTCTGACCTGGTTAATAAGGATATATTTAATAATCAGTATCAATTAAAGAACATACTGTAAATGTTAAGTTAAATATTCACAAAATAAAATGCATTCTGAAGAAATTATTTATTTGCTACCTAAGGTCTAGGTTAGCTTCCTTCCATAGCATATCCATTAACCTCAGGATCTGCAGCGTCAACATATCCTGTCTGAGATCTAAGGATAAAAAGCAATTGATTGGTTTAGACACCCTTACCTGACATTCTATACACTTGAGCATAATCAATCCATACATCCGCCCCTCCCTTTAACATTCATGTCCACCTCTCTTCCTCTTTATCCATATCCTTCCCTCTTCACGGTCTCTCACCATCTCCATTCTTGAAGATGATTCCCAGCGTGTTTCCTACCAACAGCTTGTTGTGGTAAACAATCCATAGAGGCTTCATTTTAGAGTCCATGTATCTGCACTTCTCCACACTAAATAAAGAGAGGAAATAAGAGATTGGTGTTTTGTGATTTTCTATTAATCAATAAATATTGTACCCCTGCTAAACTAAAAAATAATCTAATCAGCCAATTGTGAGGCAACAGTGCAATGCATACAATCATTTAACACAAAATGAGGCGAAACCCTTGAAAATGACTGGGCAAGCTAGTGAGCTCTTTGTTTTTGCATAAAATTGCAAAAGACTTCTGTTTTGTGACAGATTATTTCGAATGTAGCCTTTGAAAGTTAGCTAAAATTGTAGCTCTGAAAGTCTTTTAAACCTGTACACCAACTGGACCTGGAGTGTTGACAAAAGGCAGGTTATTTCCATGATGATGTTTCCAAAGTCTGGAAAAATCTGTGTGCTAAAATCAGACTTATGCTCTGTGATTTTGGCCAGGATTCGTTTTTCTGAGCCAAATCTTTTTTAATGTGTTATGACTGTCCTACAGTCAAACATTATAAGAACTGAGATCCTACAGTGTGACATAAGGATCATGTTCTCACAGTTTGACAAACAAAAATCTTTAAAAACTATATAAAATTGTTGGGGAGCCTGTGCGACTGCAGCCTCAGCTTTCAGTTCTTGTCTGTTAGACGTGGAACCTGACGTGGTCTGTTGTAGCCCAGCTGTTTAAAATTCTCTGGCGTTAGCCATTCTGACATGCATTTCTACTCACAAAAATACTTGCCAACCAACTAAGATACTACACCCTTTTGTGGGCTAGAAACAGTCTGGCCATTCTTTCTATCATCATCAGTCACTCACTTAACTATTTAGAGTAAACACTTTTTTTTTTACTAATTGTGCAAAAAGGCCCAGGAGATCAGAACAAATACTCAAACCCACTTATCTGGCACCAACAACTTTATGGTCAAAATCACTAGATTAAATGTTTTCCTTATTATGATGGTTAACATAAAAATACCATATTTAACAATAATTGTATCAATGACTATGTCTAAAGGTTAAATGAGTGTATATAGAGCCTTCTTACATGACATCTGCAAGCAATATTTGGGGGTTCAGTGGTGACTGGAGGTCTGTCAGAATCTCACTGTAGCCTGTTTGTCTAAGGCATTTCATCATAGCCTCCTTCAGCTGAGCCTCCTTGTTTTTATTCTTTGCTTTTATTGTTCCCAGTTTGATCAACTCATTCACAGCTTTTAGCTTACCGAGAGCCTCGACCTGCAATAAAAAATAAACAATTTTATTCTTTTTTTTAACAATGATTGTATACTTTGTGTTTGCATTTTGCTGTGTTGCAGTGATTTGAGAAAATGACAGTGGGAAGTATTTAATCTTATTTCTTGTGTTGTCTTAACTTAAACCAGGAAACATTATCCTCCTAAATTAATGTTGTCCTCCTGGTCCTCCTGATTCAAGTGTTTATAAAGCATGAAATAGTTAATTATTACCAATTCTTAGTTATACAATTACATAAAAATGTTACTAATATAAAAACTTGACCCAAAGACAACAGAATGGTTAAACAAATTAATCTTAAAAGGTACTCTACAATAGTATAGTTATATTAAAATAGATAATATTCGACAAGCAGTTACAGTCAGCTCTCCAAAAAATATTATTAAAGGTTCTTGAATTTATTACCTAATTTTCATGGAAATTAAAAGGTACCTATTTCACAAATGTGTGAAATACAGGGACTGATACTGTAAAGTAAACGATTTTATATTTAAACTTTATTCTATTTATTGCAAAAGAGCAAACACAGCCATGCTTGCATTTAACCCAGTTCTCTAGAAAGCACTATCAATGCAATATAAAAAAGTGCCCCAAAAATTCTAACCTTTGAAATAAAACAGTATTCTGCAATACACAGTAAACACGCATTCGAACTGTGTATTGTTTTCAATGATCGTGTGATTTCTTAAATTTTAAATATATGTGTATAACAATTGCTATTATGGAGAAGGTTAATCAAAATTCATCTCTGAATTCAATTATTATACTGCTAAAATGGTAATAAATAAATCATTAAACATAGCCCTGTACTGCAGTCTAGCATCACTGCAGTCATTTAAATCCAGTGGAAATTGTATATTGCTAAAGTTTATTTTTCAACTGGTAATATCAGATAAATTCACCAGGTCCTTAAAATGCAATTTATTATTTTACAGGTTGTTAAATTCTATTTTAAAAAATATACCTGTTTTTTAAGCACTTCAATGTGGGGGATGCTGCCTCTACAGTATGCCTCCAATAAAAGAGCAAATTGCACAGATACTGCAGGCATGTGTATCTCTGACCTAAAAAACATAGACACAAACAACAAAAAACATAACTAAGGATCAAAGCTTGGAAAAATCTAGATTCCCTGATAACATAAAAGGCTCTGTTATTGTATCTTCTTGTCTCACTATGTCTAATTTATCCATCTCTTTCTTTTAGTTTTATGCAGTTTCAGTTCCTTTTCCAATCAGCATTGATTGCCCTTTTTGTCTTCTGGGGAATTTCCTAGACAAGATGGACATACTTCCTAGTGCCTTCCCTACTAATAGCATCCTTCTGATGGTCCTTGGTGACTTTAACAATACGATAAGCCCAACTCCTCGTGCCTCCTACTTCTCATGGACTGCAACTCCTTGCACTTGAACAGTTTTCTTCCAACACACAATAGAGAAATGTCCTGGATTTGGTTTTTATTTATTCTTTCACAAATAGGGATTTTAATTCTTCACCACGACTAGTATCATCCAACCTTTCTTTCCAAAAAACCATGTATTGCACAACAGCCGGCAAGAAATGGGATCAAAAGAGAGATCAGCTGGATCTTGACTCTTTCCAGGCTTTCTTGTCCAAGTTATCTTTAGATGTGAATTATGCCAAGTTTCTGCAAAAAGACCCTCACAAGCTTCACATCATAGCTACTCAACACCCCCCCCCCCCCCCCCCCCCCCCCCCAAAAAAACATCTTTACCACCTCCCTGTCTAATCCTACACTTCCCGAACAGGACTTATCTTTTTCTTTACTCTCACAAACAGAAGCGGTTAAAAAAGTCATCAATTCCTGCAATTCTATGACCTGCCCATTGAATTTAATCCCTTCTGCAATGCTTCATACCATCTCTCATGATCTTCTGACCTTTATCTCTTCAGTAATCAATGGCTGCTTATCTTTTGGTCAAGTACCAAGTACTTTCTCGCTCTATACTCTCTCACTTAGTAAAGTTATTTCCTCACTTTAAGGGTAGATTCTCCTACCATTGTTACACTAATGACACACCGAACTCAACTTTTTCTTTCCCTTCTTAGACAACACAACTTCTGCCTAGATCTCAGCATGCGTAGTATATATATATATCTATATATATATATATATATATATATATATATATATATATATATATATATATATATATATATATATATACATATATACATACACACACACACACACACACACACATATATTTTTACAAACACACAATAAACACACTTACCTAAGATACCAGAAGAAGAAATGTCCAATTTTACGAGTGCTCTGAGCACGCTGAAGCAAAAACTGTGTGAGGGCACAGTCATAATATGGTTCGTAGCGCAACACCTGCACTAACTGCAGCAAATACTGCAACAGCTCATCATCACTAAAATAGCAAAAAAGAGAAGAGGAAACAAAAATAACTGAGCAACCAAATGGAAATCTAATTATATAAGGGGCTCTCTAAATTTTAGTATTCCTGGCAGACATTCTACATTTTTTGGTAGCCCGAAAGGAATTTAGGCAGCTCAAGAAAAACTAAAAAAAAAACCCCATTATTATTAAACTTGCGTGAGATTTCACTGGTCACATGCGGATTGGAGAATTGACAAAAAGATGTCTGACAGATCAGGAGTGTCACTAATAAATATTGTGTAATATTAGTAATGCCGCTCTCTATATACAGTTTTATGTGACTACAAGTTGAAAGAGGAAGTGAGCACACATTTAAACATGATTTCAATACCCCACACATTGACAGTGGCTCCAAAAATTGCATACAGCATAACATACTCAATTACAGTCATGTAAAAAAATTAGGACGTCCATTAAATATTCAGTTCCTTATTAAGAAATGGTAACGTATAGATGGCTTATTTTGTTTTAATTTTTCTCTGGAAAAGAAAGTGAGTTAATTGCAGGTAAATGACAAAAATTTACATTGTTTTATTTATTAAACAAAATATTTAAACAAAAATGTTTATTCTAACTGAGGAAAAAGTTAAGACACCTTCACCTACCCCTTAATAGCTGGCTAAAATTACTTCAATAAGACGCTTCTTGTAGCCATCTACCAGTGTCTGACAGTGTTTTACAGCCTGTTACCCCTTCGGTATCCCAATGGGATTTAGATCTGGGCTTTGACATTCCAGGACTCTTAATGGATTTACTGGTATGTTTTGGGTCACTGACATGTTGCAGGGTTCAGTTTCACTTCACCTTTTTTTTTAACATATAGTCTCAAATGTTCCTCAAGCACCCTTTGATACACTGTTGAATTCATGTTGGATTCTATGATGGTAAGCTGGTCAGGTTCTACTGCAGTAAAGCATCTCCAAACCAGGACACTTCCACCTTCATGTCTCACAGTTGATATGAAGTTTTTTCCCTGGAATGCTGTATTTGGTTTACGCCAAACATGTTATCTGTTGCAGTGTCTAAATAATAAAATTTTGGACTCCTCTGTCCGAAGAACATTATTCTTTGTCCACGTTTTCTTTGTCAAAATTAAAATCTGGCCTTTGTGTTTGACTTACAGAGCAAAGATTTCCTCCTTGTACACCTCCCAATGAAAGTTTCCACTTTCCACTTTCACATCAACAGTAGCAAGAGCCTGCTGTAGGTCCTGTGATGACACTATAGGGTTTTTAGAGACGACTTTTAGCCTCTTGTGGTCTGCTCTCAAGGTGAACCTGGGATGGACAGACCTGGGCATGTTGTCAGTTGTTTTGAATGTCCTCCGCTCGTAGTAGCTTATTTTGCGAATAGTGGACTTCAAAATCTTTTGAGATGTTTAAAATCCCTTTCCAGAATTAAAAGCTGCTACAATATTCTGTCTGAAGGCCTCAGACAGCTCTTTGGATCTCACCATAATGTTCACTATCACTTCAATGGTCAAAAGCACACCAAACACACCAAACTAAATGTCTGAGGTTTAAATAGGGACTTCTTCAAAAAGCGAGTGACTAATGTTCTAATTACGTGGACCTGATGTGATACGCCTGTGTGTGATTTTAGCCATTTTAAAGTGGGAATAAATATTGGGATGTCCTAATTTATTTCTTACCAAAAAAAATTATTTTTAAAGTAGATTTTACAGAAAAGTCTTTTCTTCAGTTTTAATTGTTTAGTTATATTACTTGAATCACTCTGTGTTGCTTTAAACTGATATTAAATATTTGTTTAGCGATTTTATTTGCTTTTAACAATGACATATTTGGACATATGGATATTTCCATGAATATGACCAAACACACAGGCTTTCATATGGTGTCCTATTTTTTTATATTTGTTCTATATTATATTGAAAAATGTGAAAGAATTGAAATATAATCACCATATGAGGTGGGGATATATTCTGACAGCCCAACTGAAAGAGCAGCCTTGTAATATACATGAATTATATTATCAGCTTAAAATATAATCACCTGGAGCTTACTTTTTTATTATTGATCAATCAATGCAGACAACAAAGAGGACACACTTTTTAAAAAAGTCTTAGAGTTTTTTATACAGTATCCATAATACACAAGGAATATTAAAAGTTTTAAATGTTTTGTCATTGTATAATATTGAAATTTAGATTAAGTCATATTAAACACGGATATGTGTTGGTATAATGTATCTATTCAGTGTTAAGCACTCACCTCATATCCTGCAGACAGCTGACTGCATACTCTCGAACATATTGATCTGGGTAGTTAAAATCCAGTAGCTCTAAAGCATCTCGAGGACTTATTTTAGGCCAAATTTGCAATAATGCCTGCAACTACAGAAAAGGCCAGAACAAGAAAGACCAAGAGAAAAATTACTACAAGAAAGACCAAGAGAAAAACTACTACAAGAATGACCAAGAGAAAAAAAAAATCATTAGTGTGTAAATTATTTCCATACAAACCTGTGCCATATCTTCATGTTTACTCCATTTGACAGACAGCAGCAACTTAGGAAGGGATTGTGGGAAGTTTTCTCTGCAGTCATATCTCAAAGTCCATATCAGATCCTTCTCATTTTCACATAGTTGTGACAGTGGATCCCTTTCCATAATCTCTTTCAATTCAATATAGAACTTCTTCCCCCCTCGTCCCTACGGATAAAATTTTTGCATAGGACAATTATTTTATATGCAACTATTCTAACTACAACCATTCAGGGGGGCATTGGTTATACTACACTTACTGAATCCAAACGCATTCAGCATTTAACTTTGACACTGTTTTCAATTATATTAAAAAAAGAAATTTGTATATAAACTTTATTTATGTACTCCAAAAACATGGAACCGTGTTATCACAAACATAAAATAACCAGAATTTTTAAAAAAAAAAAATCATCAGTGGCAATGCAAGTATTTTTTACATTTACAGCATTTGGCAGACACCTTTATCCAGAGCACCTTACATTTATCCCATTTACACAACTGAGCAATTGAGGGTTAAGGGCCTTGCTTAGCGGCCCAAGGGTGGTAGCTTGGTGGAACTGGGAATCGAATATTCTGGAAACACAATTTTCAGGTTGGTAGTTCAACACCTTAACCATGCGCCACCACCTCCCCTTCAAAACTTTCCACTAAGAACACTTTTTGTTTAGAACTAACATGCTTTTAAACAGTTAGTACACACATTGTATTCTCTGTTCTTCATCCTCTTAGGGTACCAGAGTATCACTTTTTCTTTTGCAACCAGAAAAATCATTTTCTAGCAGAAAGAACAAGCCACACAAGCCAAGGACAGGATGAGGGAAGAGAAAACAATAGATGAAGTAAAAGCAAATCAATAGCCAGCAGAGCCTTTAAACTGACAAACACAATTAAGAATGGAAAAAGTTCAGCAACAGCTGAAAATCATTTCTGTGGCAAATAAAATTTCATTCTTCTATATAACTCTCTATATATCTTCTATTATAACTATAGTGGCAGTCAGAATACAGTATAACTTAGTCACAAAGACGTTGAAAAAAAATTACAGCTACAATTAAAACAAGTATCATTATATTATTGGAATTTTAATAATTTTTTTTTTCACATTAATGATGTATGCTGTCTCAAAGGAGGAAGAAGGGCGAGAGAAAGGGGAACATTTCTAATACATAACTACAATATCAGGGAGTGTAATAAGCCAGCCAGATGTAATTAGTATTACTCTTTGATAAACAAGATAAACAAGTTTAGATCATAACTAAATTTGACAGGCTATGAAATAATAAGATCTGCATCTTCCATACTTTATTAATTTAAATCTAAATTACAATCTTGTCTTCTTATCTCTTCTTAAAGGAGGAGAGGAGGAGGACGCATGAATAGACAGAAAGAGAAAAGGAAAGGCAAGAGTCTAGGACTGAAAATAGGGATGCTGAATGTTGGGACAATGATAGGGAAAGGTCGAGAGGTGGTGGATATGATGGAGAGAAGGCAGGTGGATTTATTGTGTGTTCAGGAGAACAGGTGGAAGAGTAGCGAGGCTGGTAGTATTGGATCGGGATTTAAGTTGTTTTATCATGGTGTGGATAGGAAGAGAAATGGGGTAGGAGTGATCCTGAAAGAGGGGTTTGTGAAGAATGTTCTGGAGGTGAAAAGAGTGTCAGACAGGGTGATGAGTCTGAAGTTAGAAATTGAAGGGCTGATGGTGAATGTTGTAAGTGGTTATGCCCCACAAGTAGGTTATGAGCTAGAAGAGGTAATGGTGAGCATTCCCAGAGGAGAGAGAGTAGTGATAGGCGCAGATGTTGGTGAGGGGAACAGAGGTGATGAAGTGTTGGGCAGGTATGGAGTCAGGGAGGGAAAGAAACAGTGAAGGACAGATGATAGTAGACTTTGCTAAGAGAATGGAGATGGCTGTGGTAAATACCTTTTTCCAGAAGAGAAAGGAACATTTAGTAACTTATAAGAGCAGAGGAAGCAGCACACAGATAGATTACATCTTATGTAGACGAAGCGATCTAAAAGAGATTAGTGACTGTAAAGTTGTGGTGGGAAAGAGTGTAGCCAGACAGTATAGAATGGTGGTGTGTATAATGAAGATGTTGGTCTCAAAGAAGAAGAGATCAAAAGGTAGAGAAGAAAACCAAGTGGTGGAAGCTGAAAAAGGAAGAACACTGAAGAATTTAGACAGTTAGAGAGTTGAAACAGGCTCTGGGCGGTCAGCTAGTGTTTTAAGATGAATGGCAAACTACAGCAGAAGTGATCAGGGAGACAGAAAGAAAGGTGCTAGGTGTGTCATATGGAAGGAGGAAAGAAGATTAGGAGATTTGGTGGCGGAATGATGAAGTTCAGGATTGTATAAAGAGGAACAGGTTAGCCAAGAAGAAGTGGGACATGGAAAAGACAGAGGAAAGTAGACAGGAATACAAGATTTGCGTCACAGAGTGAAAAGGGAAGTGAAGGGGAGGGAAAGCAGAATATGATGAGCTGTACACTAGGGTAGACAGTAGAGAAGGAGAGAAGGACTTGTACAGGTTAGCAAGGCAGAGGGATTGAGATTGGAAGGATGTGCAGCCGGTTAAGGTTATTAAGGATCAAGATGGAAAGGTGCTCACAAGTGAGAAGAGTGTACAGAGAAGATGGAAGAAGTACATTAAAGTGTTGATGAATGAGGAGAATGAGAGGGAGAAAAGGGTAGAAGAGGTAAACAATGTGAAGCAGGAAGTGCAAAAGATTAGTGAAAACGAAGTTAGGATGGCTTTGAAGAGGATGAAAAGAGGAAAGGCAGTTGCACCTGATGAGGTACTGGTGGAGGTGTGGAAATGTCTAGAAGAGGCAGCAGTGAAATTTCTTACTAGATTGTTTAACAGGATTTTAGTGAGTGAGACGATGCCTGAGGAATGGAGGAGGAGTGTAATGGTGCCTATCTTTAAGAACAAGGGTGATGTGCAATGTTGCAACAACTACACAGGCATAAAGTTGATGAGCCACACAATAAAGGTATGGGAAAGAGTAGTGGAAGCTAGGTTAAGGAGGGTAGTAGGTATTTGTGAGCAGCAGTATGGCTTTATACCCAGAAAGAGCACTACAGTTGCAATCTTTGCTCTGAGAATGCTTTTGGAGAAGTACAGAGATGGTCGTAGGGACCTGGGGAAAGCACATGACAGGGTACGAAGAAAGAAAATAGCTGTGTATGTATGAGAGGAGCAGGACAGTGGTAAGGAGTGCAGTAGGTCAGAAAGAGGAGTTCAAAGTGGAGGTGGGACTGCATCAGGAAACAGCTCTGAGCCCCTTCTTGTTTGCTGTGGTGATGGATCGTTTGGCAGCTGAGGTCAGACAGGAATCTCCTTGGGCAATGATGTTTGCAGATGACATTGTGATCTGTAGTGAAAGCAAGGAGCAGGTGGAGGAAAACCTGGAAAGGTGGAGGTTTACTCTGGAGAGAAGGGGAATGAAAGTCAGTTGTAGCAAGACAGAGTACATGCGTTTGAATGAAAGGGAGGGAAGTGGAACAGTCAGATAACAGGGTGAAAAGGTGAAGAGGGTACAGGAGTTTAGGTACTTAGGGTCAACAATTCAGAGCGATGGAGAATGTGTGAAAGAGGTACAGAAGCGAGTACAGTGGAGTGGAGAATGAGTGGAGAAACGTGTCAGGAGTGTTGTGTGATAGGAGAATATCAGCTATAATCAAGGGGAAGGTGTACAAGACAGTGGTGAGACCAGCAATGATGTATGGCTTAGAGACAGTGGCACTAAGGAAGAGACAGGTAGCAGAGCTGGAAGTAGCAGTGCTGAAGATGTTGAGGTTTGTTTTGTGAGTGACGAGGTTGGACAAGATTAGGAACGAGTTCATCAGGGGTTGATCACGGCTCATGTTAGAGGTTTTGGGGAAAAAGTCAGGGAAGCCAGGTTAAGGTGGTTTGGACATGTACAGAGGAAAGATAGTGAATATATTGGTAGGAGGATGTTAGAAATGAAGCTACCAGGCATAAGACAAAGAGGAAGACCAAAGAGAAGGTATTTGGATGCGATAAACGAGGGCATGAAGTTAGTGGGTGTGAATAAAGAGAATGTAGAGAATAGGGTTAGGTGGAGACAGATGATTCGTGGTGGCGACCCCTAATAGGGAACAGCCGAAAGGAGGAGAAGACGACTTTAAACCGAACACGGGCGTCCCAGTTTAAAACAAAACGAGAAAAGGTCCGAGGCGGAGGGAAAGGGAAAAGGTTTTAAAACGTTCTCTCTTCCAACAGCTTTGCCGTATCATTTGCTACTAAATATGCAAAAAATATTGCATGAATACATCTTTTATTGGCATAAAATTCTTACTCTTTCTTTTGTGTATGTTTGTGTATTTGTGTGCAAATGTAAACCAACCATTGACATTGAGTCTGCGGATCCAGCAATATCAGCAGCTTTCTCCAGAATCTACATGGTAAAGCAGAATATATGTTAAATGAATGATAATATATAGGCTAATGATATTATACACCACAATCCTATATAATTTTCTGCGTCTATACCTTGTCAAATGGGGGAAATGTGAGTGGGTGTGTGGAGTATTCTGGTAGGCGAATATGCAGTGCTGTGGCATTCTCAGTGTAAGGATTTGTCTGAGTTGTTCCAATAGGGTTTAACATCTCCTCCAACTCATCTGTAATGCATAGAGGAAGTATATTACAACAAGAATTCCAAAAAAGTTGGGGTCTTTTCTTTTAATACGAATAAAATAAAAACTAAAAGACTTTCAAATCACATGAGTCAATATTTTATTTACAATAGAACATAGATAAATGTTAAAAACTAAGAAATTTTATACTTTTATTCACTAATATCCTTTTATCATGGTGTATCATATTCACTTCCTTTCAAAACAGCCTGAGGACATCTGAGCACAGAGGTTATACGTTTTTGGAGTTTTGGTGTTGGAATTTGGTCCAATTCCTGACTAATTTAGGTTTTTAGCTGCCGAAGGAGTTTATGGTCTTTGATGCATCTTTCGTTTAATGATGAGGCAAATGTTCTCTATAGGTGAAACATCTAGACTGCAGGCAGGTTAATTCAGCACTCGTGCTCTTCTACTACAGAGTCATGCTGTTGGAATAGCTGCAGTATGTGGTTTTGCAATGTCCTGCTGAAATACACAAGTCCTTTCCTGAAATAGATGTTGTCTGGAGGGGAACATATGCTACTTCAAAACCTTTATATATCTTTCAGCATTTATAGAGTCTGTCAAAACCAACACATACACCCCATACTATCATAGAAGCTGGCTTTTGAACTGAACACTGACTTCCTACAACAATGTCTTTCCACTTTGAGTCCACATGAGACGATCTGGACCATGTTCACATATCACCTCCTTTTTGTATGAAAGAGCTTTAGTTGGTATCTGCAGATGTCACTGTGGATTGTGTTTACTGACAGCGGTTTCTGGAAGTTTTTCTGGGTCCATTTAGTAATGTCAATCACAGAATCATGCCGATGAGTGATGCAGTGTTGATGGAGAGCATGAAGACCACAGACATCCAACAAAGCTCTTTATCCTTGTCTCTTACACACAGAAACGTCTTTAGTTTCTCTGAATCTTTTGATGATGTTATGTACTATAGATGAGATTTGCAATTTGACATTGAGATAAAATTGTACAATTTTTCAGTTTAATCATTTATGTTCGCTATGTTCTATTGTGAATAAAATATTGGCTCATGTGATTTAAAAGTCTTTCAGTTTTTATTTTATTCAAATTTTTAAATTGTCCCTACTTTTCCAGAATTCGGGTTGTATACACAAATAAATATAACACTTTAGTGACACATTTTAAATTAGTGTAGTGTATGTCTATATTTGTGTTTATATCTGTGAAAATATTTTTCTCACCAGGAAAGGAGGACCATGTATGTAGGATGATATCACCAGTCTTTAGCTGACCTCTGTAGTCAAAAACCATCATGTTCACCCATGCTATTGGATAATGCTAACAAAATGCAAGGCATAAATTTAATAAAAATCATTTTGTTTTCTATGTTATTTATGTGCCACTATTTGGTAAGTGCATTTGTGTTACTCTTACCACTTTTCCTGCTTTACGAATCGTTTGATATTTGTTTATTTGCATGTTCTTGGTTGACTTCTGCTTTTTTACTTTGTCCATGACAGCATAGATGGCAAAACAGAGGCGAGCCATGCGTGGCAGGTCACAAACAGAAATATCAAACTCAAGAGTCTTGTTCCAGATGTGCTCAGCACGACCACTACTCTCACTACTAACAGCTGGTTTACACAAGAGCTCCGTACCATGGAATAGGCCTGCACGAACTTGAACCTAGTTGACAGTGAAAAAGCCACCATGTGACTAAGATGTACCGAAGTCAGAGTGTGGTAGATAGCTGCTTAATTTATATAAAAATTGTAAGGCTTACCTTTGCTGTTTCTTCTGCATTAACCTTAATGCCCTTCACTAATGTAATTTTAAAAGGAGCCTGAACATCCCAAACACAAGTATGCATCTGCTGAAAAGAGATAAAGAATTATAAAAAGAGAAAACTAACATTTAGTAAAAAATCAAATTTTTTAGACAAACTGACAGCTAATGGTAAAGTAACACAGAATAAGAGACTCCAAAAGGTAAAAAGGTTCTATTTAATTTCATTGAATGACTAGATAGCATAAAACCCAAATGTAGCACTTGTTCATAATTCTATTATTATTTGAAATTATTTGAAATTAATTATTTAACCAGTTTGCATTAGCATTCAGACGATTTTAAGTTGATCTAACTCAGATATTCAATATTTGTAGATAATTAAAAACAAGTAAAATTATTTACATTTTCAAATATATATTAAAGTAACATCTTCTCTTTGGTTTTTAAGCTTCTCATGGCAGTTAAGTACACATTTGTTCATATAGTATAAAAGTATGTTCATGTTCATAAGGTATTTCTGGTAAAAAGCAAACCTATTATTGGGGTTAAAAGTTCAGCCTGAGTGTTTTGCCCTGTGCATGACGTTTAGGTCGACAGAATAGTTCCAATTAAAGTAGTTTAGTCAAAACTATTACTTACAGTTGGGCCTCTCCTCTTAGGGGGAAGAGGTAAAGGAGGATTTGATGACTTCCGGCCAAGTACAGCTCCAATATTGCTGATCTCATGTTCAAACATAGACTTCACTATATCACTATGCACTAAGGTCAAATGCGGAATCTCCTGTGACAGCATGCATGATCTGATATACTTAAAACACAAATACACACACACACACACACACACACACACACACAGTCATTCCCTGTAATACAGAGGCTTTAGAGGCCTCACAACTAATTAAAACATTTTTTTTCAGTTTTTTTGAATTATTGAGAAGTATTGCCAGGTATATATGCAAGCTGTTAGGCCACTCTTTTTTCGATTTTTTTTGTAGCAAAACTTTGACGCGAGAAAGCAGACTTTAGGGTGGGGGGGCATTTTTATTGGTCTGAGCAATAAACAACACAAGCCAGTGTGACTTGGCATGCAGAGAGAAACATTTTTATGTAAAGTTTTAAATACAATTTAAAAGTTTTACTCAATTTTCAGTTAAATTGAAATTCTACAATTGTAAATTGCAACCCTTCCCTTTGACTCTGCTCTTTGCATTTACAAGTGCTCTGGTGAGTTTTGATACAGATATATTATAAAAAGAGCAGCCAAACTAAAGGCGCTTGTTGTAAAGGTAAACTTAATCAAATCTGTCTTACACATTTGTGTCTCATTTTGTTTATGTAAATGTCAATTTACACATTTGTAATAATCTGTAAATTCGAACTGTGAGTGTAAATTTAAAACTTACAAATATGAATATTATTATTACAAGTTTCCACATTTAAAGCAGCAAGCTCGGGTTTTGCCACTGATTTTACCTTTATAGAGAAACATTTATACAGTATATAAAAAAAAAAAAAAAAAAAAAAAAAAAAAAAAAAAAAATCACCTTCAGTTTTCTAAACAGCATTTTATACATAGTTTACAAGCATCTTTTAAGAATAAAAATTATTTAAGTACTTACTCTATGATACATAAGTGGGTGTTCTCCAAACAAGAACTCCAGCCTGTCACTCACTCTTAGGACATAGTTACCAACACAGTCTTCATCTTCTCCTAACCCATGAGTAGTCAGCCATTTTTTGAGAGCTTGATTCATTAGCTCAGGTGCAGTACAGCTCAACAGCACTTTTAAGCTGGTTGTGTCCTGGAAAAGCAACAAAAAATAATAAAAAGAATAAAAAGGATATCAAAGCAATGATATTTAATGTTATTAAGGATTTCACTCCTGGGTACCTGCGACAGGTTATAGTGCATGGTGATCTTAATCCAGCCATCATTTTTGTCACTGAACCCATCAACGGGGCCCACCTCTATCTGGGGAGAAAAGAAGCTATGAAGCCATTCTACCCATGACAACATCTGCACAGACTGCATTTTCTCTTCACTTATCCGTTGCATTTTGCTACGAAAATCTTTCACTTCCTGGTCCTGCAGCGCATCCAGTTCATGAAGCCCTGCACAGGTTATAAACAAAATGAATATACACTTATGTATTAAAATTCAAAGTAATTTCAAAACAAAAAAAAATATTGCAAACAAAAAAGAACAACCCAATAACAACCAAACTATAAGATTCGAAATTAAAAGTTAATTTAGCATCACAATTCTAAATCCCTAGCTACACAAAACGTGCTATAGAATCTTAATCAAAATGCATCAAAGTTTAAAAATTTTGTTAGAAAATTGGTCAGATAGAAGTCAAATAATTAAAAATTATAATAACTATGTTCTAGCAATTAATTTTTGTACTGTTTACATATTAAAAATATTCTCTTACAATTTGCACAGTATCCTGTGCAAAACTCTACTGAGTTTGCTGATAAATATTTGTCCATGTTCTTATTAATTTTACACAGCATTAATAATACTATTTTGTAAGATAAACTCCTTAAGTTATTATGGTATATTATAAATTAAAAAATTGGGCTATTAAATCAATAATTATGCCTGATTAAGAACGAGTAGGCGAATAATCAATTATTTGAATAATCAATTAAGTCAAAATAATCAAATGCATTTAATCAGTACTGAGGCACTAATAATACAGTGGCTTGAAAAGTATTCACCCCCCTTGAACTTTTTTACATTTTGTCACGTTACAACCACAAACGTAAATGTAATTTATTGAGAATTGGTGGGTTTTTTTGTTAAATGTGAGACAAAATCATAACAGTTAAAAGAACTCAAAGACTCAAAACTACTTCAGTCTGTGTGCACTGAATATATTTAATACACCAGTTTCACAATTTGAGTTAAATTACTAAAATAAATGAACTTTTCCACAACACTCTTATTTATTGATATGCACCTGTATTTAAAAGACCAACACATAAAAACACATAACTGTGAGGTGGAACAAAATGAAAAGTGTGGTGTGCGTTTGTATTCAGCCCCTGTCTCTGATACCCCTAAATAAAATCCAGTGTAATCAACTGCCTTCAGAAGTCAGCTAATTAATTAATAGAGTCCACTTGTGTGTAATTTAGTCTCAGTATAAATACACCTGTTCTGTAAAGGCCTCAGTGGTTTGTTAAAGAACACTAGTGAACCAACAGCACCATGAAGACCAAGAAACTCACCAGACAGCTCAGGTATAAAGTTGTGGAGAAGTCATCCAATCTGGCCGATCTTTGAGCTATTTTGCAAAGAAGGATGGGCAAAAATTTCAGCTGGTAGAGACATACCCCAAAAGACTTGCAGCTGTAATTGCAATGAAAGGTGGCTCTACAAAGTATTGATGCAGGGGGACTGAATACAAATGCACACCACACTTTTCATATTTTATTTGCTTAAAACCGTATATTTAATTTTTATTTCACTTCATAATTTTGTGCTACTTTGTGTTGGTCCGTTACATAAAATCTCAATAAATCAAATCTTTGTGTTTGTAAGATGACAAAATGTGAAAAAGTTCAAGGGGTTTTACTTTTTCAAGCCACTGTATATTATATTATATTTAATATTCCATTTGTAAGCATGTGGGCTTTATGTTTATGTTTACCTTTTCCAATTAGCACCCCGATTTTAGAGTCAAGTAATCGTTCAGCTCGGCCACAGTTACGAGTAATGAGCCTGAGGACAGGCAAAAAAGGACGAACATCACACAAACGTCTGGTCTCATCTTCGAGCTCCTCATGAACTGCAGCTTGGTTCACACACTCAAATATGTGACCATCCATCTCCCCAAGTAAAGAGAAAAGAGGATACACCTGTGCTTGCTTCCATAGCATCTGCCAAGAAACATTAACACAGTAACACAGTCACAACGGGATCTATACTTAAATGACTTATTGATACAATTAATACTAGCAAAATCATTAGCTGGTACGAGAATAATAAAAACATCCAGACCTGCAATGTCCGGAAACCATGCATTTCTATTTAAACAGATATAAGAATCTTTTGGTGTGTCAGAAGAAGAAAATTAAGTGAATTTTGCAAAGCTTTTACCAATCATAGTAATACTATCTCATGAGCTTTGTATAAATAAAGGTGTTGACTTAAGTTAATTCAAAAACATTTTGTCCATATATGGCTGGTGCAGTACACAGTAAAATAAGAAAGAAATCAAGCTCCATATGGCAACAGAACTGCAAATAGGTCTCTTCACAATATTATACAATTTTTAACTGTAAGGATTTTAACAATTTACAACAAATGATTAATTTTCTAAAAAAGGAAAAAGATCAAATTATTTTTTGACAGGATGACTGAAAGCACCATTTTCTACGTAATCATCACTTGTTCACATGACACATTCATCATTTCTTTTTTAAGCAATCACTGCAAAAATCTCTGCACCAAAGTGCAATTTCCTTTTTAAGGAATAAAAAAAATCTGCTGCAAGGTGTACATATTCTTGAAAAAAGAGGTCTTATCTTATTAGTTCATTTTATTCCATTTACTGATTATATACAGTAATATAAAGTAAAGGTCGCTAAAAACAATATGGATTCCAAATGTGCAAATGTTAAAATATAGATACATCGAATAAATCTATGGCAACTCTGAGACATTTATTACACATACTGCAAATACGACAACCATGACATACTCTCTAAATTATTATTACACAACATATAGGCATACCCTCATGAAAAGTTATAATATTTATACTAAATATATTTTCAATTAAACAGTACATAACTGAAAATAGAAAATGAAAATGAAAATAAAATAATAATAATAATAAAGCCATTATGAAACATACAAATGTTTCTAGTGAATTACAATACCCTGCCCAAAAATACCTTTCCAGCAACATTACACCATCAAAACATCACCAATACTATTAAGAAGGCTAGGTGACATTATCAAGAATGTGGCATTATGAGAATTTGCATTAAAGGATATGCCTGGGATATGATAACTGACTTAAATTATCCCAGAAAAAAAGGAAAAAGAAAAATGAATAAAAATAGCACAGACAGATACACTTACATTTCTGGCATTTAGCAGATTTATCTAAAAGGACTTACATTTATTCCATTTTCAATCCAACTGAGCAGTTAAGAGTTAAGGGTCTTGCTCAGACACCCATCAGTGACAGCTTGGTGGTGCTTGGAATTGAACCCATAATCTTCTAGTCAGCTGTCATACCCTAATCACTGAGCTACAACTTCCATGTCATACAAGAACATTTTGTAAGCAGGGCTAAAAAAAATAATAATTTAGAATACACACCTGTTTGATTTGTTGAATGGTGCTCTCTCTGGGAACATCCATCTGAATATATATTCCAGAGGGCAACAGGAAATCCACAGCTACCTGATCGCTTCCATCTGTTACTGGTTCCGCCCATAAATCCAGCTGATCTGTCATGGCGGGAGGCATGGCAGAGACCACACCACAACCAAACCATGGGACCCTAAATAAAAAATAAGAATTTGTCTGTTAATATTGTCTTATATTTATCAACTTGTATCAGACCTATGAATTTATAACTTTTTTGAAATGTGCTTCTCTGGATGTTTTTGTTGTTATTTTGTTTCTCACTGTTTAATACAGTGAATAAACCACCATTAAAATTATAGACTGATCATTTCTTTCTCTGATAAAGTCAGCAGGGGATCAATCCATTCCTCCCCCTTACTGTATTAAGCTAGCTATATGACTGTCAGTCACCTACTGTAGATGGAAAAAACTTTACATGCACAGACTCAGCTCTACCACATGTTTAATCTTGCTGCACTAACCCTACGTTGCTACAGTATTACTACAGAGAAATATCCCAGCCAGACGACTAACCCTTCTTGTTTTAAAAACCAATACTTGTTTTAAAGGTCTTTTACTATAATATAATGTGCTAGTAATGTACCATTTTACCACAATACCAGGCAGGTTACAGTGTAAAAGGGGAAAACTTCTTTAGAGTGCCACACTGTTTAAACAGAAAGATTTATTGCAAAAATTCAGAACATTTTCTATTTGTTTGGCATTGTTTTGTAAATAAGTACCCTATTTAATACTGCTATAAACTTTTAATGTAAACTTATATCACATATTTTAAAATCATTATTGCAACAATAGAAATATTAATTACCAAACAAAAATCTTTAGTCTTTAAAAGAAAAAAAATTACATTAGTGGTTATTTTATATTATACGTTGTTGTGTTATAATCAGTTTTGATATTTTAGAGAAGCAAAAGAATCAAACGTAAAAGTATTTATTTCCCCTTTGATATCCAAATTTTGCTGATATATTTTAAATAAAAATACTAGATTTTTGGCACCATGTAAAGAATGTGTACAATGAAGTCTGTACGTCTAGTTACTACAATATAAAACATACACAGCATTAACAGCTGTGGAGGATATAAGATATCCCAATGGCAAACAGAGTTTTACCAATACATACATTCATTGTCAACACCGACTCTCTATCTCTATTCATGCTACATTCTTTTACAGGTCTTGACTTGTACAAATGGAATTTTTAATGTTTTAAGACTGGCTTTCTCTTAATTTCTGACCTAACATCTAAGCGGATGGTTTTCATTCAGCGAGAAAAATAGGAGATGAGAAACAAAGACAGAAGATAAACAAAGGGCAATAGCACACTAACTGGTCATATTTAACAATATCATTTTAATCCGTAAAATATACATATCTCCATAAATGTTTCTATTTAATCCAATGACCTGCCTAAATTACTGCACATGCCCATTTCAGTAGAAAATATCATTCTTTATACACTATATTGCCAAAAGTATTCGCTCACCCATCCAAATAATCGAAATCAGGTGTTTCAATCACTTCCATGGCCACAGTTGTATAAAATCAAGCACCCAGGCATGCAGACTGTTTTTACAAACATTTGTAAAAGAAAGGGTCGCTCTCAGAAGCTCAGTGAATCCCAGCGTGGAACTGTGATAGGATGCCAACAAGTTCAGTCGTGAAATTTCCTTGCTCCTAAATATTCCACAGTCAACTGTCAGCTGTATTATAAGAACGTGGAAGCGTTTGGGAACGACAGCAACTCAGCCACGAAGTGGTAGGCCATGTAAACTGACAGAGCGGGGTCAGCGGATGCTGAGGCGCATAGTGCGAAGAGGTTGCCAATTTTCTGCAGAGTCAATCGCTACAGACCTCCAAACTTCATGTGGCCTTCAGATTAGCTCAAGAACAGCGCATAGAGAGCTTCATGGAATGGGTTTCCATGGCTGAGCAGCTGCATCTAAGCCATACATCACCTAGTGCAATGCAAAGCGTCGGATGCAGTGGTGTAAAGCACGCCGCCACTGGACTCTAGAGCAGTGGAGACGCGTTCTCTGGAGTGACGAACCGCGCTTCTCCATCTGGCAATCTGATGGACGAGTCTGGGTTTGGCGGTTGCCAGGAGAAGGGTACTTGTCTGACAGCATTGTACCAAGTGTAAAGTTTGGTGGAGGGGGGATTATGGTGTGGGGTTGTTTTTCAGGAGCTGGGCTTGGTCCCTTAGTTCCAGCATACCAAGACATTTTGGACAATTCCATGCTCCCAACTTTGTGGGAACAGTTTGGAGCTGGCCCCTGAGGTGACACCCAAAGGTGTTCTATACAAATGGTGTATATTACTTCTACTGGTGACCACTCAACTCTTTCACTTCAGTAAGGGTGTCTCTTGTTCAGACAGGAGATAAGCAGTCAAGTCTTAACAGTAAGTTGTTAACTAGGACTGATGATTATAGTTGTTTACACACACACACGATGTAACCTCATGATCCCTGCTACCTGTTTTCACCCAAATGAGGATGGGTTCCCTGTTAAGTCTGGTTCCTCTCAAGGTTTCTTCCTATCTCATCTCAGGGAGTTTTTCCTTGCCACCGTCGCCCCGGCTTGCTCATCAGGGACAAACTGATTTCTGTTTAATTCTGTTTCATAATTTCTTCAATTGTAAAGCTGCTTTGTGACAATCACCATTGTAAAAAGCGCCAAACAAATAAAACTGAATTGAATTGAATTGAACTAGTTTGTGAAACTCACTGTGACGTCAGTAAACAATAATTCCACAATGATACTTTAAGTCTAATATAGCGTCAACTTGCTCATGCTTATCACATCAGTCAGATTTAACAAGTCAGCATAGTTTGTCAGTACATTACAGGCAGGGATTCTCCTGCATTTATTTGTCGGCTGTCAAAGTGGATTTTTTAAAGCCTTATTTTGTAATGTAATTAATCTAGTAAGGGAACGAAAAAAAAAATTGGGGGAAAAACATTGGGGGAAAAAAAATCTGTCTTGTCCGGGGGTCTATTCTATGGAGAATTTTTATTTCTTTAATTACCGTTGGGTGTGAATTGTGCTAAAAAAAAGTGTCCTTTATAGTTTTGTTTAGACAGAAACAAGGAATCAAGTCAGAAAACGAAATTTATTGTTTCAGGTGGAATTTTAGTCATGATGCATAAATAAAAAACAGGTCAGTACATGTAAATCAAAGTATTAATAAAAAGTAGGCAGAATTTTATGAACAATAAGAATATAATTATGAATAATAAAGTGTCTGAGCATCACATTTTAGTTAAGATAAATATGCTAAAAATATTTGGATATAATATACATATACTCGGGGTGTGACGAGACACTTATCCCATGAGACAAGACACGAGGCTGGGTTCACGAGAACAAGATGAGATGAGATTTTTAGATTTAAAATAATAAATAGTATTTTATTTAACTAAAAAAATGCATTTTGAAATCAACTTGTACTTTGTAAATTATTTTAAATAAAATATAATTATATGCGATAATTAACAACATATAAACACTGCAAAATGTTTTGCCACAAACTTTTTTGCCACGTCTGTTATTAATTGCTGCCAACGTGAGTCGAATGTCACTGAATAATATCGGTTTCGGCCTAATAATACCCATAATGGTCGGACTCTAATTGTACTATATTTTTGCATGATCCGTGTATCATGATATGATACAGTATGTCACAGAAGTCAGTACACCCCTTACATTTCTTGTAAATATTTATTATATCTTTTTATGTGAAAACACTAAAGAAATGAAACTCCGCTACAATGTAAAGTAGTGAATGTACAGCGTGTGTAACAGTGTACATTTTCTGTCATCTTTAGAAGAGGCTACCTTCTGGGACAACAGCCATGCAGACCAATTTGATGCAGTGTGTGGCGTATGGTCTGAGCACTGACAGACTGACCCCCCCCACCCCTTCAACCTCTGCAGCAATGCTGGCAGCACTCATACGTCTATTTCCCAAAGACAACCTCTGGATATGACGCTGAGCACGTACACTCAAATTCTTTGGTCAACCGTGGCGAGGCCTGTTCTGAGTGCAACCTGTCCTGTTAAATTTCTGTATGGTCTTGGCCACCGTGCTACAGCTCAGTTTCAGGGTATTGGCAATCTTCTTGTAGCCTAGGCCATCTTTATATAGAGCAACAATTCTTTTTTAGATCCTCAGAGAGTTCTGTGCCATGAGGTGCCATGCTGAACTTCAATTGACCAGTATTAGAGAATGAAAGCAATAACACCAAATTTAACACACCTGCTCCCCATTCACACCTGAGACCTTGTAACACTAACGATTTTCATGACAACAGGGAGGGAAAAAAGGCTACTTGGACCCGATTTGGACATTTCCTCTTTGGGGTGTACTCACTTTTGTTGCCAGGGGTTTAGACATTAATGGCTGTATGTTGAGGTTTTTCTTGATGGGACAGCAAATTTACACTGTTACACAAGCTGTACATTCACTACTTTACATTGTAGCAGAGTTTCAGTTCTTTAGTGTTTTCACATAAAAAGATATAATAAATATTTACAAGAAACGTAAGGGGTGTACTGAATTCTGTGACATACTGTATCATATCGCGTGGCCCTAGGAATACACAACCCAAATGAACACAATAAAAATGATCCAGGAAATATCACATGGAAATTTACAAGCTTTAGCCAACATTGGTCAATGTTGTAGGTTAGTTTAAGCTAAGATATGCCAGTTTTTCAAAATTCTACACATTGTTAAAAAAAAATGTGTACACCACAAAGAAAAGCAAATACAACAAATAGAAAGCATTGGTAATAAAAAAGTGTAATGCTTTATGAAGCTATTTATTTATGAATATGCAAATACCAAGGTGCATTTGATTTCTTATTTTTGAATTTAATCAGTTTTTAATATTGTGTTTCAGTATTTTTTTAACAGCACTTCTATGTCTTTGAGAACTGCTCTATTCATAGGCACGGTTTAACCCTCTAACCCTTACCCTAGCTCTGAATGTGTGAATTCATTTTTTTGTGTGGGTGAGTCAATAAAAAGGCATTCAGCTTTCTTTGTATCCCTTGACTGATAATGTCACAGTCACCACAGTCAGAACTACTGTCAGATGCAGCTGCCTAAGTACAAGTGGCCACTGATCCCACTCACTATCCCTCTATCTATGCGACAGATGCGACTTGGCTATATGTAGATGCATATGTACTGTTATCCTCTAAAAAATTAATTAAAGGAATTCCACCAAAAATGGAAATTATGTCATTTATTACTCCTTCTGTTGTTGTTTTAAATCCGTAAGACCTCTTTTATCTTCAGAACACAATTTAAGATATTTCTGATGTAATCTGAGGGCTGTCTGGTGCTTCCATAGACCAAGAAAAATACCAAGATCATAAACAAAGTTGTCAATGTGACTTCAGTAGTTCAACTGTAACATTACTAAAAAGCTACAAATATTTTTTTTCACAATGAAAAACAAGACGCGCGTTTATGAGAGTACCTTGAGAGTACATGCGTGTTGCGGCACTGTCGCCGACCCAGAGAACAGGCACGATGAGGTTGTGCACATTTGTATGTCATGCCCTCATCAGTCCTTTCGATAGCTTTTATACAGCGAGTGTAGAGGCACATCGCATGTACAATGTCATCATGCCGCATCAGCGACGACATAATTCAGTATCTGACAGAAGCTTCTCTCTTAGTTCATCACCTGTATATTCCATTTCGAAAAAGAAAGGCTGGGCAAAAAAAATGCAACCCATCTCCACTGTATTTTTTTCAGAATGTGCTGCCAAATTGGGCAGAATTGGGATTCTTTTGATCATATCTGTAAGGTTTCCATGTTTTTGTTTCATGTTTATTGTTTTTTCTTGTTTTATGTTGTTCCATGTTCATTGTTTGTTTTAATTCTAGGCTAAGCTATGCCAGCTAGCTTAGCTAGCCTAGGCAATGTTTAGTTTTCATTCCTTGTTCCTCATGTCTTCCTGTCATGTGCTTCCCCTTGTTTCATTGGTTAGTTTGGTTCTTATTGTTCACAAGTGTTTCTTGTTTTGTCTTGTGCTCATAAACCCCCTTGTAGCCTCCTGTCTTTGTGGTTTGTGTACCACTTTGGTGAGTTGGTCATGGTCTGGTTAGTGGTCTTGTCAAGTGTTCATGTTAAGTCAAGTCTGTCTAGTTTAGTTTATGTTTGTTGTCTTGCTACGTGTTTATGTATTTAAGCTTAGTTTAGTTTGTTTTTACGTCCACATTGTAAATAAACTGCACCTGGGTTCTCAATATTCATCTCGCCACTGTTGAGTCCATTACAATATCACACAAAAAAAAGCTGGTTGCTAAAATTTGGGCAGCTTTTTGCAACAAATTTTTATTTTTTATCTGTTTTTTTTAATGGGCAGGGTTTACCCTGTAGTAGGCACAAATTGTTCAGTGCACCTTTTATATTACCTGGCTAGGTTGTGAAGTTGTGACATTAAAGCTAATGTTACAATTAAATAATACATTTACATATGTAAGATTTAGCAGACCCTCTTATCCAGAGCAACGTACAAAAGTGCTTTGAGTCTCATCTTAAACAGCTTAATGCTACTACACTGTGACAATGTGTAACAACACACAAAACTGCTGAAAAGAGCACCATAGATAATGAGAAACATAGAAAAAAAAAACTATTTTAAATTTGATGTGCAGTTAATTGAGAAAGTTTGGTCGTTAATCATTTATTGAAGACAGTTTGTGAATCTACATTGATGAAAAGTTCATTCCACTATCTCTTGGTGCCTTGAGACAGACATCCCTTGCATCCTAGAGGATGGTGGGACAAGTTGAGCGTTGCTTGTGGAACTGAGGAAGCGTAGTATAATGCAAGGAGTGCTTGAAGGTAGGAGAGAGAACAGCTCTAAATATTACAGACACTTGTGGTTAACAGTGTCAAACGCTGCTGTGAGGTATGCAGCATTTTACACTGTCAAGAGGGCGGCCTTTAAAAGAAGCTTTCAGAAACCAAATCTACACTCCGACAAAAACCTCCTTTTCAATGAAGTAAGCTCTTGACAGGAACCTGCTACCTGATTACCCAACAGAAAATTCAATAAGGTCAAATATGCTTTAAATCATTTGACTTTAAAAAAATGATCATAATCAGAAAAATAATTAGAAAAACATTATTTTGTACATTACTTCAATGTACACAATCCACTGAATTGATTAACAACAAATAATTGTCAAGTATTGTTAGTTAAACTGTTTAAATATAACAATAGTTATAAAACATTGGCTCAAAATTTATAACGTTTATTTACTTAGCTGAATTCAGAAATAAGAAAAATAAATAAAAACTACAAACATGGCAGTCAAGAACTACAATTTTTAAATCCCAGACTAATTCCTCTGCTCTAAATAGCCACACTATTGTTTTTGGACATTTGTGTCACCCACTTTTTAAATTTTGTGGATTTTTAGTTTATTTATTTGGATTTTTTTTTACTTCTTTTCTGGTAAAAGCATTAAATTAGTTGCTTTAAACATTATTTCATCTCTCCCTAACATGCAAAGGGTTATGAAAGCATTCTGTGTTTATTTCCTATAAATACTGTGAAATGTAGTTTAGAAGGGTGGGATAAACCTTTTTAGGAGACCATTAAAAACAATTCTCCATGAAAATGACTTATTCTGGTTTCTTTCAGTGTAAATCCTTCTGCATGTCTGATCCTGATGTAATGTTATAATTTTTAGAGAAATAACAGAAGTGTCTTGTGACTTATAATGGACTTTCATTTACAGGGCACTGTTCTTTGGAAGAGGGAGAGTCAGGAAATCAGTGTCTCACAAGCAGCACTACAGAATAGCTTATCTTGTTGCACTCTCTCTTTTCATAAAAGATTTCAGCACACATACTCTCACACTCATGCTTAAAAGCAACCAAATGCTCATAACTAGCGCGATTAAGCGATGCAGGACTGAAAACCTGGAATATAATAAAATTCCCCACAGTGACAGACGAGCCATGTGTAAGCACATGTAAACACCAGTTCAGAATAAATCACATCTTATGTAAACAATCAACACAATATATAAACCGGAATGATGATCTGAATGACAAAAACGTGTGCTTGTTAACAGGTCTGGAGAGGTTTGATTGCTGAGGTTAAAGAATCATTTATTTTTATACATCTGTTGGTTAAATTAAACAATTTAATGTGATCTAAAATTTATTTGAGGCTGACCAAAAGCTAAATAAAATTTTATTGAAGCAAAAAGATTTGAATTAAATGTTCTATAAATTAAAATGACCACAACTCTCTTGCTTGTGTGTGCTGTGTTTATAATAACTTCTGTGTAACAGTGTGACCTCATCTGATAGTTGGATTATACTGTTATTGAGTGAGCTGGACTTCCGAATGAGTGCAAGAGTATTTTGTATAATTCTCTTCTATTGATAACTCAAAGACAGAAACAGAGCTTTTATGTGATCAAACAAACCTAACCTATTTGAAAGAGCTTTTAACATTTGCCAAAAAGGAATGAACGGTGCAGTAAGACATCTTGAAAACTGTAGCCTGAAAGCACTGTAAGTGTATGTCCCAATCTTGCCGTCCAAAGCCACACCTCCTAAATGCATGAACACACTGAGTAGACTAGCAGAGACAAAAATACTACATTATATGTAATTCATTAGTGACAAAACTTTGCAGTACACTTAGTAACAGAACTAAAATACCAAATATAATACTAGAACCCGATTACACACTGCTGCTGGAGTTGAACTAATTCACAAAAGATATATATAATAACTGTTTTCATTGAATGAACACTTCTTGGTCCTACAACTTTCAAAAAAATCTATAAATACATTTAAAGATTATTATTGGCTTCCAGTGAGACACCGCATTGATTTTAAAATACTACTTTTAGTCTTGCACCGCAGTACTTGAGCGAACTTCTAGTGTCTTACGTTCCGCCACGCCTACTTCGATCAAAGGATGCAGGCTGCTTGTCAGTACCGCGCATTATAAAAACTACAGCAGGGGGCAGAGCCTTTTCTTACAGGGCCCCAATGCTATGAAATAGCCTCCCTATGTATGTTCGGGAATCAGACACAGTCTCAGTGTTTAAGTCCAGGTTAAAAACATACTTATTTAATCAAGCATTTTGTATTTGATTCCCCTTAGATAAAGGAGCAGATCTGGGGACTCATGGGTGTTGAGTATTAAGGTGATCTGGTATGTTTAGATGCTGTCTTCCCCTCTCTTATTGATCACGGTGTTGATGATGAGAGCGGCTGGTTGCTTAACATATCAGGGAGCCCTCATGTCTGTGTTTCCCTCCGGTTCTCCTTTTACTTATGCTGACCTAGTTAGTCTTGCCAGAGTCCATCCTTGCACTCTACATTATTCATTTAATCAATCCAAACTGTGTGATTACATTGTCACTACAACTGTTTTCCTTCTTTTTGCCTTCCTTTCTCCACATGATCCCTGCTACCTGTTTTTCACCCAAATGAGGGCGGGTTCTCTGTTGAGTCTGGTTCCTCTCTAAGGTTTCTTCCTATCTCATCTCAGGGAGTTTTTCCTTGCCACCGTCGCCCCCGGCTTGCTCATCAGGGACAAACTGATGTCTGTTTCAATCTGTCTCATAATTTCTTCAATTGTAAAGCTGCTTTGTGACAATCACCATTGTAAAAAGCGCCAAACAAATAAAACTGAATCGAATTTTTTTTTTACACCAATTAACGTAATGCAAAATTAAAATCTTGCAAATGACCTTTTTTTGGTTTGTCACATTGAAGCCAAAATAATCCCATATTAAAGATGTGCTGTATTAGGGGGTATTAGCTGGCCAAATGATCCCTCTAAGCAGCCATAATCTCACTCCACTGCACTTCCTTTTTTAATTTTAATGGTGGGCATTAAACACACATGGCCAACATGCTGATTGGCCGCACAAAGCATTTGCACTAACATTAACATATGTCTGTTCTTTGTTTTTCTGAGCTCACCGTCGCCGCCATCACTTGGACAATAATGCAGTTTCTCAGTGATATCTTGTCTTGTAGACGGCCATCCGGACAAGACTACGGAAACTTTGCTGCAGTATGGAATAACCAACTGGTTTATCTGGTCAGAGGAGAACTGACCCCCCGACTGAGCCTGGTTTCTCCCAAGGTTTTTTCTTCATTCTGTCACTGATGGAGTTTTGGTTCCTTGCCACTGTCGCCTTGCTTAGTTGGGAATTATAATTCATAGATATCAGAAATAAAGGAGACTTGACTCAGGGCTGTGCGATTAAGACAAATATCTAATTGTGATTTTTTTTGACAGATAAGGCGATTTAGTCTTCTTAATAGTGTGCAGCGCAAATTTTATAGATTCCTTAATTCTTTGTAGTCCAGCAGATGCAGTGTGCCTTTCTACCAAATATTTACTTCGCTTCTTGCTGCTATTATGCAGTCAGTGCTACCTAAATGCATTTTAGTTAAAATAACAAAAAAAGATAAACAGTTATATCAGTGTTATATCCATTAAACAAATATATTTTTATTTTAGTGCAAATAACTTCCAATAAAAACAAAACAACAACCTTTTCTTCTGTAAATAAGCTCTTTGAAATAAGGTAGGTATTCTCGCTACATTATCAGTAGTTCTGCATGAGCCTTTAGCTGGAAGTCAGCACTAATATAGTGCCCAGTAAAACTAAGATACGGTTCAGTCGTCCGGGTTAATCACAGGTCTGTCATTATAGTGTAATATTCCGCCTCAACTTTATTCCTTTATTCAGTGTAAAATGGTTAAAATATGTGCGAGTGGGAATTTTATATATCTCATAAATATATATTATTTATATTTTATATCCAGCACTCGGATGTGAATTTTAAACTGCTCTTTTGTTACTGCATTAAAGGCGAGGTAGAGGTTATGGAGAGTTATCTGCGGGCGTTTTGTAACGTCCTTTTATATGCTGTAAAAGCCACAAACAATTTCGAATTTGTACTTTGTTGCTTGCTACAAGATTTTAGTACTTTCAGACGCAACTTTTTAGCAACAAACTTTCAGACAGCTGTCTGTGGTGTGTTCTCTTTCTGTTCAGTGTCTGTCACTTTGCATTTTTTAATTTTTTTCTTTTTATTCATTGGCAAATTAATCCCTCCTAGTGCTTTATGTCTTTTCTGAAGATTCAGATACAGAAATGCAATAATTAAATGTAAAATCATACTGTATCAAATTCACTGTATAAATTAACTACAATTAAACTTTGTTAAAGCTACAGGCATTTGTGTTTTTTGTATCTGAATGCTTTAAACTTGTTTAAAATATTCACACAGTAACAAACCTTAAAACAATGTACAAATGATAAACTTTCACTCGATTATTAAACTTTATCATTAATCCACCAATCACACGTGTTCTGAACTGTAGTGCAGTCAAATATAATTCACGCTCAAATATTCTGAAATGTGACTATTGCCGATGCACACGTTGCCATGAAAAGCTGAAATGTTATATCGACCAGCTCTATTATATTTTCTATAATATACCCACATGATTAGAGAGGCATAAAACTTAGTAGTGCCAACTAGTGGCCGATTTCTTTCAAAATTTTTACAGACCTTTAGGACCACGAATTGAACATTCTCACCGAGTTTCGTTCTAATCGAACTCTGTAAACATTTTTAAAAAGGTGCTCAAAATGTTTTGGCCAATGGCGGCCAGGTTTTTTGATGCCATTATTTACACTTGTGCCACTGCATATTAATTTTCAAGTTGATCGAACCAACAGTTGGGTAGTTATAGCCATTTTCTACACTCTTATAGCACCACCAAGTGGCAAAGGTGCACAGTTTTTCACCAAAAATGTAGCTCCTACACATGTGTACCGATGTTCGGTGAAAATATCTTGTTCTGTTAGTTATAGCCATTTTATTACAATTGCCCATGCCTACATCAAACTTTCTGGCATTTCTATGCAGTGGTGAGTCAAAATTATTTATAGTCACATTACATTAAATTATTAATATTCACTATTCAGAACATATTTCTGCAGTGGTTTGGTAGAAATCCTAAGACGAGGTCACAAAAGTACATCAATTTTGGACATCAATTATTTTTAAGCAAATCACTCAGTGGCAGTTTAGTTCATATTGACAAAAACATTACAAAAATGTAAAGATTTGATTATACAACAAACACCGTATGAACCCGGGCCAAAAATGTTCTGCAGCCCCCCACCCCCCTCCTTTTGCCAATTGGGGTGACTATTTAAATCAGGGTAGCTGCCCCAACTACTCCGGCTCAGGGCTGGACAATATGGGCAAATTATATACCACAATATAGTTCTTAATTTCAGTCAATAGGATATAATTCTGGTATTGATATAAATATTAGAAAAGCCTCAGAACTTCAAATGGATGTCTGTATAAACTATATAATATTTTAGAAATAACTTCCAGCATGGTGGCTTAGTGGAGAGCACTGTCACAGCAAAAACGCCCGGGGTTCCATTCCCCTGCAGGGGTCTGGAGTTTGCATGTTCTTTCCATGTTCTTTCCATGTTTGCGTGGTTTTATTCTGGGTTTTCCGGTTACGTCCTACAGTCCAAAAAAATGGATGTTAGATTGATTGGTAATTCTTAATTGCCCATAGGAGTGAGTGTGAGTGTGTGTGTGTGCAAGACCCTGTGATGGACTGGCGACCTGGTAGACTCCGGCAGATCCCAGTGCTTTTCCTAATAATATTGTAGCCAGACAGCTATGACTGCATACCTTGTGTTATATAATAACTAGACAGATAGCAGCAAGAAAAGTGCAGTAGACAAAAGTGCAGTAACAAAGACACAGTAAACTATTCAACAACAACTGCATTTGAGTTCAGTGTCAACAGAAGACTTTGCATTAAATCAAACAAAACCAGCTAATATGGGACAGTAAAGAGGACAATAATCATTTTAGCCTTTACGTAGCTCTAAATGAATAGCTCATATCCCAGTATTTACTGTCTATTCCACTTCATTCTGCCTTGAATCATTGACAGCTTTTGCATATTGCATCCTGACGTCACAGACAAGTTTATTACTAATAAACAGCACAGAAACTTGCGTTTTAAATCAAGGCTAGTAGCTGCGTTTGCATCCTAATTCACAATAACAACATCTGTCAACTTACAAAATATGACAACCACCAAGTCAAATCATACGGAGGATTAAAATGCAGTACGTTTTTGTACAACGTAACAAGAATCTACAGGAACTGTGGAAGTTTACAAGACAAGATATAATATTTTATGATTACGTTAGTCACAAAAAAACTATTGTATCAAACGCGGAAAACATTCCGGCAGTCGCACTCCGCACACTGTCATCAACACCAACCGGCGGAGAAATGGGCAGGCCCTTACCTTCTGCTGTCGATCCGTACTGTACTGAAGCGGGAGTCCACTTCTATATTACACGGAAATAGTCTGCTGCTCGAGTAGGACTGCACAGGGGCTTCGGTGTGGGAAAAGCTTCAGGCCGTCAGCCTCACTGTTCACACTCACTGTTAGTTTATCAGCCGAAAAACTTCTAGCATGTTTACAAGCTCCAAACACTTCCTGTTTGACTTCAGTAGGAAACGAACTCGCTGCGCATTTTCCTTTCGTTTCACTAACCAGATCCCTCCCTTTACACCCTTATTACAGAACTAAAGCGCTCGGTCCTCTACCCTGTACAAATCACATACAGCCGCTGCTGTGCACTGATTCTAACCGGAAACACAAACTACTGAAACGCCCCTGAAATTAGAGCCACGTCTCCGTCCGGCCTTCGACAGTTTGAGGCGTGTCCCAGGAAGTTCCGAAATAAATCCACGCCATTGCGACTAAAGTAAAAATAAATAGCGTGTGGCGCGCGCGCGTGCGTGCGTGCGTGTGTGTGTGAGATTTTTTTTTATTTTTTATTTTATTTTCAAAATTATATTTTGGAAGGTAAAAACCAGAAAATTATTTTAATTTATTTTTCTGAAAAAACCCCACAAACTTTTAAGAGTTGCACTCGTTCTTTTTTACATTCTAAAAACGTTTAATAGCCTAAACATGGAACAAAAATTATGTCCTAAACAAAGCGGACATTCAATTCTTTAAAAGCATTACATGTATGTTATGACATGTTATGTTGTTTCTTTTTAATTAAAATAATTAATGTGATTCCAATAATTCTTTTCTTAGGCTATTCAATTAATACTACTACTACTACTAATAATAATATACTGTTCTTGCTGACTTTTCTTGAGTCTTGCTAGAAAAGAAAAAAAAGAAAAGTATTTGTGCTGAGTTAGATGTATAAATTTAAAAGACAAAAAAATTAATAATACTTAGCAATTTGAACAAATTCATTAAATCTATAACATATACTTGATTAAAATGGTAGCCAAGCCACCGTGTCTACAATGTTTACAATGTCTACAATTTTTTTTTTTATTTAAACCAAAGGTTTTCATCAGGGATTGTATATAAAGAGCAAAGACACGTTTGTGTTCATTAGTGTTGTGCATATCTCAACAATATTGCTTTAAATACGAAAAAAACGTGAGGTTGGAATTAAACCCTGAACCTCAGCTATTCTGTGTAAAAACTGGATCATTACCCAACTGTAGTTACATCACCGTTCACAATGTTTAAGTCTTCAGCTCAAAACACAGTTTATAGACACAGTGTCTTAAACACAATAAATAAACTTTCAAAAACAAACCCCAGGGACGCTTATACAAATGTTTCACCTGCTGGAAACGCTAAACTAACATATAAATATTAAACCATAAATGTTTAAGAATCACCCTTAACTGTGTAAATGAAGAAATGGTTTGTTTGACTTTTCAGAAATTATCTACTCTTTCCTGTGGATGACCTCTGACCTACTTTCTGTAGAATTTGAATACTGCAGTTTGAATTATTTAACAAAGAATTTATTGTTTAGAATTTCTTACATTTTCAGCATTTGGCAGATGCCCTTATTAAAAGCGACTTACATTTATCTCATTTATACATCTGAGCAATTAAGGGTTAAGGGCCTTCCTCAGGGACCTACCAGTGGTGGCTTGGTGGAGGTGGGAACTGAAACCAATTTCTTTTTTTCTAAGAATTCCAAACTTAAAAAAAATGTTGTTTAAAACAATCAATTGTGTTAAAATTAAAAGATTTAGTATTTTAAACTATTTTAAATCCAACATAATATTTATTTTTGTTGAATTTTACTTTTCAATATTTCTATGCAAACATGCATCTAGCAGTAATTATAACATTCTAGATACAGAACTGTTTGTTGTTAAACTTGTTATACTTATTATCCCTCTTCGGGCGACATGTGAAATACCATATAAATGGGGCATGAGCAAGGCAAAACAGAGCTAGGCAATGCAATCCAGTTTTCAGAGGACCAAAACAAATTATCTTGTTATGTGCCTGAGCCTGTAGGAACGAGAGGGGGTTAAAGTTTTGTGCAAACAATGAAAACACTTCGGCTGTTGCCTGCACAAAATGAGAGGGAGTGCCCTATTTGGAAGCCTATTTAGCTTTTTTATTAACTGGTCACAGTTGATAGGAAGATAGATGGAGCTAAATACAGGGCAATCATGAAAGAAAAAGAAAGGAAACCTGTTGTAGGCTGCAAAAGAGTGGAGACTTGGAGAAGATTCACCTTCCAGCAAGACAATGACCCTTAACATACAGCAAGAGCTACAATGGATAGGTTTGAATTAAAGAATATTAATGTGTTAGAATGGGCCCAGTAAAAAGTCCAGACCTAAATCCCATTGAGCATCTGTGGAAAGACTTGAAAATTGCTGTTCACAGACGCTCCTTATCCAATCTGGCTGAGCTTGAGCTATTTTGCAAAGAAGAATGCAAAAGATTCAGTCTCTAGATGTGCAGGGCTGGTAGAGACATACCCCAAAAGACTTGCAGCTGTAATTGCAATGACTGAATACAAATGCACACCACACTTTACAGATTTTATTTGCTTATTTTGAAAACCGTATATTATTTACATTCCCACTTTACGTTTATGTACTACTTTGTGTTGGTCTGTTACATAAAATATAAACACTTGCTGGGGCATTAGACAGTTCATATGGCATGACTAGGTACTCGTAGTGCCCCCTGGTGATAATGAAAGCTGTCTTCCAATCAATCGCCCGGAATGAGATTCAAATGAGATTATAGGTGCTTCGAAGATCGAGTGAAAAACAGTGCCTCTCATAATTGCTCCACAGCTACAGGCACCAAGGGTAAAGGATAGCGGTGTTTTACGGTAACATTATTCAAGAAGCCCCGGTAGTCAATGCAGGGGTGCAGACTGCGGTCCTACTTCTACACAATTAGAAACCAGAAGCAGCGGAAGACGTTGAAGGAGGAATAAACCCATTGGCTTAGAGCAGGGGTTTGGCAACCAGCGGCTCCAGAGCCGTATGTAGCTTTTTCATGTGGCTCTTTGTGGCTTTAGAAAAAAAAGTTCTTTATTTTTTTATAGTTCTAAATTTAAAGACTATGGTAATCTTGTAACATTAAAATAAAATGTGTAAATTTTTTTGTTGCTCAAAATATGCATCAAAGGCCTGATATGCAACACTCGTCGGCACGCAAAAACATGTGTCAGGGATGGACAAAATGTCTGCATTTTGAGTCCTGTTAATCTTCGGATCCACATCCGTATGTGAGCAGGTCTGTTGTACAAGATCTGCTCACATATACAATTTTTCGTGTATATTGGTAAAAATAAGTTTTATCAAGTTTTATACCAAGTTTTTTTTCAGTTCAGGTAAGTTACAAAATGTGCATGAAGATCTTATTTTAATGAGAACAAAACAGTTAAACTAGGCTCTTATTCACTGTATTGAGAAGCTTCCTTTGTAAGTGTGTACATCAGATGTGACCCTGATATTTTAAAAAAAACCTTGTCATACATTTTGTGTCAAGTAACACTCTCTATGCTCATTTATTGTTGTTGTAGAATCGCTTCTTGTGCCCTCACTAACCTCCTTTTATGGTGCCCGTCTAAAACTTCAGTCAGAGCCAGGTAAACGTTTGACAGATAAACAGAATCAGGCAAAGAAACCTCTGGAAAGACAGATATGTTTCCTTATTGATGCTTTTTACTTTACTCCAATTAAAAATTTTGGACAGATCCATTGCAAAGAAAATTAAAAAACCCACAAGTTTTATTTGTTATAATATATATATATATATATATATATATATATATAGATTATAATATATATATATATATATATATATATATATATATATAATAGTTAGTCATTCGTGCATTAAGACTTATTTTAATCATGTGTAACATGTTACTATTTTTATACAGTGCAGCCTTTTTATATATACACTGCTCAAAAAAATAAAGGGAACACTAAAATAACACATCCTAGATCTGAATAAAGGAAATATTCTTATTAAATACTTTGTTCTTTACATAGTTGAATGTGCTTACAACAAAATCACACAAAAATTATCAATGAAAATCAAATTTTGTTAACTCATGGAGGTCTGGATTTGGAGTCACACTCAAAATTGAAGTGGAAAAACACACTACAGGCTGATCCAACTCTGATGTAATGTCCTTAAAACAAGTCAAAATGAGGCTCAGTAGTGTGTGTGGCCTCCATGTGCCTGTATGACCTTCCTACAACGCCTGGGCATGCTCCTGATGAGGTGGCGGATGGTCTCCTGAGGGATCTCCTCCCAGACCTGGACTAAAGCATCCGCCAACTCCTGGACAGTCTGTGGTGCAACGTGGCGTTGGTGGATGGAGCGAGACATGATGTCCCAGATGTGCTCAATTGGATTCAGGTCTGGGGAACGGCCAGTCCATAGCATCAATGCCTTCGTCTTGCAGGAACTGCTGACACACTCCAGCCACATGAGGTCTAGCATTGTTTTGCATTAGGAGGAACCCAGGGGCATCCGCACCGGCATATGGTCTCACAAGGGGTCTGAGGATCTCATCTCGGTACCTAATGGCAGTCAGGCTACCTCTGGCGAGCATATGGAGGGCTGTGCGGCCCTCCAAAGAAATGCCACCCCACACCATTACTGACCCACTGCCAAACCGGTCATGCTGGAGGATGTTGCAGGCAGCAGAATGTTCTCCACTGCATCTCCAGACTCTGTCACATCTGTCATATGTGCTCAGTGTGAACCTGCTTTCATCTGTGAAGAGCACAGGGTGCCAGTGGCGAATTTGCCAATCTTGGTGTTCTTTGGCAAATGCCAAACGTCCTGCACGGTGTTGGGCTGTAAGCACAACCCCCACCTGTGGACGTCGGACCCTCATACCACCCTCATGGAGTCTGTTTCTGACCGTTTGAGCAGACACATGCACATTTGTGGCCTGCTGGAGGTCATTTTGCAAGGCTCTGGCAGTGCTCCTCCTGTTCCTCCTTGCACAAAGGCGGAGGTAGCGTCCTAAAGCCTCCTCCACATCTCCTGATGTACTGGCCTGTCTCCTGGTAGCGCCTCCATGCTCTGGACACTACGCTGATTTTTTTGAGCAGTGCATAAATATATATATATATATAAAATGTTGCGGAAGGATAGTCAGCACATTGGACAGCGACAAAAATGCTGCGGTTTGATTGGCTGGCACTGTTTTCCCACTATCCACGCTTTTCCGCGCGTGGTGACCGTGAGTTATGGACAGGCCTTATTCTATGATCATTCCAAGATAAGACAAACTTTTCAAGCTCTTTCTCTGTAAAAAAAAAATGTATTGAAACAGAGTTAGTAGATGTCTGGGACGCTGTGTGTGCGTGTCTAATCAGGTAATCAAATCACAGAAAATAACATTTTAAGATATTTTATCATTTTTGGTATGCATAATAAATGATACATACTATTTATAACATTAAAAATTAACCGAGTGAGAAAGTTCTTATTTATATATTAAATAGTTAAATATTAGGTAAGCCATGTTACCCAATTCCATGTTAGCCTATTGGTGACATCTTGTGGGCATTTGGGGAAGTGAAAGTATGTTATTTCACTGTTATTCTCACCTATTTCAATGCATAAGAACTGTAGACTGTAAAGTTGAATAAATTAGGCTGGATTCATTATGTACTTTTCAGACCTCCTGCAAGCAAAAACGGCCAAGAACATGTCAGACTGCTGATCTGACAGAATTTGTGAAACTCACACCATGTGGTAAGCAGAATTATTGTATATTTATAATGAATTATGAAATAAATGTTTCCTGGGGGTAAGAGCACAGTGTTTCAGTTGTTGGCGCTGTTGCCTCACAGAAAGAAGGTTTCAGGTTCGTATACCCTGCAAGGGCCTTACTGTGTGGAGTAGTTTCTTTCCGTGTTTGTGTGTGTTTACTCCAGGTACTTCGGTTTCCTCTCATAGTCCAAAGACATGTATGTTAGGTTGATTCTCAAAGCAGTGTGCGTGAGTGTGTGTAGTTGTTTGTCTGTATATGTCCCTGTGATGGACTGGTGACCCTGCCTTTTACCCTAATGACAGATGAGATAAACTCTTCCAGCAGATCCCTGTGACCCCTGATTTGGATATCAGCAGCTATAGTGGATGGCTATGGATGGATGGCGGGATGGATGGCTGGAGGATGGCTGGATGGATGATGGCTGGATGGATGGCTGATGGATGGATGGATGGCTGGATGGATGGCTGGATGGATGGCTGGATGGCTGGATGGCATGGATGGATGGCTGGATGGCTGGATGGATGGATCATTTGTCTCTCTGGCAAATTTCAGTCTGAAGCATGACATTTTGTTACATTTTGCTGGCACACATAAATCTTTTGTCATGTAACCGTAACTTTATATAAAATATCTTGTTTTTACAAGGTGGCAAAAATTTTACTTAATTTTTTACATTAATTTTTTTACTTAATTAAAACATTACATTAACATTATTAAACCATTACATTTATCCCTCTGCATTAGTGCCACAGACTAAAGAATGATTATTTTAAACACAAGAAATTAAACTGTTAATCACAAAATGTTTTTTTACTCTATTAATGTGCTACATTTTACACTTTTTAATAAAGTCTGCATCAGTTTATTTCACTGATCAGCACTGCTTTCTAAAATTTGTAAGATTCTTGCTAGTAAAATTACAAGCTTGATTAATTTAATGGAATGAGAAGGGACTATTTGCTGGCTGTCCAAGGCATGCATGTGCAAATGGTGTAAATGTAAATGTGTGGGTGTGTGTTTTTTTGTTGTTTGTCTGTTTTTATAGGAAAATTTCTATGATATTCAAAGCAACGAATGCTTTTTCGAGTGGTGTGTGAAGATGCTAGTTCAAAACCATCACTACATCCCAGAACTGAGTGGATTTTTTCGAGTTTATTTTTTTAGAAAAAACATTTGAAATCTGCCTTGAATAAAGAGTCCAACACTGCTGATGAGCCAGGTAGTGTACTAAAAGTAGGGGTAATGTCATTTTCAAAGTTATTAAACAATCTGCAGGTTGCACAATGTGTGTATAAATTACCTCTTGTATTCAACAAGTCATTAATGGGACCAGTTTTAATTGTAAATGTAGACCTTGTTTGTAACCCATGGTTTCAAATATTAGAAATTAACTTCTTAACACTGACTGCAGACTGGGAAAGCGAGATGGCTTCTCCTCTTGTTCTGCTGCATCTTCTCACTCAACAACCAGCTGAAAAGAAACAACTCAAGAAGGGCAGTGTTGAAAGATGATCATCTGGTAAAATTCCACAAGGTTTGTCACGACTGTTGTAATTCAGTTTTTATATATAAGAGGATCACCTTATAACCACTGAAAAAACTATAGATTTGCCAGACTATAGATTTTGCCATAGACTTGAATAGAAAGCTTCTCCTGGCCACAGAGACTTCAAAAGCATCATCTTCTACATAGATTTGAATGTCAGTCATGCACTGGGATCCTTGGGGAATGAATGAATGGAAAAGAGAAATAGGCCAACAAATATTTACCTTGATTCTGGAGGTCATGATTACAAACACACCTTGATATTATTTGGATTTGGTACAAGAGGATGATTTGCACTTGATACCGATTGGCATGCATTTGTTGCTGTTAATATTTGTATTTTGTACTGTGATTTAAAACACTATTATTAAACTTTAAACTCTTTAAATTTGTTTTTTGTTAACTTTTAAAGATTTACCTTTAAAGTTAAAACACATTATTACTTTAAAATCTTTAAAGAAACATCTTTAAAGAACTTTAAAGATCCCTTCAAAGTAATCATGGTTTTAAATTTGAAGTATCTGGACTTTAAAATGTGCTTATGAAAACATCAGAAGTAGCTTATATCTGCAAATCTTTATATTGCAAATCTGATTACACTGTCACACACCACTGTTCCCAGCTCCCAACTGGGTAAGAAGTTGAGTATTTTGTGTTGATCTTTGTTTGCACAGATGCTGATGAAAGTATGCGAATGTTCATTCCTTTCATTTGTTTTTCAAGTTTTTCAATGTGAGTTGTGTGATTTAATCACATTTCTTTGAAAGTTTAGCTTCCATTATAGCAGTTGTTTAACAAGTGATTTATCTTTGTTACAGCCTGCTGTAAATAAAGATAAGAAAAAGCATCCATGCAAAATCTATAAAAAAAAGAAGCACCATGTATAAGATAAATAAAGGATATAAATATTTATCAAGAAAGGGTTAAAAATGCAGTAACTGTGGAATACACATCAAAAAGAAGAAAAAGTTTGATATTTCTGTGGATATAAATAATGTTGTATTGTTGAAAAAATTACTACTGTTTTTTTTTTGTCAGTGAATATTGCTTTAAATAGAACAAAATGAACAGAACAAATATGATGTATTTAATTTGGTAATTAGATTTAACAGTTTCATTGAACATTGCATTAAAATATTTCAATATAATTACGGCTATCCTCAGTTTGTTCAACCACAAATCCAATAGAATAAATAAAAATCCTATTACTAAAATAGGGATATAACAAATTAAACTCTAATTTGTGCACATCACTTTAAGAGATTTTTAAGTGCTTTATTTTTTCTTTTAGACAAGTATCAATAAACTCTAAATTATCCCCCATTAATTCAGGTCCAAGGGCATGGGTTGCCTGGTCAAATATCTCCCAGTTCCTCCTAAGCTCTGTAGAAGTGTTTGGAAGGTCTTCATGAAAAAATTGAAAAAGCTTTTGGTTTCATATTACATTGTTTGTCATTTAAAAGCAATCAAGATACAATCTACACTGAAAAAAAGTAAAACCTGTAAAATTCATGTAAAATCATTTTTCACTTAGGTCCTGATTGTCTTATCTCAGGAATTTTAAATTATGATTTATTATCGTAAACTGTTAATTTTACTTTTCTTGAATGCAAATAACCCTGAATGAAATGATGTGCAATCCGTTTCCTTGAAGCGCATTTTATACTTAAACTAAAAAACTTTGCGTTGTCACGTGATCCCACGACGCGGCACCCCCACCGATCGGTCTGAGCCAGAATTCTGTGGTGATACTGGTTATAGTTTTTTGTCATTCGGAAAGGGAACTGGTTTACTGCAAAAGAAAAGCCATTTACACACGGTAAGAAGACAAGTGTGTATTATTGTTGGATGTAAATGTGTCTTTTTTAATGGTAACACAAATCATGCATTGTATGCTGTGGGTTCGGAACAACTACTTTGTAAAAGTGGGTGTGTTTGCTAATGTTGTCTAGCTCAAAACTATTTTCATAAAACAGCTGACTTCGTAAGTTACTAAGACCGTTATGCAGCGAGTTCGCGCTTATTATTAATTAAAGTACAGCTGGTTAACGATGTAATAGTTAATATTAATCTTATCTTAACAACAAAACAGGCAACATTTATAGGGGTGCCTGTTATTCGCGATGGAACTGCATGCGTAAGTTCAACTGGCGTTACTTACGTGTACGACCCACACGGACATGCCTTCCGGGTCACCTGCACCACAAAAAATATTGCTCTTTAAACACTTCAAAAATGAAGCAACATTAGCAAATTTACATTTGTTTTAAAGTTTATCTTGGTGTTTAATTATCAAAGCGGTTACAGATTTAAATTATCTTCATTAAAATATACCAAAGACATTAAAATGAAATATATATTTGTCCTTACTACAGTGCCCATCCTTAAAATTTTTTTCAGCAAATTCTAATTTTACTGAAGACTGACACAAATCTAATCGACTCAGTATACTCACTTTTAATTTTGCCTTAAAAATATTCCTTACAAAAAGAGGTTTAATATATGTAACCAAACTAACTTATACTTAGCTAGATATGCAATTTTAATGATATACTAAATAAACAGCTTCACAGATTTTTTTTGTTTTCTTCTGTTTGTTTTTGATTGACCTTTAGTAAGTCTCTACATCTTGGTATTTTTCTTGACCCTTTTCAGGTTTTATACAATAACTGAACCAGTTAAGCCACAATCATTTGTTAAATTCTTCAGCGAACCCTTTTCTTGCTGCTGCTGTCAACACCTATTCATGCTGATGTGGTTTTAAAATGCAATATACTTCAAAAAAATGTAACAGACAATGAGTAGTGCAGGAGTAAGCTTTTGCCTTTGTGTCTAATTACTTACAACTCCTTGAACAGGTCCTCTGACACCGAATGGCTACTTCTCTGCGCACTTCAATTGTATTGTGCTATATGAAACAGGGTGGTGGAGGCATTTCAGAATAAAGTATCTAAATTTGTATAATCTATATGGGTGACTGGCAATATACACTGCTCAAAAAAATAAAGGGAACACTTAAACAACACAATGTAACTCCAAGTCAATCACACTTCTGTGAAATCAAACTGGCCACTTAGGAAGCAGCACTGATTGACAATCAATTTCACATGCTGTTGTGCAAATGGAATAGACAATGTAGGAGAAATCGATAGAAAACTCAGAAGGCTGTAGATTGCTAGAACGATTACGGTTTTATTTATGAGAACAGACAAAACCGGAGAGCAGAGTCTGATCAGAGTCCGTCTGACATCACACATCCGCATACATTCGCTTATATACCGTTCTCCTTAAACATCTGGAACACCTCATGCTTGGATATTTACATTTAAAGACTGCTGGCGCCCCTCTGTCCAGCTTCCATTATGAAAAAACATATAGAACATTCCGTTCCCAAGCCATTAATCATGAGGCCCATATCATAGTATGATTCCTTGAGATCGTAAGTCAACCTAGGGCTTATTTCTCCCATATATTTCCCCCTATTGTGCGACCCCTCGCACAAAACAAAAAGTAAATATATGTACATGAGCAATGTAAGTTGATATGACAAACGTATAAAACTAAACTATAACCTAGAGTGCGATTCCATGACCAGGCCCCCAATTACCAAATACCGTTGATTTAGTATTGCCAATACTATTGAGCCAAAAGTGACTCCCATCTCTACCAACCCCGTATCATGGGACCCCACTCTAGCAGAGCAGATGACCAAACATCCTCTCCCTCAATTTGCTAGAAAGAGGGTAAAAGATCAAACACTCTGACTACACTCTAATAACTTCAGCAGTGATTAAATATAGAGTATATGCAGGTTAATATCAGCTAATGACCCGCGCAAGCTACACAAAATCTTCTCATCACTACTCATACCTCCAGCTCCCCCTACTCCACCCTCTCTGTCTGCAGAGGACTTTGCTTCCTTCTATGATGAAAAGACTAAGCAAATCTGCAAGACCTTCACCAACTCTTCAGGTAACCTTACAAATTCCACTCATGACCTATCCTCTCCTTTACTGTCTCATTTTTCCACCTTAGGATCAGATGAGGTTCAACAAGTCATCCTGTCCTGCAATCCTACCACCTGTCCACTGGACCCAATCCCCTCGGCAATGCTCAAGACCATCTCTCCTGACCTTCTGCCTTTTATCTCTACAATCATCAATAGCTCCTTATCTACTGGTCAGGTACCAACATCTTTTAAGAGAGCACGGGTTACTCCTATCCTAAAGAAGCCTGCGATGGACCCCTCGGACATCGCCAACTACAGACCGGTATCACTTCTCTCTTTGTCTTTCTAAAGTACTTGAACGCACTGTCTATAATCAACTGTCCCTCTTTCTCACACACACAGAACAACCTTCAAGATCCCAATCAATCTGGCTTCAAAGCTGCTCATTCTACAGAGACTGCCTCTCTGGCTGTCACTGAGAAGCTGCATGCTGCCAGATCATCCAAACTGTCATCTGTCCTCATCCTCCTCGACCTTTCAGCTGCATTCGACACTGTCAACCACAAGATCCTGCTATCCACTCTCAGCAGTCTCGGCATTTGTGGGACAGCGTGGCAGTGGTTTGCTTCCTACTTGGAAGGGCGTTCATATCAGGTAACATGGAGAGGTACAACATCTGCCCCACGCAGACTTTCCACTGGTGTCCCACAAGGCTCAGTACTTGGTCCTCTTCTTTTCTCCCTCTATACTCACTCACTTGGCAAAGTTATTTCTTCACACGGGTTCACATACCATTGCTATGCTGATGACACTCAAACTTGTCTTTTTCTTTTCCTCCATCAGACACCACGATTTCTGCAAGGATTTCAAACTGCCTGACAGACATTTCATCATGGATGGCTGCTCACCAGCTGAAACTCAACCCGTGCAAAAAACTGAACTACTTTTTCTCCCAGGTGACTTATCTTCATGCCAGGATCTTGCAATCACCCTGGACAATTCACAGATCTTCCCTTCAACCAGTGCTCGCAACCTGGGGGGGGTAACTATGGACAATCAATTATCCTTTTCCTTACATGTTGCCAAACATAACACGTTCCTGCAGGTTTATCCTGCATAACATCCGGAGGGTTCGACCTTTCTTAAACCACTCAGGCCACCCAGTTGCTTGTGCAGTCTCTTGTAATTTCTAAACTAGACTACTGCAACTCGCTCCTGGCTGGCCTACCTCTGAGTGCTATTCGCCCTCTGCAGATGATTCAGAATGCAGCTGCACGTGTTGTTTTCAACCTACCAAAGTTTTCACACACCACTCCACTGCTGCGCTCCCTCCATTGGCTCCCAACAGCAGCTGCGCGCATCAGATTCAAAACTCTGACACTTGCCTACAAAGCCAGAAACGGAGCTGCACCCTCCTACCTACAATCACTTATCACTCCACGCATTCCACCACGCTCTCTCAGATCCACAAGCACTGCTCGGCTTGTTCCACCACCCCTTAGGACACGAGGTAGGTCTGCCTCAAGACTTTTCTCTGTTCTGGCACCAAGATGGTGGAATGAACTTCCCATCAATGTCAGAACAGCAGAGTCACTAGCTATCTTCAAGAGGCGTTTGAAAACCCATCTTTTTCTAAAATACCTTGCTCTTGACATCTAAAAAAAAAAAAAAAACCCTTACTCTATTCAACAGGTTTTTTTTTGTTGTTGCACCTTTTTTGTGATCTATTATCAGCATTGAGATGTTTTTGATGTAACTTAAAGCACTTTTTGTACGTCGCTCTGGACAAGAGCGTCTGCTAAATGCTCCAAATGTAAATGTAAATGTAAATAGCATAAAATGATAGGGATATACAGAAGTAAGTAAACTAAAGTAATGATATAGAAAACACAATACTAGACTAAATGTGAGCACATTACTAGATTAAACGTAGGTTGTGATGCAAATATAAAATAACAAATCAAATCAAAATATTAATGCAGTATGTCTTCTTCTGACGCCAAGGTTGTAAAATAGACCACAGTGGCTGGACAGTCTCTTAAGTATCACAATCATCAGATTCATCCCCCTCTTGAGACAAACTGGAACTTTCATCCGATGACTGTTGGTCCTCGTCAGAGTATTGCACTTTCTCAATGTCCGCTGGATTGCCAGGCTGTCCTCTCATCACTCCCATTCGCCGCACGATAGCTTTGACTATAAAAGATCTCAGAACAGGAAACACACAAAACACAGCAAAAACCCCCACCAACAACAAATACTAGCTATCCTTTTTCAGCCCTTATACTCTCAGCTTTGGTTGTCGTCGCTGTCTTTCTCTTCGTCAACAGCTTCACCTGGTTTTGATTCCCCACTTGGTTTCCCCGAGCTTACTTTAGCTACCCTTTGTACAGTGATTCAGGTGATACCAAGCGGTCTTTCCTTCCACTTGGACGGCCATTGGTGTAGCCGCCACAACCTTGAACGGCCCTTCCCGTCTGGGGTTGTTCCACTTCCGTCCGAACACCCGCAGATACACCAGTTCTCCTGGCACTATCGGACAGGCTGTCTCCGTTGCCTCTGCTGGCACTCTCCTTTTTTCCTGTAAATAGATAGCTTTGTGTATGCCAGTTAATTTTCTCATATAAGAACGAAGTTCCATTTGCAGCTGTTCCAAAGGAGACCCTTTATATGGTCCCCGAGCAGGCATAGGTCGACCTGTAAGCATTTCATGCTGTGTTAGATGCGATAACTCATTAGTGCAAGCGGTAGAGCATCAACCCAATTCAACTTAGTAGTCTCACAGATCTTAGCCAACTTAGTCTTAAGTGTGCCATTTATCCTCTCTACCATACCTTGTGACTGTGGATGGTAAACACACCCTAATCTCTGCTTGATCCTCAAATGCTGTAACACCTGCTTCAGAACTCGCTGAATGAATGCTAACCCATTGTCCGAGCTAATTTTCGACCAAATTCCAAACCTGGGAATCACCTCTCTTGTCAAAAACTTTATCACCGTTCCTGCCCCTTCATCTGCTGATGGTACCGCCTCTACCTATCTGCTGAATCTATCAATTATCACAAGCATATACCTTTTACCTTGAACTCGCTTCACCATGTCCACATAATCCATCACCAAATGTTTGAATGGTCCTTCCGGAATTGGTATGTGACCTATTGGTGTGGCAATGCCCTTTCTAACATTATATTTGCCACACACCTCACAGGAAGACAAAAATTAGACAATGGTAAATTGGTCTTCCAACTGCGGCTGCGGTTCTAAAAGGACAACAGGTTTTTGCACTGTGACCAGACATCCAGAGACCTTTTTAGCTTCTAGATCAGCAAAGTTATTTCCTTTAATGACATAATCATTACCCTTTTTATGTGCTTGACATTTGACAACTGCTAACTGTTTTGGCAGCATCATAGCTGACATTAGCTGCTGTATTTGTTCACCATGCAGGATATGCATTCCATCACTCTTTTTAAACCCTCTCTGCTTCCAAACCGCTCCATACAGATGACACACACCATGAGTATATGCTGAATCTGTAAAAATATTTGCTATCTGGTCCTCTGCCAGTTGACATGCAGCAGTGAGTGCTTTAAGTTCTGCCAACTGAGCAGAGCACGGTTGAGGACAGTGCTAAGTTACTATGGGCTTAAATTCTTCTCCTATCATTTTTACCACTGAATACCCGCTATGGATGCCCACAAGTGATCTTTAAAGCTGGACCCATCCACAAAATAACACACCTCAGCATCTGCCATAGGAGTAGAATGTAGGTCGGGACGCAGTCTGGTAAACGCCGAAGAGCTCGCTACACAGTCATGAGGGTTCCCCTCACACACTACAGGGGAATTAGTTCAGCTGGATTCACCGTATCACAACGCTTGATTATATCCATCTACCCATTTACACGATTTGCAACATATAAATGGAATGGCTTAGTATAATCAGGTATACCCAGTGATGGCGCTGTTTGCAAACTCCTCTTTTAATGTTTCAAATGCTATCAGCGCATCAACGTTCCAGTTAAGTGGAGCTTTTAGATTTTTTACCCCCCAGCATCCCTTATCATTTGTCTCAACGGCGCTGATTTCGCTGCATAATCTTCTACCCAGTCCGCGCTATAAAACCAGTCATGCCCAGGAAGGTCATTAATTGCCCCACTGTTTGTGGTATGGGAGCCTTACTAACTCCCTCTAACTGAGCCGGACCGATGGCCTTTGTGCCATGTGAGATTAGCCGGCCTAAGTATTCAACTTGAGGTTGACAGTATTGCAATTTTTCTTTGGATGCTTTATGACCGCCTTCCGCTAATCTGGTTAGGACTGCGACCAAATCCTTATGGCACTGCTCTAGAGATGAGGAACAAACCAGTATGTCATCCATATATTGAAGCACAGTGCTCTCTAATGACAGGTCACTTAAATCAGCTTTTATAACTTTATTAAAGATATGTGGCGAATGTCTAAATCCTTGTGGCAGTCGGCTATATGTGTAATTTTTACCTGCATAGGTGAATGCAAACAGGTATCTACTCTCCTCCACCACAGGAATGCTGAAAGATGACGAATGTCTGAGGATTTGGAACATCCGCTGGTAAATCTTCCGTTATGTCATAAATTGCTCTTAAAGTGTTGCAGTAACTATTTGTTTCTAGTAACACCCCCGCTGTAAGTAAATCATTAACGGTCTCTCGTATACCTGCTTCCGCTTCAGGTGTCAGGGGATATCGTCTTATCCGGGGAAGCCGCGCATTTAGCTTAAAACTGGTACTGTGACGGGATTAGCTGATTTAACTAAACCTAATCTGTTTCGTGTTGTGACAACAGTTCAGGAGGAACCGACTGTTCCATCTCTACCTGCAGCCTAGATCTGGCAGTCTCTGCTATAGAGAGCTGATTTTCTAAGGCGCAACTGACGACAATTTCCTGTGGGGGGGTACCGATTAATTTATCACCGTACAAAATCTTAATGTAATTAAGATCATCCGAATGAAAAATCAACGGGTTAATTGTCGGTTTCCATTTTCCTTTGCTGCCTTCTTCATCATTGGCCCAAGATCTTTAGCTTCGCTGTCTTTTCCTAAATACAAGGTCACATAAGGAACAGAATCCGACACATTATTAAACCACTTATTCACAAAATCACAGTCATCGATATTCATAGCTGCTCCTTCTCTTCCTATAACAATGTACTGTGTGATCAACTCAACTTCCTGTCCATTTAGCTCATCCTGAATGAAAATGTCTTTCTAGACTGTCATCCTTATCTTTGTCATAGACTAATGTACAATGGAAATCTGTCTCTGGTAGCTGTGCCTCAGGAATCTGCGCTTCTATAAATTTTCCCCACTTCTCAAGCGCTTTCCTCACATCTCGCTCCAACCGACCTATCCAATAAACATTTGCTTGGTGGTTCAACAATCACCATTTGAGCCCTGGTACCTTCCTCATCAATGTAAACACCGTCAGGGGAACGCCAGATGTTCAGACTAAGCTTACACAATGCATCTCTGCCCAAACAAATTAACTGGAGTGTTGTTTGAAACTAAAAATTGGGCATTGTCACGCTTTTATCATTACTCTGTAACTTAACTGCCGTTGTCATTGGAATAAAATGTTTTTGTCCCGAGTCTTCACAAATTTACCAGACAGGGGGAGGTGTGAAGCATATTTGGAATTTAGGCAAGTGTAAACAGCTCCGGTATCTACTAACATGGGAATGTCTTTACCCGCTATAGTAATGTTGTACATTGGGTCTTCACTTGCGTTTGCTATCTGAATTGGTAATTGACACCTCTCCATAGGATTCTCCGGGCCCCGCTAGTAACCATGCTTGGGACCCGCCCAGGGATTTAACATCCCCTCGACCATGAGCCTGAGTTGGGCCCCATACTTCCCCAGAAGGGCCGTGGTCCCAGGAATTCATTGGACAGTTCTGTTTCATGTGACCTGGATCACCGCACCTCCAGCATCCCCTAGTTGCTCGGGGCCCCCATATGTTGTAATAGTTCGGCGGAGGCTTCATCCCCCAGTTCAAAGGAGGCTGCTGTGTGTAGGCTCTGACAACTAGAGGAGGCTGCTGTTGGTCAGGCGTAGCTGATAACACCCCAGAGACTGCTCCTGGATGGGAGGCAACCGCTGTCACGGACATTTGTTCGACAGTATCAGATTTGACCGTGGCTTGAACCTTCTTTCGTTGAGAGAACTCGTCGAGCTGCAACTGAGTGAGCTTACGTTGTAAATCTTTCTCTTGTAATTTAAGCTTCTCCTCGTTTTTCTGTGTTGCTCAACTGCATGAGTCACGTGGTCACAAAAACTCGGTGTGGGACTTGGAGCATTAGCCCCACTACATCTTCGAGCTTAGCCTTGACTGTAGCAGGCATGGCATTAATCACAGCCTGCCTGAAAAGCGTAGCGAGGAGCGGCTCACTCTCAGGATTAGACTCAGTGGTCTCACGCCAACGCTTGAGTTGTCTCTGCACATAGAGGGAGGGGTTCTCGGTTTCCCCCAAATGGTCACCTTTTAAAGTGTTGGGGTCAATTCTCGCTGGATACTCCGAGCGTAAAGCATGCCAGACTGCAGGCCGGTACGGGTCAAACAAAGTTCCATTTAACGCATGTGAATCTATGGCATCAGACAGCTCTGCCGCATTAAGAAGTTCAGACATTTTTTGTTCCACCAACGACTCTTGCCAAGAGTGCTTTAATGTCCCCTAGGGAAATCAGTTTTCCCTGCACTTCGTCTTCAAACAACTTGATCCATTTACCGGCCCCATCGGAGAGATCGGGAAGCCGAGCGACCAGCCCCCCCAAGTCCATGGAAGCCCAAGGGACGTAATTATATTGAGCGCCTTTCACAACTATTGGACATTGGAATTTGGATGTTAATGTGCTTTTATTCCCACTAAACTTTCCCTGATCCCCATCAGACCATTCATCATCTGTCACCAACCTTGCACTGTCTAGCTTCGACCCTTGTCTTCCTCTATCTGACTCGCAAGTGCTCTGTCTAAGCGCTCCAAACCTTGATTCAATCTCACCCATCAGCTCCAGGGTTGGCATCTCACTACCTTGTTCAGCCAACCGCCGCAACTCCGCCTTGACCTCTCAGTAGCAATCCAACTGCATACCCTTATCTAGACATGCTTTGTTTTTCTTAACCTGCAGCTTCCCAACATCAACATCTGTAATGTCTACATCACCACACACATCCATTTCACCTCTAACTCCTAGTTTGCCTTGCAGTAGTGGGAGCTGACTTTTGCTCTCATAAAGAGGTGGGCTAAGAATGCTATTCTGGCCGCCTGATTCCGAACGCTGTGCTCTTACCTCCCGCCTGCATCGCTTAACCAAAGCTTCCGCACGATTTTTTTCACTCTACTCGCCTGTTTTTAATGCCCGCCACCTTATGATTTCTGATCAGCGTTTCCATTTCCTCACACAATGCCAAGCTGAATGACCCCTCCTTCGGCCATTTAGTGGGTAATTTTGCAGTACGTACGTTTTTGCCACCTTATATATATATATATATATATATATATATATATATATATATATATATATATATATATATATATATATATATATATATAATTTTATCCTACTAGTAAATTTCTACTAGCTAAATTTCCAAGAATGTCTGGAAGAAGTGAGATGTAATCTTTGGTACCAAACAAAGTCCCAGAACAATTGAATTTTTCTTTGCCCGACTGAAGCAGAATCTCTGTACCGGCAGAGAAACGAGGGATTGGAAATTCTGCAGGCCATCTCTTTGAACGCTGTGTGGGACTTTTAGTCATCGATCTTGGAGAAACAGGTAATAGCTGTGAAGGAGTTGTCTACATTGGTTAAGGTGAGAGTTACTGTAGGAGGTTTCTCAATATACACAATTTTGATAGTGCCCTTGTTTATGATGTCAGTTGTCAGCAAGGAGAAAAAGTCATTACCAAAATAACATCCTTGAAATGCAAACAGAACCCTAGAAATCCCAAATGTAACTTGAACAAGTGAATGAAGCTCTCCAACTGTTACTGGGACTCCAGATGGTAATATTAGTTTCTGAATATCATGGTCTGTAATAGATAGATAGATAGACAGACAGACAGACAGACATCTTGGCTTCAGCACTTTTACAGTGCATGTTTTCTCAAGGACAAAGCTCCTAAGATGTTTAACTGACCTAGCACACAAGCATTTCACAATGAATATAAGTGTGCCCTTTACAACAGCTATTTGGATCAATTCTTCAAAATCAGCCAAAATTATTCCAACTGCACAATTGTACCACACATTGTTGGCTATTTGGATATTTTCTCACTTGGGAATTTAACTTGTAGTGCTTTTTTGTATGTCTTCTCTTAGCACTGTAACATATACAGTTGACAGTTGTGTGGCCTGCAACACAGGTCTCACAACACTGTGATGTTGGTTGTATGCAATCATCAGCTGATGCTTCACAGCGAGTGATGGTAAAATAGTTCGAAAACTATGAGTGTGCTTGACAATATGCTTAAAAAAGGCTGTGTTTGGCCACAGCAACACAGGTGGACCATAGGCCCTAATCAGCTGAGGATAATGTTCCAGGTAGTGTTGTTTGGGGATAAGTTTTTCCTGAGGAAAAACCTGAAGAAACCTGTGTCTGTGTTCAGAAATCTTACTGTCTAGGTAACATATACTCTTTTCTGTGTGAACATGAATTACAACTAGCTCGACTATGTCTTTGAGCACCAGAAGTACTTTTTAAGCTGGTTCACCCTTAGGGATTTTTGATCCAATTATGAGGGGTAGGAGTCGTAGCAATGACCAGTTTTCATGGGCGTTTCCTCCAACACTTTTCTTTGCTGCAAAATTCAGAGGGACCTGCTGTGGAGCATCTGTCTTATCCGACCATTTGTAGGGGAATGTTTTTATGCTTTTCTTGAGTTTATCAAGAGTGAAGTATTTACTCTTGATGAACACTTGAAGACACAAAGCCAGTTCCTGGGGGACTATACCCTCAAATAGGTCATGCAACTCCTCAGGTGGGTAACCTGACAAAACACTGAAGTACTTTAGATTCTCTGTAAGTACTTTTGACTCCACAGACATGTGCCAGAACAGTATTCTCCTGCGCAGTTTGGACATGCATTTCATGTTGTTGTTTGGTTCTAAGTTGAAATGCCCCTGTTCTCACTTCTTTCACCTGAACCTCTGACTGTTCACCCAGACAGAATCTACACACATAAGATCCGGAGAAGTTTTCAACAAATCCCCCCATAGAATGGGCCCCAAAATGATCTGCCACAACACTAAACACTGTTCCTTTGATTCTTCTGCCTAATGCTGGGACATACAGACCCCCCTGTTCTAAGTTTACAAGATTCTTTAGAAGTGGCTCCAGCACAGTACTATAACCAACTCTTTTCACATTGTCAGCCTTGCAGAGAATTGCTAAGAAGATGGAAGTCAGTGAAGATCTGAGCAGTGCAGGAACACCAGCTAACACCACAGTGACTTTGTGTTTTTTCCTTGATGCACGCAACCTGTAATGTTTTAGCAACCCTGTTTCTGTAGAGCAGGGGGGTCAAACTCAAATTCACAGTGGGCCAAAACTCAAATTTATTTAAAATTGACTGCAATTGTGCATGATTTTCCTTCTCTCCAGATATGTAATGTCGAACCTTCATATGGAAACAAACTTTAGTTTTGCGTAAACATTGAATCTGGAACAAGCAAAGTTTAATATTACAAACACATGAAAAATTAAATTTAAAATAAAACACACATCAGTGATATGCGTTTCTTATTATGTCTCTCTCTACCTGTAGCCTTTTGAGTTCTTTTTTAATGTAAATCTTTTTTCACAGGCCAACAACAAAACAACCAAAAATTATAATAATTTTCTTCAATGAAAATGCAATCTCTCAACTATTAACAGTCCATCCCTTGGAGTAGAAAAAGTGCATAAAGACAACATTCATTCAAGCTCAGTTTGCTACACTCTGATTTACTCCGATGCACATTGGTTTAAGCCAGATACCTGGCATCTCTTCTTGATGCAAGTACATCAATGTCTGGGTTAGGCTCTGAGCTGAGGAAATCCTCAGGATTGGGTGAAGGTGCCATCTCACATCTGTGTGATAGGGCATGTCTATGAATTCTGAACCAAACTCCTCCAGAAAAGACTGGCGGTGATTTAAACCTCTGGCTATTATGAAGTTAACTACTCATGTTATGGTGCTCATAACATGTTCCATTTTCAGGGCTTTGCCACACAACGCTTCCTGGTGTATGATGCAGTGATAAACTGTAAGCTCACCTGCATGGTTCTCCCGCATCTTCTCCCGAATCCTGCCCACCAGTCCACTCTTTTGACCCCACATCGCAGGCACAGCATCTGTCGTCAGTCCCAAAAGTTTATCCCAAGGCAGCCTCATTTAATTTACACATTTGGATACCTCTTCAAAGATTTATTTTCCTGTGGTTGTGCCATGCATTGATTTTAATCCCAAAAGATTAAAGGGTGATTCAATGATGAAGATTGACTGGGCAGTATCAGATGTGTCGCTGCTGTCATCCACAGCAAGAGAGTATGCGATAAAATCTTTTTTCTTTTTCATCAGCTGTTCGTGTAGATTGGTGGCGAGCTCGCATGTACGCTCAGCCATGGTGTTTCTGCTCAGGCTCACATTTAAAAATGCTTGCTTTTTATCTGGGCACACAATGTTGCAAACTTTGACCATGCACTTTTTGACAAACTCTCCTAAAGGGCTGATTTTGCAATCTCTGCTACCACAGCAAAACTAGTGTTTACAGCAGCCTCACTTTGTGATTTTGCTTTTGATATGATCTCGCGGGCCAAATATAATTACGCCTAAGATTGACACCTGTGGTGTAGAGGATTTAAATTTCCACAGTTTGCACTCACACTTAATATTGACAAACTTAACAAAACACTAATGTAATTAGATTGATAGTATCTATGCAATAACTATTGATGCAAAATCTTAATTTTAAGACACGTACACCTGTGATAATGTCACAATCACATGACCAACATTTTACACACCCTTTAATGTTATGAAAAATACCACAGAAAACAGAAAAATACTGACTTTAAATTGTATTACAATAGTAACTAAAATACAGGCAAACAAAAGTAACACTCTTTTGCTTCTATTTCTTTGTTTCCTCTCACAAAAATATCAAACTTACCGTGAAAGTACACAGCTATCTATGTGAATGAACAAAAGATATCTCAATGAAACAAGTGCAAATGTATTATTTAAGTAGAACTATTAGATGTATATTACATGTTACTCACCATAAAATATTGTTTTTATTGAGTTTAGTTAGCCCACAAGTCTGCTAAAACACAATCTTGCCACTGGAACATGTCCAGGCATGTTATGTGAATAGGAGACGGAGCATGTAATCCTGAAGTCAATGTGGAGAAAAATTAAGATATCATGCCAACTTTTTTAAAGTTAAGACGTTTTAAGAAGTTTTGTATTAAACCCATTAACAATGAAATTACATAGAAAATTAAGTTGATGTAATCACCAACATTATGATCACAACTTATGAAAAAATAAAGTTTGCAACTTAGAAGGTTAATCTAAATCAATTAATTAGAATTTTCAACTTGCATCTATGTATTAAATCAAGTGGTGGGAACAGGTCCTCTGAGTTAGTTTTTAGAGTAAATATGTGAGTTAATTGTTGACTCAGAATCATTCCAATACATCTGTTTGCTAAAATCTTTACAAATACTGAGTTGTAAAACCTTATAAAGCAATTAATTAGAAAGCTCATCATCAAGCCAAACCTGATAAAACCCTGTATAGATCAATAATGTTCCAAGTACCATGCAACCAGTTTTTTGACAATGAAAGTAAGATTCTTGTGAAGAACAATCATGTAAACTATTTTACAAAACATCATAGACACCATACACCATGATGGTAGTAATTAAAAAGAAAATGTGGTGTTGTGACCGAACTGTGCTATTTCACCAATTTTGTATGTAGATCATTTTAAAATTGGTAATCCCCTTGGAATTACAAATTCCTCTTTTGGAGGAATAAAAAACATCTCTTTTGGTTGTATTGGATATTGTGGAATTTACCTGACATTTATCACTCCTCTTTGTCATCTATATATTTGGCTGCCCTTATTCCTAGTGATAATGCTGTAGGTATAAATGTGTGTTGAAGACCTTGATAGATATTCTTATTACATTGGAACAGCTATTAAAAAGCCATAATTTACCGAATCTCTGGGGTTTTCCCCCAGATATGGGTAATGATCTCTTTAAAGGGATCAGCCCTGTCAAAAGTGCCCTTTGTATTAAGTGGTATTAATTTCCAATAAATATTTTATATTAGCAGATTTTAATGAAGCAATAATAGAATTTATATTTAAATAGACTGATAGGATTAACCGCCCCCATCCTGTGCCACTTACCTACACACAGGAAAAAAAACTATTGGAAAAAATGCACGAGTTTGTTGAGATTTCTTCCTATCTTGGTTCGAGTTTCTCCTGCATGGCAAATCCTCACTGCACACAGTCTGCTCACTTGCCACTCATATGGGCAATTTAGAATCACTAATGCAATATTTATATAACATACATGTTATATGAATACTTTAAATTAATTTGTATAGGTCAGCGCTAGCTTGTAACACAAATAATGATGATTTGGTGTTTTCTATTGTGAAAAAAAGATATGCTCTAACATAAAATGTATTAATCGTTTGAGTCAGGACAGTTCAGAAATGTTTTCCCGTAACATTTCAACTGTCAAGGCCACACACACCTTGTACTTCTTGAAGGTTTCAATTTACACTACTGATTGTTACCACAATCCTAGGTTACAAAGTGTAATTCTTGTTTGTTCTGTTTTTTTTAAAGATCAATGCCGCGCTACCGCTTTAAACGTACACACATTTAAATTTAAAAGAGCTTTATCAGCTATTTCCTAGAGCTATCTTCAATTATTAGATCACCATTTGACCCAACAGAACTCGAGCAACGCAAATGACTCCAAACTAAATTGTTAGTATTTCAACAGCATGGAAAGAGAGAATCCTGATATATAAAAAAAGGTCTTAGTGTAGCTAGATCAACATATCTCTCCACCCTTATAGAAAGTAATAAAAATAATCCTAGATTTTTATTTGAGACTGTAGCAAAATTAACTAGAACTAAGACCAACACAGAAATCTCCACAATAACTGTTGCGGTGGAAATTTGTATCTTAATATAAAATAAAGACATTCACATGAAGAAATGTCGAGGGGAAAAAATTGAGCATAAGATAATCTAAGTGTTGTTTACTTATACATGTTATAATAAAATTTGTGATTACACTGCATGCAGCAGTGAGGACTTTATGAACTTTTTTGATAACAAAATTGCAAACATTAGGCAGAATATCAACCTGTTTATTAGATCACTTTCTTAAGCAGATAGTACCAGCAGTAACAGAACCCCTGTTTAAAATCGTTAGCTCTTCCCTCAGCAGTGGGTATGTTCCGAAATATTTTAAAATCGCAGTTATTAAACCACTAATTAGGAAAACTGAACTTGACCACAGTGAACTGTCAAACTATCAGACCTCCTCTTTATCTGCAAAATCCTAGAGAAGATTGTGGCACAGCAGTTATGTTCTTTTTTACACAGGAATAACATACACAAACTGTATCAATCCTGCCTTATCACAGCACATAGATACATTCTTGTTAGAAAAGTAAACAATATCTTATTGGCATTCGATCAGGGTTGTGTCTTTTTGCTTATATTACTCTATCTCAGTGCAGCTTTTGACACCATTGGTCATAATATTTTTCTTCACAAATTAGAAAAGTTAGTAGGAATTAAAGCGTTTAACCAAACGCTATCAGTTCGTAGATTTAAATGGTGATTATTCTGCAAGCTCTCATGTGTGGAGTTCCACAGGTTTCCCATTCTTTTATCTTTTTACATGCTTCCTATGGACAACATAATTCGTGAGCATGATATTAGTTTTCACTGTTATGCTGATGACACTCACTTATATGTCTCGGCTAGGCCAGATGCAAAAGGCCAGTTTAATAAAGTTGAGTAAAGTGGAGGAAACAAGAGACTGGATGTTAAGTAACTTTCTTTTGCTTAAACCTGACAAGACGTTCTAGGTTCTAAAGTTCTGGTTCTAGGACCACGTGTAGCTAACAGTAAGCCTCCTGATCACACTTTAACCCTTTATTGCTAAGATAAGAAATATATGGTCACTAAATGAAGCAGAAAAATTTCTTCATGCTTTTATTACATCCAATTACATTATTGTAACGCTTTACTGTCTGGATGTTTAACTAGGTGCATAAATAAACTTTAGTTAGTTTGGCTCTTCTTTTAGTTATGCTGTCCTAGTTAGTCTTGCTCGAGTCCATGCTTGCACTCTTAATTAAGTACGCATTCACTTTCTATGAGGCTGCATTAAGTAAAATTGCAGTTACCGTTTTCCTTCTTTCTCTTTCTTCCTTCCCTCTCTCTCTCACACACACACTGTTGAGCTACATAGGTCACAACTAAGCTACTAGGGATCCACTCAGGACCTGTCAGACCCTTCCGTGTGACCCGCCTCCAGTTGATGATCATCACATCACTAGGGTGACCGAGCATGTTTCCACTCTGCCATCAAGACCCTCAAGCTGTTCTCTAAGGACTTATTAAAGTTGCTTACACACACAGTGTGGCTACATAATTCCTGCTCCCTTTTTTTAGCCAAATGAGGATAGGTTCTCTGTTAAGTCTGGTTCCTTTTAAGGTTTCTTCCTATTCTGTTTTAGGGTGTTTGTCCTTGCCACCGTCGCCCCTGGCTTGCTCATCAGGGACAAACTAATTTCTTATTTAATTTGGACGACAAGAGTCTCTGCTAAAGTGCCTTACCTTGTACTCGGAGAAGGACATCACCAATTCGGGGATTATAATTGAAGTGTTCTAGTTTTATTCTATTTTATTGCTTGTATTCAAATAAAACATTGTTGCATTTGAATTGAGGGCAGATTATTTCTTGGTTTTTTTCCTGTTTTAAGTATGTTACTTAAATATTAATTCCTTTTGTGTATTTAACCACTTTGAATATTTGACATTGTGACTTTTACATGAAACAAACATGGCATCATAATCAACAGTATTTTTAGGCTTGTGACATTTGTTTTAAGGTTCCAACCAAAGCAAATATGTACAGTTTAACCTGATAATGTTTACATGATGCTTGTTACAGAATAAAATCTCGTCCAAAGACCATAACTGACATGATGCACTATTATTTTTTTTTTCTTTAAGTGTGCACTACACTTTGTTTCTGGATTTAAAATGCATTTTGTGTTTTGTTTGTTTTATCTGTTTGGTTTTTTTTTTTTTTATTTAATCATTATTTTTATGATTTTAAATTTCATAGTACAGTACAAACAAAAGGTAATGTATACTACAAAAACACAGAATAAATGTCTTTTAATTTTATTCCTGTTTATTTATTTTTTGCTTTATTGTATTTATGTTCAAATTCAAGATAAATGGAGAAAACTACAAAAACTTATTTGTAGGCACCATTATTGGATTTAAGTCAGGACAATATAATGATTTAGCTATATTAATAAATATTAGTTTGAATGGAATTACATTTAACTTGAGAAATTAACAGTGATTATTTTTTAAAGCATATTCCAAAGGCCTATTTCATTGTGATAAATTCAGTTTTTAGCTTGTGCAGATGCAAATGTATTGCAAAAATTGATTAATTAAAAAAATGTTTTAAAAAAATAAGAATAAAATTAGCTGTAAAACGAGGAGCAATTTTTTAAGTTGGTCCAAAGTATCATTTTTTTCATTATACTTCATCTGCAGGCTTTAGGTTTGGATATTGCATCATAAATATTCTTACTCATAGATAGTGCCTTCTCTTTGTGGTGTACTTGCCATTACATTCTCACTGCATTCATCTAAAATGTAGCAATGTAAACAAAATCACGAGAGACTAGCTGTTTTATAGAATTTAGTAATACAAGAAAACTTGCAAAAAATACCCACACACAGTTTAGTGCCCAGTGATGTTAATTTGGTGTATTTGGAAGGCTGCACACCCGTCACATAGCTATTCCTGTATTTTTTTTATGTCTTTTGCTTTCTTCAAATAAGAAACTACAGTGTAGTAAAAATCTCATTTTCAATTCAGATGTAGAGACTAGATATCTGTATATTAAATTTAAAGACAACAATATGGAACATAGTCGTTATAAAACTTTTGATAATATGATTTATTCTCTTTAAGTATAATTTTTGGCTGGTAGTTTGTAGGTATGAGTTAAAATGATGGCCAAACAGTTAACAACCCCCTGTTTTTTTATATTTAAATAAGAATGTCATTTAGTGGGACAATGTCTCTTAAGATACAACTCTCTCCAAACAGTTCCTTATCTATAACTTAGGCAAGTCTGTAATAACAATGTAAACAGAATACACATAACTACAGTTCAGAACAGTGAACTGCAGAATAATAATAAAAAAATAAATAAATAAAATACTGCATTTTATAAATTAGGAACCTTTTATCTTCTTTGAAATTTTAGATAAATATTTTTAGAGCCAACATTTTTAGGAAAATTGTAGATCTTTATTATTAATACCATAACAAAATTAATAAAATGCTATTAATTTTGTGAGGGTAATATTATTATATGGTATCTGCAGTATCTCTACAAACTAAAAGAATGATCAAGGATTTTAAACATTCCCACTCTGGTCTGGTAACTGAAAACTGTTAAAAGCTCTCAACTCGTAGGTCAACTAGGAGTTTGATCAGAGAGCATGCAGCTCTTTCAAGCACTACTAACATTTACATTTACTACTAACTAATTCCAAGAATGAAGATAAAGCATTTGGAATGTTGTTTGAGAAGCCCTGATTTTAAGACTGCAAAATGATGCAAACTCTATTTTCTATACAGTAAAATCTCTATAACCCTACCTGCTTGGTTGTTTTCATGAGCAGCTGTTGTATTACTTTGTTCACTGCATTAGAGAAATATAAAAAAAGGATGTCTTAAATCAAAAAGCATTACCATGGCACAAAAACAAGGGTCTCTCTTGTTTTGCATACATTTTTCATGTGTGCCCGTGAAAAATAAATATTTGGCCTACAAATTTGTTAGATGATTTTTGAGAGGATGTTTTATTTCTAAGGTCAACTTTTGATGTTAAAATTCATTTGACAATTGCAAAAAGTTGTTTTGATTTTACCAACCGTTTTAAGGCCTGACTTTCTAAAGAAAAAAAACTTTCTCAGAGATTTATAACTCAAACCAACAGAAATGTAGGTATTTATTGTACCTACCAAGTAAAGTGAAGAGCAGATTTGCCAGACGTTCTCTTTTCTTATAAGCTGAAGGACAAATAATATATTCCGGGTCCCCATTAAAAAATGCCCCTGCCAACTTACAAAAAGGTGACAAAAGTTATGTTTATTACTAATGAATGTGTACTGTAAGTAAAATAATTAGCTGTAAATGTTTAAAATGTTTTACATGATCTACACAATTAAACAAAAAAATTATTGAAATCTAAATGCTTTACCACAGCTGTAAACATTTCACATTTATAGTTAAGCATTTATGTTTTAGAGAAGAAAAAATAAACTCAAGTCCATGGGTATGTAAAGGTCAATCACATCAAAATTGTGGGGTCACCAAACTGTAAACACCACCCACGGAATCCAGTGATGTGGCCTAAGGGGTCTTGTTTTTCTGACATTTCATTTCGCTTCTGTATAAGTTCCTTAAATCATTAAATTTGTGAACAATTTAGTCCGACTCCAATTAATGTGTTACAATTTTAGTGAATAATTCCAATTAAATGTTGATCATAATTTAGATTTGCGAAATTCATAAATAAAATGTATAAATGCCTCATACTGTTAGATTTAAAAACGTTTTTGTCATTGTACAAGGTATAAGGTAACTGGCAATGAAATGCAGTTAGCCTCTAACCAGACGTGCAAAAGTGGTCTATTTCCAATAAATAGCAGTTAAATAAAAAAAAGATGATAATTACAGAGGTGAGAGTAAAATGTGCTATCTATATCTATAAATAAGAGTATATATATCTTGAGATATATACGGTTATAGCTGTGCAAGGAATGATATGTAATGGATAGGTACATATGAGTATTTTGTATGATACAGTAAATACAGAGTAAATATGGATAGAAATGTAATGATCTATAATTATAGATGGAGCAAAGATGCATAATAATAAAGTCGTGCAAAGTACAGAAAGTGGCAAGGCTTTTATGATTTGATATCAGATAAATATTAGTTTTTTATAATTGAATGAACGCACATACAGAGGGGTTTTTCATGAAAAAATGCATATGTCTTATCATTTTGGGTCAAAACCATGTGAAAAAAACACCTTTGGAAGGCATGCCAGAGCTGTTTAACTATACGCATGCCACAAAAAACACTTTTCTGACATCCTAGAGAGCTGAGAGTTGCAGAAACGCTTAGTCAGCTCACAAGAGGCACTTTGCAGCACTCACATATGAAGAACACAAAGTTTTTTAAGTGCTTATATAATGAAAATAATCATTCCCACACATGAATACCAACTTTTATGACTTGATATCAGATAAATATTCATTTTTTATGAAAAAATATGAAAAATCATAATTTTCATATTTTTTCATAAAATGACTGTAAAAATATTAATTTTGGATTTTTTCATGAAAAATGCATGTGTCCCATCATTTTCTGTTGAAAGCATGTGAAAACACCTTTTGGAAAACATGCCAGAGCAGTTCAAATATACCCATGTGGATGAAAAACCACTTTCCTGACGTCATAGAGAGTTGAGAGTTTGCGGAAACGCTTAGTGAGCTCACGATAAAGCACTTTGCAGCACGCACATAAAGAACACATGAAAACACAAAGTAATAAGTGCTCATATGATGAAAATAGTCATTCCACACATGAATTTCAACTTTTATGACTTGAAATCAGAAATTATGAATTTTTTTATGAAAAAATATGAAAAATCATAATTTTCATATTTTTTCATAAAATGACTGTAAAAATATTAATTTTTTGTGTTTTTTCATTAAAAAATACATGTGCCCCATCATCTTGCGGTCGAAAGCATGTGAAAACCCCCTTTTGAGGACATGCCAGAGCAGTTAAACGGAAACGCTTAGTTAGATAACAGAGTACAATACCAAGGCAAATGCAAAATTTACTGTCAATCCAGCCCTTTTATACATGTCGAATTTCGGGCCCCCCCCCCCATTTTTAAAAAGTTCCCATTGTTTTTCAAACTTTTGCTGAGTGTAACTGTAAATTATTTTTCCCCTTATCTACATCCTTGGTTATTATTTTTCCCTTATCCCAGGCTTACAGTGACCTTGAAAGGTGCAGTCTCCTTATTAAAATAATTTACCAAAAAACTGAATGATATCTTATCCTTAAAATAATTTCCCATTAAAAAACCGAATACTGACCCCTTGTTTGAAAAGAAAAACAACAGTTTCTTATATAAGCCTATTCATCTTCTGCTCTCTCACACAAATCGAGGCCTTGTTTTCACTCTGTGGGACTTTCAGTGATATTTTCTACACAACAGTTCTATTTTTTTCTTACTCTTTTTTTTTTTGTGAGTGTTACATATGCATATGTTCAAAGAATCATGACCAGTGGTACCCAATTAAATTTTCTTTCTTATCTCTAGCCCGCTTGACTACTGAATGTAGAGAATACATCAGACGAATGTGGCGTTCTCAGCTAGCCTGTCTAACTGGGGAAATCTGCGTTTTTCTGGATCGTCTCTTCCATCTACACACACTCAACGAAACTTCAACTGTGCGTGTGGTCTTTTCGCCTGGAACCTGTGATGTAGGAACCCAAACTGACAGTGTGATCCCTCTGGATTTCACGAACAGTGCTGGGCCCTCCATTCCGGTCAAATGAGTTCGTTGGACCTTGCCTCGACCACCAAAGGCCATTACCGTTGTTTTTCTCAGACGATTCATCATCCAGCCTGATTCCTCCCTCTCCTCCTATCTGTCTCAAGGCCAATGATATGGGGCTTTCCAATAAACCTGTTCCACTCTGTACCACTATCTCTGTGTTTTCTTGATTTTATATTAAAACTAGACTACTTTATTTTTGGACACACAAACGTCTATGATTAGTTATATTTTGGTAAAATTTCTGATACCATCTTTTTAACCACTACATCATATTTAGCTCACTCTTATTTATTCGTTTTAGTGCTACTCCTAATATGTATATTTTATAATTAGCTATTAATTTATCATTATCATACTAGGTCTATTTCCTGCACAATTTTTTAAGCATTTTCCAACAGGTATAACTAAGCGTTTCCGCAAGTCTCAGCTCTCTAGGACGTCAGGAAAGTGGTTTTTTCATGCATGCGTATGTTAAAACTGCTCTGGCATGCCCTCCAAAAGGGGGTTTTCACATGCTTTTCGACACGCAAGATGATGGGACAAATGCATTTTTCATGAAAAAACCCAAAATTAATATTTTTACAGTCATTTTATGAAAAAATATGAAAATTATGATTTTTCATATTTTTTTTATAAAAATTCATAATTTTTGCTGATATCAAGTCATAAAAGTCGAAATTCATGTGTGGAATGACTATTTTCATCATATAAGCACTTATACTTTGTGTTTTTCATGTGTTTTCTATGTGTGCTTTGCTGCAAAAAGCTGCTTTTCATGAGCTCTAACTAAGCGTTTCCCGCAAGTCTCAGCTCTCTAGGACGTCAGGAAAGTGGTTTTTCATGCATGCGTATGTTTAAACTGCACTGGCATGCCCTCCGAAAAAGGGGGTTTTCACATGCTTTTCACGCAAGATGATGGGACAAATGCATTTTTCATGAAAAAACCCAAAATTAATATTTTTACAGTCATTTTATGAAAAAATATGAAAATTATGATTTTTCATATATTTTTTCATAAAAAATTCATAATTTTTGCTGATATCAAGTCATAAAAGTCGAAATTCATGTGTGGAATGACTATTTTCATCATATAAGCACTTATACTTTGTGTTTTCATGTGTTTCTCTATGTGCTTTGGCTGCAGAAAAGTGCTGCTTGCTCATGAGCTCTAACTAAGCGTTTCCGTTTCCGCAAGCCACTCTCAGCTCTCTAGGACGTCAGGAAAGTGGTTTTTTCATGCATGCGTATGTTTAAACAGCTGCTCTGGCATGCCCTCAACCAAAGGGGGTTTTTCACATGCTTTTCGACGACACAAGATGATGGGACACATGCATTTTTCATGAAAAAAAAAACCCAAAATTAATATTTTTTACAGTCATTTTATGAAAAAATATGAAAATTATGATTTTTTCATATTTTTTTCATAAAAAATTCATAATTTTTGCTGATATCAAGTCATAAAAGTCGAAATTCATGTGTGGAATGACTATTTTCATCATATAAGCACTTATACTTTGTGTTTTCATGTGCTTTTTCTCTATGTGCTTTGCTGCAAAAAAAAGCGTGCTTTCATGAGCTCTAACTAAGCGTTTCCGCAAGTCTCAGCTCTCTAGGACGTCAGGAAAGTGGTTTTTTCATGCATGCGTATGTTTAAACGTGCTCTGGCATGCCCTCAAAAAGGGGGTTTTCACATGCTTTTCGACACAAGATGATGGGACACATGCATTTTTCATGAAAAAACCCCAAAATTAATATTTTTACAGTCATAATAATTTTATGAAAAAATATGAAAATTATGATTTTTCATATTTTTTCATAAAAAATTTATTTTTTTTGATATCAAGTCATAAAAGTCGAAATTCATGTGTGGAATGACTATTTTCATCATATGAGCACTTATACTTTGTGTTTTTTCATGTGTGTTTTCTATGTGCTTTGCTGCAGAAAAGCTGCTGCTTTGCTCATGAGCTCTAACTAAGCGTTTCCGCAAGTCTCAGCTCTCTAGGACGTCAGGAAAGTGGTTTTTCATGCATGCGTATGTTTAAAGTGCACTGGAATGCCCTCAAAAAAGGGGGTTTTTCACATGCTTTTCGACACAAGATGATGGGACACATGCATTTTTCATGAAAAAACACAAAATTAATATTTTTACAGTCATTTTATGAAAAAATATGAAAATTATGATTTTTCATATTTTTTCATAAAAAATTTATTTTTTTTGATATCAAGTCATAAAAGTCGAAATTCATGTGTGGAATGACTATTTTCATCATATAAGCACTTATACTTTGTGTTTTCATGTGTTTTTCTATGTGCTTTCTGCGGCTGCAGCAAAAGCTGCTGTTTCATGAGCTCTAACTAAGCGTTTCCGCAAGTCTCAGCTCTCTAGGACGTCAGGAAAGTGGTTTTTCATGCATGCGTATGTTTAAAACTGCTCTGGCATGCCCTCCAAAAAGGGGGTTTTCACATGCTTTTCGATTCTCAGACGCAAGATGATGGGACACATGCATTTTTCATGAAAAAACACAAAATTAATATTTTTACAGTCATTTTATGAAAAAATATGAAAATTATGATTTTTCATATTTTTTCATAAAAAATTCATATTTTTTTGCTGATATCAAGTCATAAAAGTCGAAATTCATGTGTGGAATGACTATTTTCATCATATAAGCACTTATACTTTGTGTTTTCATGTGTTTCTCTATGTGCTTTGCTGCAGAAAAAGCTGCTGCTTTCATGAGCTCTAACTAAGCGTTTCCGCAAGTCTCAGCTCTCAGCTCTCTAGGACGTCAGGAAAGTGGTTTTTCATGCATGCGTATGTTTAAAAAACTGCTCTGCTCTGGCATGCCCTCCAAAAGGGGGTTTTCACATGCTTTTCGACACAAGATGATGGGACACATGCATTTTTTCATGAAAAAATCCCCAAAATTAATATTTTTACAGTCATTTTATGAAAAAATATGAAAATTATGATTTTTTTCATATTTTTTCATAAAAAAATTCATAATTTTTGCTGATATCAAGTCATAAAAGTCGAAATTCATGTGTGGAATGACTATTTTCATCATATAAGCACTTATACTTTGTGTTTTCATGTGTTTTCTATGTGCTTTGGCTGCAGAAAAAGCTGCTGCGCTTTTCATGAGCTTGCTCTAACTAAGCGTTTCCGCAAGTCTCAGCTCTCTAGGACGTCAGGAAAGTGGTTTTTCATGCATGCGTATGTTTAAACTGCTCTGGCATGCCCTCCAAAAAGGGGGTTTTCACATGCTTTTCGACACAAGATGATGGGACACATGCATTTTTTCATGAAAAAATCCCAAAATTAATATTTTTACAGTCATTTTATGAAAAAATATGAAAATTATGATTTTTCATATTTTTTTCATAAAAAATTTTTTCATATTCATTTTTTGCTGATATCAAGTCATAAAAGTCGAAATTCATGTGTGGAATGACTATTTTCATCATATAAGCACTTATACTTTGTGTTTTCATGTGTTTTCTATGTGCTTTGGCTGCAGCAAAAAGCGTGCTGCTTTCATGAGCTCTAACTAAGCGTTTCCGCAAGTCTCAGCTCTCTAGGACGTCAGGAAAGTGGTTTTTCATGCATGCGTATGTTTAAACTGCTCTGGCATGCCCTCCAAAAAGGGGGTTTTCACATGCTTTTCGACACAAGATGATGGGACACATGCATTTTTCATGAAAAAATCCCAAAATTAATATTTTTACAGTCATTTTTTATGAAAAAATATGAAAAATTATGATTTTTCATATTTTTTCATAAAAAATTTCATAATTTTTGCTGATATCAAGTCATAAAAGTCGAAATTCATATGTGTGGAATGACTATTTTTCATCATATAAGCACTTATACTTTGTGTGTTTTCATGTGTTTCTCTATGTGCTTTCTGTGCAGCAAAAAGCTGCTGTTTCATGAGCTCTAACTAAGCGTTTCCGCAAGTCTCAGCTCTCTAGGACGTCAGGAAAGTGGTTTTTCATGCATGCGTATGTTTAAACTGCTCTGGCATGCCCTCAAAAAAGGGGGTTTTCACATGCTTTTCGACACAAGATGATGGGACACATGCATTTTTCATGAAAAAACCCAAAATTAATATTTTTACAGTCATTTTATGAAAAAATATGAAAAATTATGATTTTTTCATATTTTTTTCATAAAAAAATTCATAATTTTGCTGATATATCAAGTCATAAAAGTCGAAATTCATGTGTGGAATGACTATTTTCATTTCATCATATAAGCACTTATACTTTGTGTTTTCATGTGTTTCTCTATGTGCTTTGCGCTGCAAAAAAGCTGCTGCTTTCTCATGAGCTCTCTCTAACTAAGCGTTTCCGCAAGTCTCAGCTCTCTAGGACGTCAGGAAAGTGGTTTTTCATGCATGCGTATGTTTAAACTGCTGCTCTGGCATGCCCTCCAAAAGGGGGTTTTCACATGCTTTTCGACACAAGATGATGGGACACATGCATTTTTCATGAAAAAACCCAAAATTAATATTTTTACAGTCATTTTATGAAAAAATATGAAAATTATGATTTTTTTCATATTTTTTCATAAAAAATTTTTTCATAATTTTTGCTGATATCAAGTCATAAAAGTCGAAATTCATGTGTGGAATGACTATTTTTCATCATCATATGAGCACTTATACTTTGTGTTTTCATGTGTTTTCTATGTGCTTTGGCTGCAGAAAAGCTGCTGCTTTCATGAGCTCTAACTAAGCGTTTCCGCAAGTCTCAGCTCTCTAGGACGTCAGGAAAGTGGTTTTTTTCATGCATGCGTATGTTTAAACAGTGCTCTGGCATGCCCTCAAAAAAGGGGGTTTTCACATGCTTTTCGACACAAGATGATGGGACACATGCATTTTTTCATGAAAAAACCCAAAATTAATATTTTTACAGTCATTTTATGAAAAAATATGAAAATTATGATTTTTCATATTTTTTCATAAAAAATTTCATAATTTTGCTGATATCAAGTCATAAAAGTCGAAATTCATGTGTGGAATGACTATTTTCATCATATAAGCACTTATACTTTGTGTTTTCATGTGTTTCTCTATGTGCTTTGCTTTGCGCAGCAAAAAAGCGTGCTCTTTCATGAGCTCTAACTAAGCGTTTCCGCAAGTCTCTCAGCTCTCTAGGACGTCAGGAAAGTGGTTTTTCATGCATGCGTATGTGTTTAAACTGCTCTGGCATGCCCTCCAAAAAGGGGGTTTTCACATGCTTTTCGACACAAGATGATGGGACACATGCATTTTTTCATCATGAAAAAACCCAAAATTAATATTTTTTACAGTCATTTTATGAAAAAATATGAAAATTATGATTTTTTCATATTTTTTTCATAAAAAATTTTTTCATAATTTTTGCTGATATCAAGTCATAAAAGTCGAAATTCATGTGTGGAATGACTATTTTCATCATATAAGCACTTATACTTTGTGTGTTTTCATGTGTGCTTTCTATGTGCGTTTTTCTGCAGAAAAGCGTGCTGCTTTTCATGAGCTCTAACTAAGCGTTTTTCCGCAAGTCTCAGCTCTCTAGGACGTCAGGAAAGTGGTTTTTCATGCATGCGTATGTTTAAACTGTGCTGCTCTGGCATGCCCCTCAAAAAGGGGGTTTTCACATGCTTTTCGACACAAGATGATGGGACACATGCATTTTTCATGAAAAAATCCCAAAACCCAAAATTAATATTTTTACAGTCATTTTATGAAAAAATATGAAAATTATGATTTTTCATATTTTTTCATAAAAAATCATAAATTGCTGATTTTTTTATTTTTTCTGATATCAAGTCATAAAAGTCGAAATTCATGTGTGGAATGACTATTTTCATCATATAAGCACTTATACTTTGTGTTTTCATGTGTTTCTCTATGTGCTTTGCTGCAGAAAAGCGCTGCTGCTTTTCATGAGCTCTAACTAAGCGTTTCCGCAAGTCTCAGCTCTCTAGGACGTCAGGAAAGTGGTTTTTCATGCATGCGTATGTGTTTAAAAACTGCTGCTCTGGCATGCCCTCCAAAAAAGGGGGTTTTTCACATGCTTTTTCGACACGCAAGATGATGGGACACATGCATTTTTTCATGAAAAAATCCCCAAAATTAATATTTTTACAGTCATTTTATGAAAAAATATGAAAATTATGATTTTTCATATTTTTTCATAAAAAATTCATAATTTTTGCTGATATCAAGTCATAAAAGTCGAAATTCATGTGTGGAATGACTATTTCATCATCATATAAGCACTTATACTTTGTGTTTTCATGTGTTTTCTATGTGCTTTGGCTGCAAAAAAGCTGCTTTTCATGAGCTCTAACTAAGCGTTTCCGTTTCCGCAAGTCTCAGCTCTCTAGGACGTCAGGAAAGTGGTTTTTCATGCATGCGTATGTTTAAACTGCTCTGGCATGCCCTCCAAAAAGGGGGTTTTTCACATGCTTTTCGACACAAGATGATGGGACACATGCATTTTTCATGAAAAAAAAAATTTTCCCAAAATTAATATTTTTTACAGTCATTTTATGAAAAAATATGAAAATTATGATTTTTTCATATTTTTTCATAAAAAAATTCATAATTTTGCTGATATCAAGTCATAAAAGTCGAAATTCATGTGTGGAATGACTATTTTCATCATATAAGCACTTATATACTTTGTGTTTTCATGTGCTTTCTCTATGTGCTTTGCAGCAAAAAGTGCTGCTTTCATGAGCTCTAACTAAGCGTTTTTCCGCAAGTCTCAGCTCTCTAGGACGTCAGGAAAGTGGTTTTTCATGCATGCGTATGTTTAAAAACTGTGTGCTCTGGCATGCCCTCCAAAAGGGGGTTTTTCACATGCTTTTCGACACAAGATGATGGGACACATGCATTTTTCATGAAAAAAATCCCAAAATTAATATTTTTACAGTCATTTTATGAAAAAATATGAAAAATTATGATTTTTCATATTTTTTCATAAAAAATTTCATAATTTTTGCTGATATCAAGTCATAAAAGTCGAAATTCATGTGTGGAATGACTATTTTCATCATATAAGCACTTATACTTTGTGTTTTTCATGTGTTTTCTATGTGCTTTGGCTGCAGAAAAAGCTGCTGCTTTCATGAGCTCTAACTAAGCGTTTCCGCAAGTCTCAGCTCTCTAGGACGTCAGGAAAGTGGTTTTTTCATGCATGCGTATGTTTTAAACTGCTGCTCTGGCATGCCCTCCAAAAAAAAGGGGGTTTTCACATGCTTTTTCGACACAAGATGATATGGGACACATGCATTTTTCATGAAAAAACCCAAAATTAATATTTTTACAGTCATTTTATGAAAAAAATATGAAAATTATGATTTTTTCATATTTTTTTTCATAAAAAAATTTTTTTCATAAAAAATTTTTGCTGATATCAAGTCATAAAAGTCGAAATTCATGTGTGGAATGACTATTTTCATCATATAAGCACTTATACTTTGTGTTTTCATGTGCTTTTCTCTATGTGCTTTGCAGCAAAAAGCTGCTGCTTTCATGAGCTCTAACTAAGCGTTTCCCGCAAGTCTCAGCTCTCTAGGACGTCAGGAAAGTGGTTTTTCATGCATGCGTATGTTTAAAAACTGCTCTGGCATGCCCTCTCAAAAAAAAAGGGGGTTTTCACATGCTTTTCGACACAAGATGATGGGACATATGCATTTTTCATGAAAAAACCCAAAATTAATATTTTTACAGTCATTTTATGAAAAAATATGAAAATTATGATTTTTCATATTTTTTCATAAAAAAATTCATAATTTTTGTTGATATCAAGTCATAAAAGTCGAAATTCATGTGTGGAATGACTATTTTCATCATATGAGCACTTATACTTTGTGTTTTCATGTGCTTTCTATGTGCTTTCTGCAAAGCGCTTTTCATGAGCCAACTAAGCGTTTCCGCAAGTCTCAGCTCTCTAGGACGTCAGGAAAGTGGTTTTTCATGCATGCGTATGTTTAAAGTGCACTGGAATGCCCTCCAAGGGGGTTTTCACATGCTTTTCGACACAAGATGATGGGACACATGCATTTTTTTCATGAAAAAACACAAAAATTAATATTTTTACAGTCATTTTATGAAAAAATATGAAAATTATGATTTTTCATATTTTTTCATAAAAAATTCATATTTTTTGATATCAAGTCATAAAAGTCGAAATTCATGTGTGGAATGACTATTTTCATCATATGAGCACTTATACTTTGTGTTTTCATGTGCTTTCTATGTGCTTTCTGCAGCAAAAAGCGTGCTGCTTTCATGAGCTCTAACTAAGCGTTTCCGCAAGTCTCAGCTCTCTAGGACGTCAGGAAAGTGGTTTTTTTCATGCATGCGTATGTTTAAACTGCTCTGGCATGCCCTCCAAAAAGGGGGTTTTCACATGCTTTTCGATTTTCACGCAAGATGATGGGACACATGCATTTTTCATGAAAAAACACAAAATTAATATTTTTACAGTCATTTTATGAAAAAATATGAAAATTATGATTTTTCATATTTTTTCATAAAAAATTTCATAATTTTTGCTGATATCAAGTCATAAAAGTCGAAATTCATGTGTGGAATGACTATTTTCATCATATAAGCACTTATACTTTGTGTTTTTTTCATGTGTTTTCTCTATGTGCTTTGCGCTGCAGAAAAAGCTGCTGCTTTGCTCATGAGCTCTAACTAAGCGTTTCCGCAAGTCTCAGCTCTCTAGGACGTCAGGAAAGTGGTTTTTCATGCATGCGTATGTTTAAAGTGCACTGGAATGCCCTCCAAGGGGGTTTTCACATGCTTTTCACGCAAGATGATGGGACACATGCATTTTTCATGAAAAAACACAAAATTAATATTTTTACAGTCATTTTATGAAAAAATATGAAAATTATGATTTTTCATATTTTTTCATAAAAAATTCATATTTTTTTTTTTTTGATATCAAGTCATAAAAGTCGAAATTCATGTGTGGAATGACTATTTTCATCATATGAGCACTTATACTTTGTGTTTTCATGTGCTTTCTATGTGCTTTCTGCAAAGCGCTGTTTCATGAGCCAACTAAGCGTTTCCGCAAGTCTCAGCTCTCTAGGACGTCAGGAAAGTGGTTTTTCATGCATGCGTATGTTTAAAGTGCACTGGAATGCCCTCCAAGGGGGTTTTCACATGCTTTTCAACGCGCAAGATGATGGGACACATGCATTTTTCATGAAAAAACACAAAATTAATATTTTTACAGTCATTTTATGAAAAAATATGAAAATTATGATTTTTCATATTTTTTCATAAAAAATTCATAATTTTTGCTGATATCAAGTCATAAAAGTCGAAATTCATGTGTGGAATGACTATTTTCATCATATAAGCACTTATACTTTGTGTTTTCATGTGCTTTCTCTATGTGCTTTGGCTGCAGAAAAGCGTGCTGCTTTCATGAGCTCTAACTAAGCGTTTCCGCAAGTCTCAGCTCTCTAGGACGTCAGGAAAGTGGTTTTTCATGCATGCGTATGTTTAAACAAAAAGCTGCTCTGGCATGCCCTCCAAAAAAGGGGGTTTTCACATGCTTTTCGACACAAGATGATGGGACACATGCATTTTTTCATGAAAAAAACCCCACAAAATTAATATTTTTACAGTCATTTTATGAAAAAATATGAAAATTATGATTTTTTCATATTTTTTCATAAAAAATTTTTTCATAATTTTTGCTGATATCAAGTCATAAAAGTCGAAATTCATGTGTGGAATGACTATTTTTCATCATATAAGCACTTATACTTTGTGTTTTCATGTGCTTTCTCTATGTGCTTTGGCTGCAGCAAAAAAGCTGCTGTTTCATGAGCTCTAACTAAGCGTTTCCCGCAAGTCTCAGCTCTCTAGGACGTCAGGAAAGTGGTTTTTTCATGCATGCGTATGTTTAAACTGCTGCTCTGGCATGCCCTCCAAAAAGGGGGTTTTCACATGCTTTTCGACACAAGATGATGGGACACATGCATTTTTCATGAAAAAACCCAAAATTAATATTTTTTACAGTCATTTTATGAAAAAATATGAAAATTATGATTTTTCATATTTTTTTCATAAAAAATTTTTTCATAATTTTTGCTGATATCAAGTCATAAAAGTCGAAATTCATGTGTGGAATGACTATTTTTCATCATATAAGCACTTATACTTTGTGTTTTCATGTGTTCTTTTCTATGTGCTATTTGGCTGCAGAAAAGCAAAGTGCTGCTTTTCATGAGCTCTAACTAAGCGTTTCCGCAAGTCTCAGCTCTCTAGGACGTCAGGAAAGTGGTTTTTCATGCATGCGTATGTTTAAACTGCTCTGGCATGCCCTCCAAAAAGGGGGTTTTCACATGCTTTTCGACACAAGATGATGGGACACATGCATTTTTCATGAAAAAACCCAAAATTAATATTTTTACAGTCATTTTATGAAAAAAATATGAAAATTATGATTTTTTCATATTTTTTTCATAAAAAATTCATAATTTTTGCTGATATCAAGTCATAAAAGTCGAAATTCATGTGTGGAATGACTATTTTCATCATATAAGCACTTATACTTTGTGTTTTCATGTGTTTTCTATGTGCTTTGCTGCAGCAAAAAGCGTGCTTTTCATGAGCTCTAAACTAAGCGTTTCCGCAAGTCTCAGCTCTCTAGGACGTCAGGAAAGTGGTTTTTCATGCATGCGTATGTTTAAACTGCAGCTCTGGCATGCCCTCAAAAGGGGGTTTTCACATGCTTTTTCGACTGACACGCAAGATGATGGGACACACACATGCATTTTTTCATGAAAAAATCCCAAAATTAATATTTTTACAGTCATTTTATGAAAAAATATGAAAATTATGATTTTTCATATTTTTTCATAAAAAATTCATAATTTTTGCTGATATCAAGTCATAAAAGTCGAAATTCATGTGTGGAATGACTATTTTCATCATATAAGCACTTATACTTTGTGTTTTCATGTGTTTTCTCTATGTGGCTTTGCAGCAAAAAGCTGCTGCTTTCATGAGCTCTAACTAAGCGTTTCCGCAAGTCTCAGCTCTCTCTAGGACGTCAGGAAAGTGGTTTTTCATGCATGCGTATGTTTAAACACTGCTCTGGCATGCCCTCCCAAAAGGGGGGTTTTCACATGCTTTTCGACGCAACACAAGATGATGGGACACATGCATTTTTCATGAAAAAAATCCCAAAATTAATATTTTTTACAGTCATTTTATGAAAAAATATGAAAATTATGATTTTTCATATTTTTTCATAAAAAATTCATAATTTTTGCTGATATCAAGTCATAAAAGTCGAAATTCATGTGTGGAATGACTATTTTCATCATATAAGCACTTATACTTTGTGTTTTCATGTGTTCTTTCTATGTGCTTTGCAGAAAAGCGTGCTTTCATGAGCTCTAACTAAGCGTTTCCGCAAGTCTCAGCTCTCTAGGACGTCAGGAAAGTGGTTTTTTCATGCATGCGTATGTTTAAACTGCAGCTCTGGCATGCCCTCCAAAAGGGGGTTTTCACATGCTTTTTCGACACAAGATGATGGGACACATGCATTTTTCATGAAAAAAATCCCAAAATTAATATTTTTACAGTCATTTTATGAAAAAAATATGAAAATTATGATTTTTCATATTTTTTCATAAAAAAATTCATAATTTTTGCTGATATCAAGTCATAAAAGTCGAAATTCATGTGTGGAATGACTATTTTCATCATATAAGCACTTATACTTTGTGTTTTCATGTGCTTTTCTCTATGTGCTTACTGCAGCAAAAAAGCTGCTGTTTCATGAGCTCTAACTAAGCGTTTCCGCAAGTCTCAGCTCTCTAGGACGTCAGGAAAGTGGTTTTTCATGCATGCGTATGTTTTAAACTGCTCTGGCATGCCCTCCAAAAGGGGGTTTTCACATGCTTTTCGACACAAGATGATGGGACACATGCATCCATTTTTCATGAAAAAATCCCCAAAAATTAATATTTTTACAGTCATTTTATGAAAAAATATGAAAATTATGATTTTTTCATATTTTTTCATAAAAAAATTCATAATTTTGCTGATATCAAGTCATAAAAGTCGAAATTCATGTGTGGAATGACTATATTTTCATCATATAAGCACTTATACTTTGTGTTTTCATGTGCTTTTCTCTATGTGCTTTGCAGCAAAAAGCTGCTGTTTCATGAGCTCTAACTAAGCGTTTCCGCAAGTCTCAGCTCTCTAGGACGTCAGGAAAGTGGTTTTTTCATGCATGCGTATGTTTAAACTGCTCTGGCATGCCCTCAAAAAGGGGGGTTTTCACATGCTTTTCGACACAAGATGATGGGACACATGCATTTTTCATGAAAAAACCACAAAATTAATATTTTTACAGTAGTCATTTTATGAAAAAATATGAAAAATTATGATTTTTCATATTTTTTCATAAAAAATTTCATAATTTTGCTGATATCAAGTCATAAAAGTCGAAATCCATG
>VCAZ01000353.1:140000-142335 GCA_005784505.1 Bagarius yarrelli | reverse complement strand
TGACATTATAATTATCTGACAGAACCGACAGTGAACGAATCGAGCTTTAGATTAAAAAATTTTACACATATTTAACACAGCTAGCTGCTCATCTAGAAAACTGCCAACCACACACACGACACACCGACACACACAGACACACACACACACAGACACACACAGACACACACAGATTTTTTTATCGCGTCACTGCGGTTTGAGGTCAGGGGGGCCGGAGATCCGCTGGTTTTTGCATGGAACTGATGATAATCATAAAAACTTTCTCTCTCTCACACACACACACACACACACACACACACACACACAGACTTTCTTTACACTAATCGCTGCCCTCCTTCTATCATCCTGCAGCAGCTCTGAACTCAATTCCCAGCCATAAAGATGTTTTTGAAAACAGGCTTTAAAATATCCAAAGAGATTTCAAGCTATACAAGATTATTCCCCCTCCCCCCCTCCCTTTTTTCCTTTCTCTTTCTCGTCGCTCTCTCTCCCTCCCTCCTCTCTCTCTTTGTTTTGTGTTTCTCTTTCCTCCTCCACTCATGTGCCAGAGGATTTTACAGTGTATCAGGTTCATGTCCAGGTCAGCAGAAGGAATCAGAAAGAAAAAGTTTTTGCCCCGTGTGACTTCTGAACTGCTCAGTTTGGCTTCTGTTCTCAGTCGGTGTCTGGGGCAGAAAGGCAGGGCAGAGTCTGAGATGTGTGTGTTGTGTCTCAAAATCAGACAGCGTGGCCAAGAAAGATAAAGAACAGAAAGCAGTCGGACGCAAAGACAAATCTCTTAACAACCCCTAAAAAAATACACAGCAAAAACTACCAACAAACCACCAACAAACCAACAACCACACCAACAATCACAAACCCCAAACACAACTACCAAAACAAACAACAACAACCACCAACAAACAATCAAACAACCACCAACAAACAATCAACCAACCACCAACAAACCACCAACAACCCACCAACTAACCACCAAGTGTGTGGGTTAAACAAGTTTAAACCAATCCAGATGCTGCAACGACATATGCTTATTAATATTCATGAGGAACATGAAGCGTAATAATGATCTGTTAATTAGAATAAATGAGCCGAGTGTTTATAGCTGCTGTAGGACAGCCTGTTAAAGGAACTCTAAGCGTTACTCGGTGTGTTTCAGTTCTGCGTGTAAGATCAATGTTCAGAAAATGAAAAGAAAGATGAAGTGTTAAACGAACAGCGGAGGTCGACACGGCCCGCCTCTGAAGCACCGAATGAAGGTGGCAGCCGCTAAAACGTCCATGATGTCCTCGCTCATGTGTGAAGGAGCTGCTAATGCTAATGCCATCCTCATTTTACCTGCTGAGCTCCCTGGCGACGCCCCCTTACTCCTGCTCATAAATAATTCATAGTCACTGTTACAAATCACAGCTTCAGACTCAGTGATTCATACACAAGGGACCAAGCAAAGTGTGTGTGTGTGTGTGTGTGTCAGCTTTTTAGCCTCTTTCATCTCAAAACCACCTACTGGTAAAAGCTTTTTGTCCTAATAGGTTTAAACCAAAAGAACTGAAGCATATAGTCTGGTCCGGGGCAGGGTAGGGGGCGTGGCCTAACATTTAATGGCAGGGCTTGTACATTATTATAGATTTAGATATATTACACTACGCTAATCTGGTGGCTATAAGCTCAGCTAGCTACACTGTAGCCCAAACATACAAACACTGATTTGCCAGTGTCACTCGCTAAAGTCTGTAAAAACACGCTAGCGCTAGTGGCCGAGTTAATTAGCGCGAGTGGATAAGCTAGTCAAATAAATCACACGCATACACACACTCGTCCTACCGCTCTTTCCATCTGCTGTTTCTAAATAAACAACAGTGTGACACGTTAGCAGTGAGACGAGGCATCGTGTTTAGCGCAGACGCTCATTAAGAAGCAGGAGCTGAGACGCTCGGTTACAGATGGACAGAACCAGATAAAAGATACTTTGGTAATAACTTGAGAATAACAGTCTGTAGTTAACGAGTAACTATACAGGAAGTAATCGATAAAACTACATTAATACTGTTAACTAATACAGACACCAGATTAACTAATCAGGAAGTCAGAGATGATCTGGTAAACAAGCTCTTTGGTAAACATGCTACAGCGAGTCCAAAGCGCAGCTGCCAGAGTTCCTACCAGATCTAGAACATATGATCACATAACTCTAATATGATCCGCTGCACTGGCTACATGTTTAATTTAGGACTGATTACAAAATATTGCTACTTTTTTAAAAGGGACTAAATGGTTTGGCTCCAACGTAACTAACTAATCTTCCAAAACACTACACTCCATGGTGCTCCTTAAGATC
>VCAZ01000353.1:47500-130000 GCA_005784505.1 Bagarius yarrelli | reverse complement strand
AGGTTACAGCTAGAACGTACACACAAAGTTCTCCACATTTCCAAACCACTGAACCCACAAAAACACTCATGTTGGTAGAACCTTATTCACAAATTATTCTAGAACCATTTCAGGAAGATTCGTCACTTTATTACCCACTGCTATTAAAGAACATAAGTTAATAACAGTTTATTTAGAAGATGAAGGTTATTACTAGAAAGTGAATTTCTGGTTTTTCAAATGACCTAATATCTACATTTACACCAGATTAAGAGGAGTTCAGAGTAGAACCCTGTTGTCCAATGACCCCTAAAGGTTTATATTGTTCTAAAAACCTGCAATTCCTCTGAATACGGTGAATTTTAGAATGTTAAACCAAATGAACAACATGGACTGCAGACAGATTTGGGACACAGCAGGATGAAAGGAGCCTCTGTGGAGAGTGGACAGTTTGGGGACAGAGAGAATCCCCTGAAGAAAGAGAGAGAGAGAGCATGCAGGACAATCCTCTGTTATTATTCTCTCTGTCTGTGACCTGGTGTGTTATTATCCTCTGAAGCTCTGACACTGGAGATTACTTCTGTTTCTAAAACATCAAATAATTCCCAGAATTCCATGCCATCAATCTTTTTTTCACACCAACCAGAACAGTTAAAAAAATCTCACAGGTGAAGAGGCGTAACCTCAGGATGGGAGGAGGAGGAGGAGGAGGCTGTAGACAGGTGTGCATTGTCATGCAGTGTTTGTTGTCACTACAGCATTTCCTCGAAACGCAGGATTTCAATAATTCTGCATCGTCATGAATATGGAACGGTTCCCTCGACGCTACATCAGCTGCTCATCGTGCTCCATGTCCAGAGGAGAAGTGGAGGAGAAGCACGACAAGCATCTAATGAAGCCAAAAACCCTCAAACTCATAACATCCATGAAGAAAGACACACACAAACACTGACGCGCAACGTACCAGTTCTGCTCTGAAGCTGAAATATCTGTGTGTGTGTGTGTGTGTGTGTGTGTGTGTGTGTGTTGTTCTCATTTATCTTCTGTAACACCTGGTGTTCATTGTTCAAAAGGTTCCAAAAGCTAAAGCCGTGAAGTAAGAGAAGAACCCTTAGAGATACCATAAAGCATCCCCCAGAGAACCTGTAAAAAACCCTCAGAGAGCCTTTAGGAAGTCCTCAGCAATACTCAAGAATTTGGACATTCTCTGCCAATTCCTCAAGCATTTTCCCGAGTATTGCTCTAGAAACCTTTTCCAAAATCCTCCGAGAACCATAAGAAAACTCTCAGAGAACCTTAAGAAAATCTTTAGAGATCTATTAAAGAACCTCTAAAATTCCTGGAGAATCGTTACAGAACCCTCCATAGGGAACCTCTTAAAATTCTCTTTGGTGAAGAATTGTTAAAGAACACTTGAAGAACTCTGAGCAAACCCACTGTAAATCCTTTAAATCTTTCATTTACGCCAAACTGTCAGTCTGAGCTACAACAAACGGAATGAGACTAAATAAACAAATTCATAAATATTTCTCAGTGGACCTTGAAAACCTGTGACATGAAAGAACACACACACACACATAAACACACACACACTCCATCTAAACCCAACAGCGTTTTCCGCGGTGAGAGTGATGTACCTTGAGTGCTAACTGTGTGTTCACTTTATTTACTCCTCCTGCTTTTGTAAACGAGTGAGACGTTATCGCTTCCCGCTCTGGGGAGTGTGTTTACAAATAATTCGCTCTTACAGCCAGGAAGCCAAGCACACGGATAGCATTAGCACAGAGGTGTCGCGTTCATCCTCAGACAGATCACCTGCTAGCACAAAGCTTTCTGCAGCGTGTTCAGTTCACAGCTAGCTTTTCTTGCTAACTTTGACATTAGCATGCCTGTTGGCAGCCTGGTGGTTATGATGCAATCGAGAACCAACCCATTCCCAGACGGCTGATTTTTTGCTCGTGCTGTATTTGGGTCGTCAGGAGATCTGAGACGTCAGTCGTCGCCGGTTCAGGAGTCGGGGGACGTGTCAGACGGCTGTGCGGGATGATGGCCAAAACAACCGAACAGAGAAACGAAACGAGCTTTCTGCTTCATTCTGTAGGGACAAACTGACAGCGGTGCCTTCACCGCAGCTGCTCCACGGGGCTCAGGGGTAACGGGGTGATTAAAGACACAGCGGGTACGTCACTGACAGAGGGACATAAATTCCCCTTAGTGCATTTACCGCAAGGACACGGGGACAGACAGAGCAGGAAAATATAACCGAGATGATGAATAGCTTTACGTCGGCCACGCCCCTTTTATTAGATCACATGTTTAAATCATGCCTCACTGAAGAGAATCACAAACCTTTTTTTACTTTTAACTTATTTTAACTTCAGAAACCGATGGGATATAACAACACACACACACACACACACACACACACACACACACACACACACACTCTCTCTCACACACACACACACACACAAACCGTGCAAATAAAGGCATCTGCAGCAGAACTCCCCCAGGCTTCCCCAAGGATATTAACATCCTTTATCACCCCTAATAGAATGTGGTGTGTGTGTGTGTGTGTGTGTGTGTGTGTGTGTGTGTGTGTGTGTGTTTATTCCATAAAACAGCTTCACACGATCACTTTTCAGATGCGTAAAATAAAATTATTGCCAAAAGTACTCGTGTTTGTGTGTATGTGTGTGTGTGTGTGTGTGTGTGTGTGTGTGTGTGTGTGTGTGAAATTTAATGAGATTGGACCGGCTATATGAAAGGATCTCCTCGTGTAAAGACGCAGACAATAAGACGCTGCTCTAATCGTGAGAATCTTCACACAGAGGACAATTTATTAGACACTCGTCCTCTGTAATGAATCTAATCTTCTGCTGGGGCTTTTAATAACAGCCTAATGACACCTGAATAACCCCCTCACTGATCTCACACCAAACACTTCCTGAAACTCAGCCTGACCTCTACATTTTTAATAGAATTTTTTAAATGTAATGAAGAAGGCGGAGTTACAGTATATGCATATGCAAATTCATGCAGGCAACAGATAGCCATATTTGCATAATCATATATTCGACTATTGTTAATAAACAAACAGAATCTAATTTTCTGTTACACACAAATCCAAAACGGAGGTTTCAGTCTCTTTGCTTCGGTATTTAAAGTAAAACCAATGCAAAGTCTTTCAATGTTACTGTCCACATCATAACCAAGTCCCTGCTTAAATTACTGCTCGACCAATCAGAAGCAAAAGATTATTACAGATGGATAATTGTAGGCGTGATGTTAATTAACAGAACACAAACACGTAAATCAGTCTGTAAAAGTATCCAAACACAGAACAGGTGAAAATATTGAGACAGCTAAGCAGTGCTTAAAAAGGGGCGGAGCCAAAAATCCTAGGTTTACTGCAAAAAACAGGAAATAAAGATTAACAGTAAAAATGTCTTTGTTCATCCTCATTCTTATTTTATTTTCGGCTCTGGGTGCAAGCAGGTGGGAGACCCTGAAGAGGAAAATAAACTTGGAGAGGAAACATAGGTAAAAATCTGGAGGTTGGAGACTAAAGGAGACGCCTGTCAATCAAATGTATATGTTTTATTGGTTTCCAGCTGAGAGGAAAACCCTGTGCTGCGAAGGTCACCTTCTAAAGATTGCTGGAGATTTTTCTCAAATGTTGTTGATGCTCGTTAACCCCCATAACACCCCACCCCCCACCCCCACTGCCTCGTTTAACAGCCCCGTCTCCTCCCTGCAGACTGATTAAACCTCAACCATGGATGAAAAATTCGGCTCCATCAGTGACACAAAGACAATTAGCGACGTGTTGGTGTTCCGCAGTGGAATCCCGGTCCATTCCTCAGACTGTCTCCATTAGTGCTGAGCATGATTAAGGCTGAGGAGACCCATAAACGAGTAACGGTAAAGAGCTCATCACACTACGCTGTCATCATTAGTATTAATAAACAGAGTGCTGAAAAAAAAAAAGCTAAAAGATTCAAATCAAAATGTTGAGACTGAGGTGTGAAGGGGGGGGCAGAAAGAGAGAGAGACAGAGAGAGAGAGATGGACGAGAAGAGAAGCCGAGAGAGAGAGAGAAGAGGTATAAAGATAGGAAGAGAAAGAGAGAGAGAGAGAGAGAGAGAGAGAGAGAGGGGAAGAAAGAGAGAGAGAGAGAGAGAGAGAGAGAGAGAGAGTAAGAAGACAGAGACAGAGACAGAGAGAAGAGAGAGGGGAAGTGTTGAAAAATACTTTGAGATTTGTGCAGGTAATAAACTGAGTATGATAATAATTAATAAATAACTAATTATAAAATATATATATATTAGGAGTAGCACTAAAAAGAGGAAATAAAAAGGGAGATATGATAGTGGGAAAGGAAAAAAAACAGGATGGTGTGCTATCAAAAAAGTTTTTTCTAAAAAAATAATTAATCATAGAAGTGTGTGTGCACAAATAAAGTAGTTTAGTTGTAATACAAAATCAGAAAAGAAACACAGACACAGTGGTACAGAGTGGAAACAGGTTTATTGGAAAGCCCCATACGCTAATTAAGTAAAAAAACATCAACCTCGTCGGCGGTATGGCAGACAGGAGGAGAGGGAGGAATCAGACTGGATGAGGAATCGTCGGAGGAAAAAACCGGTGATGACCTTGGGGAGATTGGTGGTGGAGGGGAGGCCCAACGAACCCGTTTGACCGGATTAGAGGGCCCAGCACTGTCAGTGGGATCCGGAGGGATCACACAGTCAGTTTGGGTTCCTACATCACTGGTTTGAGGAGAGAAAGTTACACGCACAGGGGCGAAGTTTCGTTGAGTGTGTGTAGATGGAAGAGACGATCCAGAAAAACACTAATTTCCCCACTTAGACAGGCTAGTTGAGAACGCCACGTTCGTCTGATGTACTCTCTACGTTCAGTAGTTAAGCGGGCTAGAGATAAGAAAGGAAATTTAAGTGAGTACCACTGGTCATGATTTTTTAATATAATAAACTCACAGAAAAATAGATAAGTAGCAGCTGTGTGATAAAAATAACCTGAATCATTAAGAAGAATAATCTAAATAGGTGATTTTGTTTTAACTTGAGCACTGAAATATATACATATATAGCACTTATAAAAAGAAGAGTAAGAAAAATAGAACTTACGCATTGTGGTGTAGAAAATATTGCAGAAAGTCCTCAAATTGAAAAACAAAGCCTCGATTTGTGTAAGTAAGCAGGAGGTGAACGGGTTTATATAAGAACTGTTGTTTTTTTTTTCAAACAAGAGGTCAGTCTTCGGTTCTAATGGTAAATCATTTTAAGGATGAGTATCTTACAAAAATAATTGGTTCTAATGGTAAATCATTTTTAGGGATGCATATCTTACAAAGATATTTAGTTTTAATGGTAAATCATTTTTTAATGAGAAACTGCACCTGTAAAGGAAGTGTGATAAGGGAAAAGGAAAAAAAGAACCTACAAGAAGGACGAAAATAAGGGGAATTTTGTTAGTTAAAAACAAAGGGGGGGCTGAAATTCGGAAGGTATAAAAGGACAGGGTTGACAGTAAGCATTTGCATTTGCCTTGGTATTGTACTCTGTTGCAGAGATCTTTACTTTGCTTATGCCATTTGTTGCTGATCAGATTGCCTTCTGTGGATCCTTTGAATGCTTGATGACTGCAATAAATTGGAGTTTTTTGCTCTTCTCACCTGGGACTCAAGAATCTTTATTTGTTTAAAAAGTTTATTATTTTCTTTGACAGTTTTAAGTTAAAACATAGTGGTAATTGACTCAACACGAGGCACCCTTGCGAATGTGTCTGCTCAGAGACGGGCTCTGAGTTCCGACATATTTAAATGGCGAGCCAGCCAGGAGGGTCAGCGTAACGCCGTAAACCTGAACCAGGACCTCTCACCCGTTGGGTCACAAAAGCCAGAGCACATCAAAAAACCAGGTAAGCAGACACCTGTTATATTCAAAGTCTGTGTATAATTTGTCTGTGGCCTGAAGAAGGGAGAGTGGCCCTGGGGAGGGCGAAGGCAAGCTGGCCTCGGGCAAAAAAATTTAAGGGTGTATATATATATATATAAAAAAAGTGATTGATGTTTAAGGTTTGGTGAGAGGAGTTAAAAATCTCAGCGAGTGTGGTTAATTGTGTGAGTGGGGGGGGGCCCCCGATCGGAGAGTCGCCGTTTATTAGAAACGGGGTGGGACCCGATAAAGTGAAGATAAAGTAAGATAAAGTGCGGAGAGTCACCGTCTATTAGGGACGGGGTAGGACCCGAGTTAAAGAGAATATTGAGTAAATTGTGTTGCGGAGTGTCACCATAAAAAGTGCAGAGTGGCAGGCTGCATTTGAATGTGGGGTAGGACCCGGAAATTGTAATTGTTAGGATGTGCTTTTTCTGTGTGTAATGATGGAATGCTGAATGAGATATTGGCTCTGGTTGTAGTGATAAGTATCTATATACAGAGGTAGAAGGTTTTTACGGTTTGAGTGTTGGAGTTGTTTGATGGATTGTTAGGTGAATGACAGAGAAATAGAATAAGGGGGAGTGAGGGTAAGTATTCGCAGACACACACACACACTAATCCGTGCTACATATATGAATACACATATACATGCTGACCCCTACTAACCCGTACTAATAAGCATTTTTGAGACTACACTAGGAGAGGAGAGAGAGGGGGATAGGTTCAGGAGAAGAGTGTGTGTGAGTGCTGGGAGTGTGTGAGTGAGTGTTGGATGGCATTATTGGATTTAGAGATAGAGACTAGAGGAATAAGAAAATATTTTTGGGAGGAGAGAACTTATAAAGATCGTTGCGGAGTTGAGAGGTGGCAAACGGAAAAACAAATTGCAGATAAGCTGTGGGCATTGACCAGATTTGATCAGAGTTTGTTCACATTAATAAATACATTTCCTGAAATTGAGTGGTGCGAAGCGATTAGAGGTATTTGGAGACCTAAACTTGTAGGGCCTATACTGCGTATCCTGCTAGAAGCTCCTCAACCTAGCCAAGTGACATTTAAATTGTTTGATTATATTAAAGATCCGTTTGACGAAGACGACGAACTAGAGGAATTTTTTGGAAATAGACCTGCCTTAAGTAATTATTGCTCGGGTTTGACAGCAACTGTTGTAATTGAACCAAGAGAGGTTCATTGGGAAAGGGGCCCAGTAACATCTATATTAATAGACGGAATAAACTCACTAGAGGGAGTAGAGAATCCAGTACAACCTGCAAAAACTGTAAAGCGTATAAACGTTAAATTAACGTGGTCAGAGAGAAATAGTAACTTAGGACCCAGACGTGAAGCAAGCAGAGCGAGACAAGCGTGCATCATGAGTAAAGAACAGACAGAGTTTACTCCAATGGATGTAATAATAATAAAACACAAAGATGCTGAAAAAGACATTCAAAAATATATGAAAAAGTGGAAGGATCAAACTAAAGGAGAGTTGCAATGGCCGGAATGTGGAACCTTTAATGAAAAAATATGTCAAAAAATGAAGACCAGAATAGAATGTTGGGGAGAAGTAAAAAAAAGAAAAAAAGGAAAAGACGGATAAGAAGCTGCAGATTTTGGAGTGGTTTGAGAAAGAAGGACAGGAGAGACGAGAAAAAAAGAGAGCCGAGAAAGAGAAGGAAGCTCAGGGATCTGCCCCACCACTGGGGGCGCATGTGGAGCAGCAAAATCCACCACCATACAATGAAAATCACGCATTAAGGCCAATGGGCTTATATCCGGTCCTGGACAGAACAGAAGAAGAAGCAGGTGAAGAGATAAACATGCAAATAACGTCAGGAAACATTTGTGGAATAATAATGCAAAAAACGGCAGAAAGACTTGAGACACACCAGAGTGAAAATCTAAAAGTGATAAGCCAAGCAGCTAATTCAGACCGAAACAGAGCGAATGATTATGCAGATGAAGAATGGTGGAGACAACAAAACCAAATACAGCAGACTATCAAGCTAACAAAACAAAGTACCCCAAATGAACAGGCCAAGAATACACCCAGTAACGCCCCAAGAGAAGAAGATCTGGCAAGAGGAATTAATTAATGAGATGCGGGAAAGACCTGAACAGATGGACGCCTGCAGAGATCAGAGAGAAAGTTTAAGAGAAGGAAGTGAGCAGGAGGAAGAGTATGCAGTGGCCAACGAGGGAAGATGGGTGGAAATACATGGAAAAGTTAAAATGACACCTGAAGATGGACTAGCTGAGAAAAAAAAAATGGAAAACATGATAAAGGAGCACAGACTGCTGCTGAACAAGGTCAGGAGATGTTAGTAGAAATGGGGAATAGAATATATCATGCCACCGAGAACATAAGAGAATCGGAAACCACACAATATAAGATGCTTGAAGAAACTGCTGAAATGAGCAAACACCTTAAGAAGGTGGTAAGAACTAATCATGAAATACAACAAGAGGCCATCAATATGTCAGTTTCATTTGCTTGATGAAATAAAGGAACTTCATGAGCAGAGTGTGCAAAGAGAAGAGAGTGTAAAAAGAATAAAAAAACAAAGAAGGGGCCATAGTGAAGAAAATACACATCCTCATGAAAGACAAATGACGACTCAGGGCCGGAAATGCAGAACTAAAGAGGGTTATGACGAACCATATATACAATATCCTCCAATAATAAAAGGAGATCCAGGACGAGTTGAAAAACTTAAGCTGGAAGACAGCGAAGGCATCGCTCAGTTCATCCTTAAATTACAAAGTGCATGGGGGGAAGAGATGGGTGCCCCCTGGAATGAAACAACTGCAAGTGAAACATTATTCAGACTGATGCTGAAAATGGCACTACCTACTGAAGTGCAAGATCAACTAGAAACAGTGGTAGGGCTAAGCTCAATGCCCTGGTCTACATTTGAAGCCAACGTGATTCATTACACTGAACTACACCGAAAGAAGGAAAAAGAAGCAAGAAAGACAGCAGAAAACTTACTAATGCAGCTCCATAAAGCCAAGTTGGAAGAACTAACACAAAGTAAACAAGAACAACAAGAAAAGAAGAAGGAGACAGCACCACAGCCACCACAAATTGTGAACCAAGCAGCACCTCAACCTCAAGTAATGTATCAGACATCACCTTACCAAGTTCCGATGGCATCTGGAGGGTACCAAATGGAACCCTATGTACAACCACCACAAAGGTGGTGGGGCCAACACAGGGGCCGTGGAGGAAGAGGAATGTTTATGGGAAGACCCCCACCTAGAAACAACATGATGCGTGGAGCAAGATGCTGGAACTGTAATGATCCACGACATTTGATGAGAAATTGTCCACACATGCAGCAGGATGTACAAGGAAGCCCTAACATGGGCCACCAAGAGATGGAGACTCAAGCGCAGTACCAACAAAGAGCAGGAAACTGGACTGGTCAATGGATGGGACCACAGCAGCGGGAACAAATGCCAGTGCCGCCTGGGGGAGGCCTGATGAGGCCTAACCCAACACACATGTGAAGATGCCCAGAGGAGCCCATGGGGGAGCTGATGCAGTACACCACCTCGCTGCATCCTGCACAAGAACCAACAATGCTGGCAGAAATTGGGAGTGAGTTGACAACATCATTCCTGATTGATACAGGTGCAACATTCACTAGTATAGGTAAAGAAGGCTCTAAGCTCCCCCTCTCCCGTAAATCAATTAAAGCAGTGGGCTTCTCGGGACAAACGCAGACATTACGATTTACAGAGCCTCAGGATATAACAATTGAAGGACTAACAGTACAATCACCCTTACTTTATTCACCAGATGCACCAGCAAATCTTCTAGGAAGAGATGTACTCTGTAAACCTGGGGCGAAAATACATTGTGGTCCCACAGGCGTGTGGGTCACACTTCCAGAACCTCTTGTTCATCAATGTGTGGTTATGGAAAAAGAAAATGAACATTGCACGTTCGACAAAGCATACTGGTTGGAGCTGGAAAATAAGACATCAACACAATTGTGGAAAATGTACACAGAGTGGAAACCATGGATAACATATATGCGACCAGACTGCAAAGAAGCAAGAGATCCCTGGCATTGCACACTGATGTATGATGAAGGAGGACAGAATGAAGAATACGACTGTCTCTGGACTGAACAAACAGAGGGCCAAGCATACAGTATAAAGATAACAGACATTGTGATCGGGCAACAGGGTGTGGCAGCAAGAACAGAACTCCCACCAGAAATCAAAGACTGGTATCAAGTACAAAGTGCGGCTCCGCATGTTACCCTGATGATCGGGCAAGGTTTTGAATCTAAAGATTTAGGGCAGATGGTTAGGGATGCAGGACAGGTGAGAGAGTGGATGACAACAGACAACCCATTTATACATCTATCCCCAGACAAAAAATACCTTAGAATATCACAGGTCACTACCGAACACATGACAGCCACACAAGTAATGATTAGCAGGAAAATGACAATCCAGGTAGAGGCAGGAGCAGGAACACAAATGTCCCAACAGACAGGAAATCAAGAGATAACTGAACAAGAGAAAGAAGAAGCGTTAGCTGAGGTTCCAGAAGAATTATGGACAAAACACCAAACAGATGTAGGGCTAGTAAAATCAGCAGGGTTAGTGAAGATACAGACAAAACCAAATGTAAAATTGCCTTATCAAAGACAATATCCGCTATCACAACAAGCATTGAGTGGCATCAGGCCTACAATAGAGGGTTTAGTAGAGGCCGGTGTTCTGATTTCCACTAAAAGCCCTTGCAACACTCCAATCTTTCCAGTAAGAAAACCAAATTCAGATAAATGGCGTTTAGTGCATGATTTAAGACCAGTAAATCAAGTGGTAGTGGCTGAAACCCCAGTGGTACCAGATCCACACACACTATTGTCAAATATTCCTGATGGAACAAAATGGTATACCGTCATAGATTTGTGCTCAGCATTTTTTTAGTATTCCATTGCACCCTGAGTCACAGTCTCTGTTTGCATTCACGTATGAGGGAAAACAGTTCACTTACACCAGACTACCACAGGGCTATTGTGAAAGCCCTTCAATTTTTAATCAGGTGTTAGCTCGAGATTTGGCTAATCTGCATATCTCAAGTTGCCTTCTTCAATATGTGGATGATCTTCTAATATGTAGCCCGACAAAAGAACAGTGCTTGCGGGATTCGGTAAGCGTGTTAAAAACACTGGCACTAAATGGACATAAAGTGAGTAAAGATAAACTTCAATTTTGTAAACAGAAAGTTGAATACTTGGGACGTGTTCTTGAAGGAACAATGCGTAAAATATCACCAACACATATTGAAGCAATTCGAAATGCTCCAAAACCCCAAACTGTAAAACAGATGTTGTCATTCCTTGGCATGGCGGGTTTTAGCAGGTCATGGATATGCGATTTTGCATTAAAAGTGCAACCATTAAGAGACATGATAAAAGCGGCAGACCAGACTAAACCAAGTGCCCCTCTAAATTGGACAATAGAGGGCGAGGCGTCGTTTGAGTTAATCAAAAGTGAATTAGCTACCGCTCCAGCGTTATCTAGCCCAGATTATACTAAACCGTTTCAGCTTTACGTATCAGAAAGAAGAGGGTTCGCATCAGCAATTCTGATACAACAAAAACAAGGAATGGGGAAACAACCCATTGCCTATTACAGTACAGCACTGGATAATGTGGAGAAGGGCATGCCACCATGTTACCGTGCTGTAGCAGCGGCAGCATTCGCGTATGAAAAAGCATCAACAATTACCATGGGTCACCCAGTAACCCTATATACATCACATGCATTGCATGCTCTGTTGACTAGCCAAAATTTCGTAATAACAAATGCTAGGCGAACTGGTTATGATGTAATACTGTCAGCACCAGAACTAACTATTGAGAGATGTAGTACAATCAATCCTGCTGATAGAATGGTGTTACCGGATGATGGAACCCCACATGTGTGTAGTGAAGAGTCAGAGAAATATTTGAAGGCACGAGTAGACTTAAAACCGGAACCACTGGAAAATGCTAAATACATTTTCTTTGTGGATGGCTCATGCTATCGCACAAATGAGGGCGTTAAAGCTGGATACGCAGTTATGCAATACGATAAAGAAACAGACTCGTTTACCGTTGTAGTAAGTGAAGCAGTACCACAGCCGTGTTCCGCGCAATTGGCAGAAATAAAAGCCCTAACAGCAGCATGTAAATTAGGAGCGGGACATGAATGTACAATTTATACGGATTCAATGTATGCGTATGGAGTTTGTCACGCATTTGGGGCAATTTGGGCACAAAGAGGTTTCCTACGGGCAGACGGATCAACAGTAACTCATGGGCTAGCAATTGGAGAATTACTAGGTGCTTTGATGCTACCTAAATTATTAGCTATTGTTAAGTGCATGGCACATAGAAAGGACAATTCTGTCGTCACTAGGGGTAACACTGCAGCGGATGAAATGGCTAAAAAAGCAGCACTAGGGAATGCTCATGTAATGGCCCTAATGCAGGAAGAAGAGCAACCTCCAGAACAGATAAACGTAACAATAGAAGACATTAGGCAATACCAAGAGATAGTGAGTGTGGAAGAGCAACAGTTATGGAAAAAGCGAGGGGCTGTATTAGATCCTAATATGAGAGTCTGGAGAAGTTGTGATGGAATTTGTGTAGCTCCGACTGCTCTTCTTCCACTATTAATAAAAGATGCACATGGGGTGGATCACTGTAATAAAAGGGAAGTTGTAACTAAAATCAGAAAAGAATGGTGGTCGCCATATCTAGCAGCAATGGTAGACAAAGCACTTAGGAATTGTGAAATTTGTGCAACACGAAATGTACGAAAACATTTTACAGCTCCAATAAGTCACATTCCACAACCACAAGGGCCATTTAGACATCTGGTGATGGATTTTGTTGACATGGTGGACAGAAAAGAGGGAAAAAGATACATTTTGGTGATAGTGGATCGATTTAGCAGATGGGTGGAAGCGATTGCTACAGCAAAGAATAATGCGATAACAGTGGCTAAATTTCTGTGCAGGGAAGTGATCCCAAGATTTGGAATCCCAGATAAATTAAGTTCAGATAATGGTGCTCATTTTGTGAATGATGTAATTAAAGCAATTGCAGAGGCACTGTGTGTAAAAAGACGTATGGGTTGTGTCTATCATCCTCAGTCACAGGGAATGGTAGAAAGAGCTAATGGAGTGCTAAAAGAGAAAATTGCTAAAATTTGTGCAGACACAGATTTAAATTGGGTTCAGGCATTGCCGTTGGCTTTAATGAAGATGCGCACACAAACTAACCGAAACACACATCTAACCCCACATGAAATGCTAACAGGTCGTCCAATGTCTGTTCCGGCGGTTAGGGAACCGTATGAGGGTCCTCCATTGGAACAGTTGGAGGGAGAAATGACTAGTTATATGCAACAACTGACCAAAATACATAGAACTTTGTGTTCACAGGTGAAAGACGCAGTGCATGGTGAAAAGGTGAAAGAGGAAGCACCACTGGTGGAACCAGGAGACTACATTTATATAAAGCTGTTTAAAAAGAAAAACTGGAAGGATCCCCGGAGGGAGGGTCCATTTAAGGTTGTAGCAGCAACAACTACTGCAGTCAAAGTAGAAGGTAAGGAACACTGGTACCACCTCAATCACTGCTGTCGAGCTCCAGTGCCAGGTCAGGAACAGGCCAGGCCAAAATCAGGAAAAACTCAAACTGATACGAACACTGACACAGACAGCGACGACGACTTAGACAAACCAGGTACCTCAAACAGGGAGGGGCCAGCGCATTATACACGAGCAAAGGAAAAGAGAAGAGAGGTCAGACGTGCTGCAGAACCAAAAACAGGGGAGGACGTTCAGTCCACTACTAAACCAACAGAAACTCTGGAAGGACAAACCGCGCAAGAAGTTACTGAACAAACTAATTTCAGTCAGCCGATCGAACAAGTTGCGGGGCCTAGTGGAATAATTAACGAGCAAAGCGATAAGCCTAGTGAATTAACTGAACGTGAGCCTCAAACAACAGAGGATCAAACACACACAGCAAGTCCAGAAGAAGTGACTGTAGATTTACCTGACGAAGTTTTAGATTACAATCCAGGTCCAGAATACACACTAAGTCCATTCACAACACTTGACAAGGCATTGGTACAGGAACTATTTCCAGGGGTAAAAGCTTTAGTAGAATAAGCGTTCAATTATGGCCTTTAATAGTAAAAAGAGACCCACAGGAAAAGATTGGCTAAAAATAGTTGCGGTATCACTGTTATATGTATTGTTCTTTCAAATGATAATTAAATTGACTAGCTACGCCTTAGCCCAAACTGATGCATCAAATAAAACACTGATCGACATAGATAAATCAACAAACTCTAGCCTCACATTGATTAATGATACTGCGTACGTGCGCAACGTTCTAAACGTGCTGTAACAGGGCAGGATGAAACTGACTTAGAGGAACTGGTAATAACTAATCATTATATATGCGCAATGAGCTTGCTGACGGCTGTGTGTATAGACCAGAAGGTCCCTGATAATTACTCAACCCTGGTTTCGTACACCGTTGTATATAAAGGATCACCTATGCCCGTACCAGTATCAGTTTCAAAAACCGGGTGGTATCATATGGATGCCTGGAAGGAGAGAGTTGAATGGGCATCGAATAGGTCAGGGAGAGATTATATTATGACATTAGAAACTCAAGTACCAATATTAGTAAAGCGCAATGATACTAAAATTAAAATTAAACGGGTGATAGTGACAGGATATCCGAAAAGTGACGTATGTAAGGCTGTTCTTCCCCTATGGAATTTTGGTGTAGAAAATAATCGTACATTTCGTAATGTGATTTATAATGAACCATTTAATGTAACAATATATCCAAAACAATGGCAAAACGGAAAAGGCACACAACGAATTATTATTGATCTTTGGGCTAAATGTACCTCAGAAAAAGGAGGTGTGTGTAAACCACTGATTACGTTGCCACAGTGGGGAAATAACTGGCTCACCCCTAACATAGTTGGTCTGATGAATGTTACTTCGGTAAAATTAGGGTCTGTAATTCAGAGGGAGGTACAAGTAGATACAAATCTTTATAAACAATGGCTCTATGACACTGCTCGGCAAGTAACTAAAAATAACACGTGTAGTGTGCCATAGGCGTGATCAAAGTCCACTAAGGGTAATGCCAACTCGTGGTCTAAAAGAATGCAGTAAACCACCCTATAATATTAATAACTTATGTCCGGCATTTTGTTTATTAGGATCGGCAGCTAAGTCCCATGGAGCAGAATGGATGCGTAATCATAGTTCCTCATGCACTTTTCATCCTGCCAGCACGCAAAGTAACGAAAATATTCAGATTCAAAAACAGTCTGGTCAAATCTTTCCATTGTGCATTCGCTCATATGGGAACAAATTGGTAGGTTCTCTCCCTAATGGTGTGTGCGAAGAAATTTTGGTGGGAAAGTACCCATCTGTCTATGTTAGACCTAGTTGTGACGAAAAACAGACTAAAAGCCATTTGGCTAAGCCAGTAAAAATGGCTATACCAAGCCTTAGTGCTGGCACGCTGCCTATAGCGGATGTATTCTGGTATTGTGGAGGCACGGTGGTAATGCAAGTACTCCCGCATCTTTGGCATGGAACATGTGCCCCAGTAGTATTAGAAGGGAGACTGACTGTATTTCCACTTGATGATGAGAAAATTGCAACATTACTGACGTCCTTAAACACTAACAGCCGGTCAGTACAGGGGGATTCTAACACTCAACTAAGACACAAAAGGAGTGTGGCAGAGGTAACTAAATTTGTACAAGAAATAGGTGGGAATGTTACTTACAATAAATACTTAAGACCAGGAACAGCTACTGAAATTGAACAATGGGGTCCAGATCCTAATGTATATGTTGATTGGAGGGGAATACCGGTTGGTGTCCCTGAAGGCCATTATGCACAAAAACTATCTTCTTCCGGAGCATGGACTTTCTTTCTTCCACATGTCCAAATAGCGCGTAATCTTAGATGGATTAATTATATATGGTACAATCAACAACGCTTTATAAACCATACAATAGCTGCCCTTGGCCTACTCTCAGAACAACTGCATGCTACTACTATGATGACAGTACAGAATCGATTTGCATTAGATATGATGCTTGGGCCAGAACAAGGAGTTTGTCATATGTTTCAGCAGGAATGCTGTACTGTTGTTCCATTAAATACAGGCCCAGCTGGACCTGTTAACCTACTGCTGGAACGGATGGCATCCCAAAGGGATGAGATGGTCAGGAATAATGCAGAGCGGGAACCAAGTTGGTATAATTGGCTTTTCTCTTCGAACTGGTTGTCTGGACTCGCTCGATTAGGCGTAACTATGCTTCTCGTACTTATGCTAATTGCAAGCCTTTGCTGTTGTGGACTTCCGTTAATCCGTGCTATAATTGCTAAGACTACCCAGGCACTGTTTGGTCAATATATTCTTATGCATGTGCCCGATACTGATATAGTGCTAGTTCCAGACCTATTAGATGACTGTGTAGTGGACCTGAATGAGGATCGGGTATTATTGGGTGAGATTTAAGAGTTACCCCATGTAAAACACCTGTATATGCTATAACCTACTGTGTACATTGACATTTAATCAAATGAGTATATATTAACATATGATTCTATGAGTGTATGGTATCGTTTGTTGTTGTGTGCTGTATGTCTCTAAGTGTTCTGTGCAGATAATGATGTACCAGTCACTGACGTCCCAGACACAACATCGCCCACAGCGCATTCTGAGTCGTGCATGTGTCGTTATGGAACATTGCTCGAATGGGTACATGTACAGGATGGCTGAGGAAATGGAACCTTTTAAACACAGTTGCAAAGCATGTTTGATGATGGCAGATGAGCCAGTGCATGGAGGAATGGAGCAGAATGTGTGGTTCTCCTACCCACCTAAGCGAGAATCGTTTGAGTGGCATACATTAATTGAGGACCTGCGACCACTGCCTGTGCTGATTCGACATGCAGATATGATCAGATATAATGGAATATGGCTTCAGCATGCACGTAAAGACACTTATCAGCTAGAGAGCGGACTAAGTCTTGTGGTACAGACAGTGAAAGTACAAAGATCAATCTCTCTAGCACATGTGTATGGGCATCGCAACGGACATGCTTTTCTGTTATCACGTCACATCCAGCAACAGGTGATTTTTAATGCTCTTACGGTATCCTTTGGTGGATATGATCTGTGGACGTCACAACCAAAGTCACTGCTAACATGGTTACGACAGTTATCTCGACAACCTGTACAATATACAAATGATGCCTGCAATGACACTATAGCCATTGTACACGCTTACACACGACATGATCGAAAACTGTGTAAGAAAATATGGGCTGCTGCACGGAACCAAAAGAAATTGCGTATTCCTTTGCCATATTGGATTTACAACTACTATCCATTACACACTTGGTATTGGTAGATTCACTGTTTTCTCGGACTTAATTTTTCTTTTTTCTTCTTTTTCTTTTTTACGGTAACCATATGTACTCTTCTTTGTAAATATGTTATTCCATTATTGCTGAGGTGACCTTGGTGGAAAACTCACGGTCGCGTAAAAATACGGGCCGAGTGGGAATTTTCCCTCAACTGTGGCTATGTGAGGGTTTTTCGCCCACTCCTGGTTCACCTTTTTTGAGATTGAGCAAAATTAACAGTTATTCCCTGTTTCGATTATGGGGAATTATGTTGATTTTTGATTTTTTATGGTCATTTTTTTCATTTATGTTGGGTTTTGATTTTATATGATTTTTGATGATCTTTTATTTTATTTCCTTTTTATTTGATTTTTGGTTGATTTCATTAGGTTGATTGTTGATTTTTAGGTTGATTTTATTTTCAGGTTTGAGTTATTTTCAGTTTTTAAGTTAGGTTGATTTTATTTTCAGGTTTGAGTTAGTTAATTATGCCGGGTAATTTGTAGTAGGGTTGGGTTAAATTACACTGGATTATTACACTGGTTAATTTTCAGAAGCTGTTAATTTTGTAGTGTGATAAATTTAATCTAGGGGAGGTCTTGGACCCTTACACTATATAGAGTAACGGGGGGGTAAATGGCAGGGTGTTATAACACTGGTTATTGGTTGATAGACGATGATTATATGGAGCTCTAGAGCTCCAGACGGGGGAATTATGTTGAAAAATACTTTGAGATTGTGCAGGTAATAAACTGAGTATGATAATAATTAATAAATAACTAATTATAAAATATATATATATTAGGAGTAGCACAAAAAAAGAGGAAATAAAAGAGAGATATGATAGTGGGAAAGGAAAAAACAGGATGGTGTGCTATCAAAATGTTTTTTCTAAAAATATAATTAATCATAGAAGTGTGTCTGCACAAATGAAGTAGTTTAGTTGTAATACAAAATCAGAAAAAGACACAGACACAGTGGTACAGAGTGGAAACAGGTTTATTGGAAAGCCCCATACGCTAATTAAGTAAAAAAACATCAACCTCGTCGGCGGTATGGCAGACAGGAGGAGAGGGAGGAATCAGACTGGATGATGAATCGTCGGAGAAAAATACCGGTGATGGACCTTGGGGAGATTGGTGGTGGAGGGGAGGCCCAACGAACCCGTTTGACCGGATTAGAGGGCCCAGCACTGTCAGTGGGATCCGGAGGGATCACACAGTCAGTTTGGGTTCCTACATCACTGGTTTGAGGAGAGAAAGTTACACGCACGGGCGAAGTTTCGTTGAGTGTGTGTAGATGGAAGAGACGATCCAGAAAAACACTAATTTCCCCACTTAGACAGGCTAGTTGAGAACGCCACGTTCGTCTGATGTACTCTCTACGTTCAGTAGTTAAGCGGGCTAGAGATAAGAAAGGAAATTTAAGTGAGTACCACTGGTCATGATTTTTTTCAATATAATAAACTCACAGAAAAATAGATAAGTAGCAGCTGTGTGATAAAAATAACCTGAATCATTAAGAAGAATAATCTAAATAGGTGATTTTGTTTTAACTTGAGCACTGAAATATATACATATATAGCACTTATAAAAAGAGGAGTAAGAAAAATAGAACTTACGCATTGCTGTGTAGAAAATATTGCAGAAAATCCTCAAATTGAAAAACAAAGCCTCGATTTGTGTAAGTAAGCAGGAGGTGAACGGGTTTATATAAGAACTGTTGTTTTTTTTTTTCAAACAAGAGGTCAGTCTTCGGTTCTAATGGTAAATCATTTTAAGGATGAGTATCTTACAAAAATAATTGGTTCTAATGGTAAATCATTTTTAGAGATACATATCTTAAGATATTTAGTTTTAATGGTAAATCATTTTTTTAATGAGAAACTGCACCTGTAAAGGAAGTGTGATAAGGGAAAAAGAAAAAGAACCTACAAGAAGGACGAAAATAAGGGGAATTTTGTTAGTTAAAAACAAAGGGGGGGCTGAAATTCGGAAGGTATAAAAGGACAGGACTGACAGTAAGGATTTGCATTTGCCTTGGTATTGTACTCTGTTGCAGAGATCTTTACTTTGCTTATGCCATTTGTTGCTGATCAGATTGCCTTCTGTGGATCCTTTGAATGCTTGATGACTGCAATAAATTGGAGTTTTTTGCTCTTCTCACCTGGGACTCAAGATTCTTTATTTGTTTAAAAAGTTTATTATTTTTCCTTTGATAGTTCAAGTTAAAACATAGTGGTAATTGACTCAACACGAGGCACCCTTGCGAATGTGTCTGCTCAGAGACGGGCTCTGAGTTCCGACAGAAGAAAGAGGGAGGTATAAAGATAGGAAGAGAGAGAGAGACAGAGAGAGAGAGAGAGAGAGAGAGGGAGAGAGAGAGAGAGGGGAAGAAAGAGAGAGAGAGAGACAGAGGTAGAGAGAAACGATGCTGTAGTAAGCAGGTCAGGTCAGTGTGATGAATGAAGTGTGTTATGGGGGATGTGGCAGAGCAGCAATGTGGAGGAACTAAACACAGAGAAACTGAAACAGCAGGAAGTGAAGATCTCGGAGAGGAAACAGGAAGTTACAAAGAACAGGTTTGAAGAAGATTCTGCAGAAGAAGAAGATCCTCCATTTAAATCTACTATAAACTCTCAGTGTGTATTACAGTTCAGTGTTACACACACATCGAACATCATCACACACAAACCAGAACAAAAGAGTTGTGATATACACAACTGTTGAAAGTCACTATACACTACACAACACTATACTACACTATACAATACAACACAATACTATTACAGTTCAGTGTTACACACACATCGAGCATCATCACACACAAACCAGAACAAGTGCAACTGCTAAACACAACCTTTTACAGTCACTATACAACACTATACTAAACATCACTACACAACACCACAATACACTACAGTATACTACACAATACTATTTCAATCATCACACACAAACCAAGAGCCTCTGCTATACACCACCATTTATAGTCACTATACAATACTATACTAAACATCACTACACAACACCACAATACTACACAACACCACAATACACTACAGTATACTACACAGTACTACACAATACTATTTCCATCATCACACACAAACAAAGAGCCTCTGCTATACACCACCATTTACAGTCACTATACAATACTATACTAAACATCACTATGCAACACCACAATACTACACAACACCACAATACACTACAGTATACTACACAGTACTACACAATACTATTTCAATCATCACACACACAAACAAAGAGCCTCTGCTATACACCACACCATTTACAGTCACTATACAATACTATACTAAACATCACTATGCAACACCACAATACTACACAACACCACAATACACTACAGTATACTACACAGTACTACTCAATACTATTTCCATCATCACACACAAACAAAGAGCCTCTGCTATACACCACCATTTACAGTCACTATACAATACTACACTATACAATACAATACTACACCACAATACTACACACTGCTGCACCACACCACAGTATTACACTACACTACATCACAATACACAACACTTAGAAAAAAAATTACACCTCAGTAGAAAACACAGTATCATACTATAAACACTACACAGTGTGTCAGGGATGTAAGTTGTGTGTGCGGTTAGTGGAAAGATGGTTATTGATATAAAATTACAGGAACATTTTTGTTGTGTGTTGTGTAGATAATAAACCATTGTTTGCCTGTGTATTTTTTTGTTTAAATAGTTTGTGTGTGTGTGTCTGAAATTAATAATGCTGGTGATTGAACCTACAGATTCCAGTGATTGCCACTGTATGTGTGTGTGTGTGTGTGTGTGTGTGTGTGTGTGTGTGCGTGTGTTGAAGAGCAAGTGGATAAACGTTTGTTAGTTTTTCTTCCACTTAAGTGCACTGGGAGTGAAAACTACCGACTTGGTGATTGATGCTGCTGGAACAGACATTCTGCTGTGTGTGTGTGTGTGTGTGTGTGTGTGTAATCACACTCCCAGAGGACCACCCAGAGTGAATAAGTACTTTTACGCTCTAACGGCATGTGGGGTGATGGCGTTTGTCACTATGATACACACTTTGTGTGGAAGCTTTATTAATACATTTAGGAACACACACAAACACACATTCCTGCACACACACCCCTACTTAGAAAACTGATCACGCAGAATAGAAAATAGCACTCACCTGAACATCTATAATCCTGAGTGCGTACACACACACACACACACACCCATATGCACACACACACTCCCTATGGAATGCTGGGGATTGGTGTCGATATTGTTTGATTGGTCGTCAGTTGTTGATTTGTTATTATTACGTTTTCATAGTAAAAGCTGATTCCATGAACTCAGCTTATCAGAACAGATCAACCATGATGCGTTATTCTTTACTAGCTTTACACACACACACCACAGACACACACACACACACACACACTTTAGCTGTCTAATTAGCAGTAGAAGAAGCTGGTTGCTGCAGTGCTACAATCATACGGGAGATGAATTTTATTTAGACTCTGACTGTCATTACTCCCATGATGCACCTCTACCACATGATTGACATTTCCACAGCCTGCAGATTTCTGTCTCACCTCTCAGCAATCTTTCTGTGATACATACATACTGTACTCCTATAAACTTTTATACACCCCTACACACCCCTATAAACCCCTATACACACCTATACACCTCTATACACCCCTGTACACACTAATACACCCTCTATATACTCCTTTTACCTTTATACCCCTATACACCCTTATACTCCCATATAAACCCCTATACACCCCAATACACCCCTATACACCACTACACACTTATATACACACCTATACACCCCTGTACACACTAATACACCCTCTATATACTCCTTTACACCCCTATACACCCTTATACACCCATATAAACCCCTATACACCCCAATACACCCTTATACACCCATATAAACCCCTATACACCCCTATACACCCTTATACACCCATATAAACCCCTATACACACCAATACACCCCTATACACACCAATACACCCCTATACACCACTACAACACTTATATACACACCTATACAACCCCTGTAACACACTAATACACCCTCTATACACTCCTATACACTCCTATAAACCCCATACACACCCCTATACAGAGAGAGAGAGAGAGAAAGAAAAGGAATTTATCCAAAGAAAAATTTACTCTGGATTCACTCTGTATCCAGATGTTAAGGAATTTACTCCCTCCAGATGTTCCTGATAATACAGATAGATATTTTCAAATTTTTTAGAAGCTGTGAAACATTTAAATTGAAGTGCATATAGATCAAACAGCTGTTAGATACAGTTAGATACAGGTGTGTGTGTGTGTGTGTGTGTGTGTGTGTGTGTGTGTGTGTGTGTGTGTGTGTGTGTGTGTGTGTATGTGTGTGTGTGTGGTTTGGAGCATTGCACGGCTCCCAGCAGGGAATCTTCTTCGTTTTTTTTCCCCTCTAATCTCCCGCTGTGCTTCCAGTCCATCTCTTTCCTCTCTATTTTCTGCCTCTGCAGTGTGTTATGGAGTGTGTGATTGCATGACTGAATGGTTAGTAATCACAACACCCCCCTCTGCACACACACACACACACACTTGTGTAGATGGAATAAAAAGCACTTAAAGTCCACACTTGTCTGGTGTAGCAGGTTCCTAGTGAAATCACAGCATTATACTAAAGCCTATTGAATAGACACACACACACACGTTTCGGTAAAGGTGCGAGTGTGTTGTTTATGTGGTAAAGGTGTGTGTGTGTGTGTGTGTGTGTGTGTGTGTGTGTGTAAGACTGCATAGAAATAAACACTTAGGTTATAAACACATAGGTTATAAAGCTCTATAAAACTGTAATGACTGTTAGTCATTCCAAACTGTGATCAGACAGACAGATCAGTGAAATATAGCATCATCATCATCACCTGCTGAATAACTGTGATCAGACAGACAGATCAGTGAAATATAGCATCATCATCACCTGCTGAATCAACTGAAGTACTGACTGTGATCAGACAGACAGATCAGTGAAATATAGCATCATCTTCACCTGCTGAATAACTGTGATCAGACAGACAGATCAGTGAAATATAGCATCATCATCATCACCTGCTGAATAACTGTGATCAGACAGACAGATCAGTGAAATATAGCATCATCATCATCACCTGCTGAATAACTGTGATCAGACAGACAGATCAGTGATCAGTGAATATAGACAGCATCATCATCATCACCTGCTGAATAACTGTGATCAGACAGACAGATCAGTGAAATATAGCATCATCATCACCTGCACCTGCTGAATAACTGTGATCAGACAGACAGATCAGTGAAATATAGCAGATCATCATCATCATCACCTGCTGAATAACTGTGATCAGACAGACAGATCAGTGAAATATAGCATCATCATCACCTGCTGAATAACTGTGATCAGACAGACAGATCAGTGAAATATAGACAAGTGAAATCATAGCATCATCATCACCTGCTGAATAACTGTGATCAGACAGACAGATCAGTGAAATATAGCATCATCATCACCTGCTGAATAACTGTGATCAGACAGACAGATCAGTGAAATATAGCATCATCATCATCACCTGCTGAATAACTGTGATCAGACAGACAGATCAGTGAAATATAGAAATATAGCATCTCATCATCACCTGCTGAATAACTGTGATCAGACAGACAGACAGATCAGTGAAATATAGCATCATCATCATCACCTGCTGAATAACTGTGATCAGACAGACAGATCAGTGAAATATAGCATCATCATCACCTGCTGAATAACTGTGATCAGACAGACAGATCAGTGAAATATAGCATCATCATCACCTGCTGAATAACTGTGATCAGACAGACAGATCAGTGAAATATAGCATCATCATCACCTGCTGAATCAACAATAACTGTGATCAGACAGACAGATCAGTGAAATATAGCATCATCATCACCTGCTGAATAACTGTGATCAGACAGACAGATCAGTGAAATATAGCATCATCATCATCATCATCACCTGCTGAATAACTGTGATCAGACAGACAGATCAGTGAAATATAGCATCATCACCTGCTGAATAACTGTGATCAGACAGACAGATCAGTGAAATATAGCATCATCATCACCTGCTGAATAACTGTGATCAGACAGACAGATCAGTGAAATATAGCATCATCATCATCACCTGCTGAATAACTGTGATCAGACAGACAGACAGATCAGTGAAATATAGCATCATCTTCACCTGCTGAATAACTGTGATCAGACAGACAGATCAGTGAAATATATAGCATCATCAGACATCACCTGCTGAATAACTGTGATCAGACAGACAGATCAGTGAAATATAGCATCATCATCACCTGCTGAATAACTGTGATCAGACAGACAGATCAGTGAAATATAGCATCATCATCACCTGCTGAATAACTGTGATCAGACAGACAGACAGATCAGTGAAATATAGCATCATCATCATCACCTGCTGAATAACTGTGATCAGACAGACAGATCAGTGAAATATAGCATTATCATCATCACCTGCTGAATAACTGTGATCAGACAGACAGATCAGTGAAATATAGCATCATCATCACCTGCTGAATAACTGTGATCAGACAGACAGATCAGTGAAATATAGAATCATCATCATCATCACCAGATGCTGAATGAATAACTGTGATCAGACAGACAGATCAGTGAAATATAGCATCATCATCATCACCTGCTGAATAACTGTGATCAGACAGACAGATCAGTGAAATATAGCTGATAATCATCATCATCACTGCTGAATAACTGTGATCAGACAGACAGATCAGTGAAATATAGCATCATCTTCACCTGCTGAATAACTGTGATCAGACAGACAGATCAGTGAAATATAGCATCATCATCATCACCTGCTGAATAACTGTGATCAGACAGACAGATCAGTGAAATATAGCATCATCATCATCACCTGCTGAATAACTGTGATCAGACACTACTTGCCAAGTTAACAGTCCAGCTTTAAACCCTGCAGTAAGATTTGCACTGAAATGGAGATAAGGCAGAAGAGTGTGTAGTGAAACCCACGTCACCTGTCGCACCTTCACGCTATAGAAAGAGAAATGCGCCGGCTGTAATTACTCTAAATGCGGCGCTGCATGTTTGCGGGTGAAAGGTGACTGCATTAGCGGGGATTCGGAATCATTTCCTCCTGTTGTGCTTTAATTATCCGTGACTCTGCATGAGAAAGAGTGATTCCAGGAGGCGTTTCGTCAAATGAAGAATTAGGATTGTGGCTTTCAGTCGGACAGAAAAAATGAGTTTATTGCTGTTTGGTTACGATACAAAAAAAAAGTTTAATACAGTTTGCAAAAAAAAAAAATTATCAATTGAATCAGATTAAATGATTCACTTCAATAAATGGATGACTCAACTTATGGTGAAGGAATGAACGATTCGGTTAGTAAAAGGTTTTAATGAAAGTGTGATTTACGATTCGGGTTTCGGGAAGCCGTTAACGTGTTAGAATGCTAATCAGAAAATCTTGCTTTCAGTACCCAACACCACCAAGCTGCCAGTGCGGGGCCCCTCAGAGAGGCCCTTAACCCTTAACTGCTCAGATGATAATTGAAACAGAAATAAAAGTTGATGAAAGCATCTGCAAAATGTAATGTAAACGGTATAAAACTATGGCGGTGCTCGGAATTTAATTATTTAATGTTTAATTAGTGTGTAATTTATTTTGTGTTTAATTATCGTTTCTCATTAGAAATTCGTAATGATGTGTATGAGGGAATTTATGTGAACATTTTTCACTGTTATAAAATTTTGAATCATTTATTTATTTATTCTGATTCAAAATCGTTGACTGATTCAGTGAATCTTTGAATCACTGATCGAATTTAGAAAATTCTTTGCAACTGTTACAATAAATTTTTTTCAATCCCAAAATGCCACAAGACATACTGTAAGCAGCGTTAACAACCAGTTAGTGTGAACAGAGTCTGAATGGCCAGCCTCACTCACTCACACACACACACACACACACACACGCTAACGAGCCTCCAGACATTTTTTCATGAACAGGTCACCTGAAGCCGGTAACCCCCCCCCCCCACACACACACACCTCACCCCGCACACATACACACACACACACACACACACACACACAGGAATCAAACTGTTCTCTTAATTAAATCTCAGACGCCTCAGTGATAAACAAACTATTTACAGTTAAACATTGCACTTCACACCGTCTCCCTCCTCCACAGCTCCTTCACTTTCCTCCAGCAATAAACACCGTTTTTATCCTGAACAGGGTGAGAAATAACACCGTCTCAGCGGTATTCAAACAGAAAGACCTCGACTCCTGTTCAACGCTGCCTTTTCCCAGGCGTATTAAAGGTTTTCATCACATAACAGTGAACAGATTAATCACAGAAAGCGAATAGCGGTGCACAGCACAGCCTATAGACAGAATCAACCATTAACTGCCTCGTGAATTCTTCTCTTTAGACTGAGTCACTTTAATGAATCACTAGCCTTTGTTCAGTGTCGGCTTGCTGACAACCACAACAGACCTCTTGATTCAATGTTAGATTCAGTTTATATACTTATACGTATATGTTTAAATGTTGGTTGTCTGAATCAAATGTACGATTCTGATCTCTGACTCGAGTCAATGAATCATTTCATCATGACTGTTAAACGAGTGATTCTCAGTTTTATGACTTTGATTTGCTCCTCTAATATTTAGAGAATCAATGTTTGACTCAGTGAAGCATTTAATTTCTGTCCTTAAGTGAATCTTCTCAGTTATGGTTGATTTCCACTTCTAGTCTGTTTTGGGCTTCGGTGTTGTTTAGTTATCACTCATCTCTCAGTCAGTGAATCATTTCAATCTCAGTCGGGCAGGGTTAGAGTAAGGGGTATTTAATGTAGGGGCGGAGTTAGAGTTAGAGTAAGGGCAGAGTTAAAGTCAGGGGTAGCATTAAACTAAAGGGGCAGAGTTAGAGAAAGAGGTGCGGGCAGATGAAGGGCCGGGGTTAAAGAAAGGGGCGGGCAGATGAAGGGCCGGGGTTAGAGAAAGGGGCGGGCAGATGAAGGGGCAGGGTTAGTGTAAGGGAAAAAGTTTGGTTTTTATGGGTTTTTGACGACCTCATCATTCTTGTTTGTTTAAATTCACCAGGAAAGTTTGACTTTCTCAATGTCCTGATGTCAGAAAAGATTTAATTAACACACACCTACGAGTTTCTGGGTAAAGCGATACAGCGCTCCAGCGACACAGCGCTCCACGCTCATTTAGATCCTTCATTTAGATGACTTTGGGTTATTGCTGTCGTGTGATAGTGCTCCTCATGCAGATTACAAATTTCAATAAAATTAAACCTCCATGCTGGGTTATGGGGGGGGGGGGTGGAATAGAAACTATATATATATCACTTAATAATATTAGGGCGTTTTTTATGCTTTCTTGGCATGGCAGTTGATCGGGTCAGTGACGTGGCAGAGAAGTTGATATTTCAAGCAGTGTTTTAGTCTAAATCAGCTTTGTGTGCCACACACAGCTCTCTCGGCCAGGCAGAATTTATTCTCCAGCCAGCCATCTATCTTCCTCTCCTCCCTCTTACACTTACACACATTAAAATCAGCAGCCTATTGATATGAAGTTTAGATGAGCTCAGCGGACAGTAATGTATGCAGCACTGAAAGCGGCGCTTTGCCTTTCTTTCTTTCCCCTCAGGAAAATATTCAACACCGTCGTCTTATTATTTATTAACTGGCACACCGTCTTGATCTGATATTAAAATACCTCAGTGCACTAATAAACAAATAACCACCAGGTTTCTGCTTTGTATCGGAATGAAAATGCTGATTAAACGCAGTGTGTGTGACTCGTTAGGGTTTCTGTTTATAATTTAACAACTAAACATGGTTAAAAACACTGTAAATATTCTATTTGTTTGTATAAATTAAGCAATGTACTCAAACCTTATTTTATTAGTCAATAAAAAAAAAATCTCTAAATTGTTTTCCATTAAACAACACTTAAAAAAATTAGTGATATATTTTATAGCCGAAGTGGGCGGAGTTTTGATCATGAAATTGAACCATAAATTTCAGTGTTTTTAGAATCCAGAATTAAAATCTCGAAAGATAATAATACAATTAAATTAACACTGATGTCTTTTCCCCCCCAAATAAAAGAACAATGTGGGGGAAAAGTGGTTAATCAAGTCTAACTCCGCCCCTGAACATCTAAGGTGGTTTAACGAATATGTTCTCAGTGTCAGCAGCAGTGTGTTAGAACCCGATGCTCTGGGGTTCATTTAAGCAGTGTGACGACCCGTCAGCATGTCCTACCAGGGCTTTTCTCAAACGAGTCTAGTGTCTGTCCTGCAGTTAACAAGTCGAGGTTTAATTAATAACCAGTGTTCTAAGGAGCCAAGTAACCTTCGGGTAGAGTGTGGGGGGGTGGGGGTAAACGCTGAAGTAAGCATTTACTGCATGTCATCACTCAGGCATGGGAATGGATAGAGGAAAGAAGGGAAGAAGAGAATATGTGGTCATAAAGAGAGAGAGAGAGAGAGAGAGGGAGAGAGGGAGGGAGGGGGAGGGGATGGAGAGGGGATGGAGTGACAGAGATAGAGAGGACTGGTTGGCAGAGATAGAGGCGACAATGAAAAACTAGACAACAGTGGTGACAAATGACAAAAGAGTCACTGGAGGCCGGATTAAAGACAATGAACACGGGGATGATGAAGGACTGAAGAAGGAGACAAAAAAAACCAAAAAACAGGAGGAGAGCAGAACATGAGAAATTCACCCTGTTCAACGTGGGCTTGTGTTTGTATATTACAACATTTTATGCACAATGTCCATTAGGGAGCTGTGTATGCTCTTACGGTCTCCTCTATCTGTGTCCTATGCCTGTGTCCTGCATCAGTCCTCAGCTCATTGGTCTGTGTACAGTATGTCCTGCTTTGTCCTGCTCTTCTAGCTCTAATCCCGAGCCCTGTTCTCGCTAGAACTATGGAAATCTTGCTTTTCTTCAGTTATGATGAATTGAACCTGTGTTTTTCAGTTTACACACCGGTGTCCTGATACACTCGGGAAAGTTGTCTCGAGTTAAATAATTCATAGCGAACATTTATTTTCCTGAAACACAAATCTAACAGAAAATGACTCGTGTGTATTTAGAACTACAAGCCGAGAATCAGCGTAAATGTAGCGCTGATGTTATTCCAGCTCAGCTTGAGTTCCCATCAGGAGCGTTTCAGTAAAAATCACAGCACAGACTGATTAATGAGATACTTTAGACAAGTCATTATTTATTTTAATTAGAAATGTTTTCATTATTTTACTGTGCTTTTACTATTTACACACTCGATGTGTGTTTGCATGTGTATTTGTCTCACCATTATACTCACATAGGAACTGTGAAAATCCCACACAATCTCTTTAAACTGTCTACAAACCTAATGTCGGATCAGGACTCAGAGTAGGATCACATCCCTAAAGCCCCCGAAAGACTTTCTGTGAATCCCAACTGGTAAAAGTCAGCACATTTATTCCACAGCATGTCAAACTCACTTACACAGGACACGTCAGGCAGCTACAGAGCCGACAGCTTGAATTCCCCGACCTGCGGCGAGTCTCCACTCCGAAACCGACCTGTAAGTGAAATCGGCTTTAAAACAAAACCATTACGGAAAAAAGTTCCATTAAGGGAAAAGTCACTAAAGTATATTTAAAGTTAAAAAGTTTTACGCTTGTCATGTCAAACAGCCGTTAACGGCGAATCATCGAGTCGTGTCTCTCTCTCTCTCTCTCTCTCCGTCTCTCTCTCTCCGTCTCTCTCTCTCCGTCCTGACTATCTGAAACTCTTGTAAATATTTAAGGTCACACTCTCACACACACTTGAACATCACTCCCTCGCTAATACTAATCTTATTTTTATTTATTTCAGTATCGAACAAAAATCAGCTTTTTGGTACTTTGCGGGTTCCTTAAGCAGCATTTCTAGAACCATTTTTGACAGGAAACTTCTGCGCAGAGTTTTTAAGGGTTTTTTTTCAAGGCCACAAATGAAGAACTCATATTTCTCCATGACTCTTTCCCATTATCAGTCATGGGATATTAGAATTCATCATGAAGAAAACTTATGATTTCAACTAAATTTAAAAGCACAACCACGAGACACCCACAGAGACCAACTGGAACTCTCAGAAGCAGCTGTTGCAGGTGTGTGAACTTTCCCTGACTTAGACAGAGCAGAACTCAGTGGAGCTCCGTTTCTTATCTTCTCAGCAAGTTTTATAAATTCCACAGCCTCGGAACCAAACCGATCTCATAACGAAATGGTGCAGCATCAGCGGAGTCCTCCTGCATCCCACCGCCCGGAGCCTGGGGAACGGGACGAGGCAATGATGGGGACAAAAGCCAAGTGAGGCTGGTACGGAACATCTGGTTGGAGAGAAGCTGTATCGGTTTGTGGTAATGAGACAAAAGAAAAGACGCTTTATTTTTGCTGACGGTGTAGAAGGAGTTTTCTGTTCCCCCTGAAGTAAAGATATGTTTTTGATGTTCCACACACACACAATGGAAGAAACTAGAATCAAGCTTAAAAGAGAACCACAACAAACACCTAATTCAGCAGCAAGTCACTGAGCCATAGGTCTTAATCCCTCTGAATGGGGTTCCTTCAGAGGAACAATCTGAAACCTCAGGAGTAGAACATTGAGATTTGCACACATACAGAAAGGTTTTTGAATGGAACCCTCATTTTCATGGTGAAGAGATTTAGAACCTGATACTGGGGCACAGTTTGGACGCTGTGCCTGTACATGAGGGCAGTTTGTTAGAATTCTTCATGGTTATGAATCTGTAAAATAAAAACGCAGGCACCTGAAGCAACAGACAAAAACAGCACTATTTTATCTCCGTCTTAATCTCCTGGATCTGCCGCCATGTGGAAAGACGGTTGTGGATGTTACAGTGGAGGGAAATCCATTGTAAATCTCTCAGCGGAGGAACGAGTGTTGGACAGGTCACATGATAAACCTCTATAACACCCCCGAAACGGTGATAAATCTTCCACAGATACAACACATCCCCTCAGGGAGCGTCAGCTCTTCGGATCAAGGGCACGTCTGAACCGCAGAGGCGTGCCATGTGACTGCTGCGGGACATGGACTGGAAGGGCAGGCTTTTGTCATCTGTCATTTGTCTTGTCTGGAGTGAAAAATGGGCTTTTGATGGTGATGAAGTTAAAATCAGATTTTATATTTCCAGCTTTTTACACAAGAATAAAAAAAAAAACCCAAACACTTAAATGCAGATTGTTTGAACACCCAGAACCTCCTGAGCGGTTCTTTATACAGAACCCGAGCATATGAGAGTGAATGAAACAAAAAGTGAGTCAACTCCTAATGGTCTCTAATACATTAAATAAAAAGAATCAGAATCATTCAGTTTTTTTGTGTTGTAGCATTTTGTATTGTATGATGATGTGTGTCAGTCACTACTAGATGTGAAAGAGTTCTCATGTCTAGTTGGTTTCTTGAGGAATTGACACCAACATGTCTTGTTCTAACATGAATTAAAGCTCTGTGAGACGCAGACCGTGTGCTACATCACGAGCCGTTAAACTAACACACACAATCCGTTTTGGTCTTCGACTCACGGCTCACGGTGACCTTCTTGTCACCATTTTTTAATTTCCCTGCTGCATGTCGAGTGTGCCAAAAGAGCCGCTCCATCCATCACGCGTCACATGCTGAGGCGGAAAATAGATCCCTCTATGAGTCCTCTGGATAGCAGTCTACTCAGTTCTACTCGCCATACGCTCCACGTCAGGACAGAGAATTTCACACATCGCTCTCATCCTTGCACAGCTGTAACACATCTGGGCATGATCATGTCCTGGGTCTGAATAAGAAACATTGTTAAAGAAAAAATTTTATTCATTTTGAAGATTGGACATCGATTCTAAAGATGTTTTAGTGTGACTTTAGCGCAGGATCCAAAGACACATCCTTTAAATATGCCAACACACACAATATGCAAATTAATTACAGAGAATCTAGAATCTAACATTATTACCGTGACAACAACTGCTTCTTCTTTACTGACTTCAAAGCAATTAGCTTCCAGCTACATGATTGGGTGAAATCTGTTAAAAGCCTTTATTCGACTTTTTTTGTCATATTAAAGACGATTTATAAAAGGCGGACAAATACAAAGGCGGTTTGTCTATATAACTTCCTGAAATCTCTCCTGTCCAATAATTGTTGGATGAACCGAATGTAAATAGCAGTAAAGCGCGTGGGCTTCATCGAGAAAAGTGTTTACGCGTTAGCCTAAAAACGGATAGTGTGACAAATTCACAGCAAATTTATGGCTTTCGAAGGCGAGAGCGTATCTTAATGGCCGCCGTCCAGCACTCCGTGTCTGACTGCACGTCTTTACCAGGATATTTTTCCCCGTGACACCACATATGGTTCGACACTGACAGTTTCCCCAGCTGTATAATTAGCTTAGCTTCTTCACTGTAAACACCTTCCTGCCTTCGGTGCTGCAGAATCATGCCACAATTTCTGTCCGCGACTGTTTCATTTTACAGCCAGAGCGACCGCCGGCATGCAGATAAAGTATTTGCAATAAAGAGGGAATAAAAAAAGCGCCTCCTCTGTAAATCTTGGCTGGTTTGGGTTGGGTGGAGAGTAAATAAGCCGTTTATTGCTTTGCTGCTGGTTATCATGCGTGGCGGAGAGCAGGCGAGTCAGAGGCGAGTCAGAGGCGAGTCCGAGAAACTGGGCCAGAGAATAAAGCTTAATATAAAGGAGCTCATCCTCAGTGTGGCACTGTTATAACAGAGGCAAAGGATGAAAGGTGACATGTAATAAGCAGTGAAAAATAAAGTCCAAGATGTGGACCGAACCCTGACGAGTCACGCCTCACACTCGGGTTATTATACTTCCGGACATTTCCTCTTACCGAAGCAACACTTTTCTCGCTCAGGCTTCACGCTGACATTTCTTTATTTCTTCAGAAGTGATATTTCACCCAGCCGAAGTGCTGAGCAGGTTGTAAAAGTGGCGATGGCTGGAGGCCAACATGGCCACCGTTTGAGCTGCAATTGATTGGACGTTTTTCCTCGGTAGAAGGATCAGAAACACTTGCACAGATGGCGCGAGCGAGGAACCGGTTCTCCTGAGGGACCTGGAGAATTAAAGTCATGCTGGCGGAACTTCTGCCACCTGACCGCAGACAGGACAGGCGAGAGAACAGGTGGGTTGATGTGAAACCGTGTTCTTATCGAGGAGGTGCAAATCCTTAAATGATGACATCGTAATTTATATTAGCATCACATAATTTAATTAATGTTTTTTTCATGAGAAGCTGAATTTAATCTGAGCACAGAACAGAAGACGAGGAGACAACTCATGACATCAGACTGTTAAAGAGGCGTGGCCTGTTTGTCCCAGAGGAGGCGTGGCCTATGTGCATGGCTTTATCAGTAAAGGACGTGAGGGTTTTTGTACTACAGTCACACTGAATAAGGTGAAGAGGTGAAGGTCACTGGCATAGCATCTACAACAGCAGGCTCAGTAAAGAAGGCGTGGCCTATCAAGTGAAGGTCTCAGCTAGAAAAAGAGGCGTGGCCTCAGATTATTAATAAATAAGGCTGGCCCCTATACGCATTAACCCCATTAAAAGGGGCGTGGCCTCTATACCCATCAACAGTCTTGAAATCTGTCTGTCACCAGGACCTCTATTTATAAGCATTCTATTCTTTATAGGTGTGGATATATACTGTGTATATAGAGAGAGAGATTATCTATAATTGTAGTAATAATTACATTGTTTTTAATAATGAATCATTAGGATGTAAATTATTATGGACGACTAATAGAAGCAGTCTTTATTTACACTAAATGAGCATCTAAAATGAAAGACTAGAAACAGGTAAAGGATCGGCATGAAAGACTGAAAGACAGAAGCTGGAGGACAGAGAGAATAAAAAAGAAAAGAAAGAAAGAAATCGCTGCTTGTCTTTGATTCTTTGACTTTCTTTAAACTTCTTTCTGTATTTAAAGTCTTGAGTGAATCAGCGTCAGTTCGACTCTTTACTCCGCTGTATGATGTCCGGTGCGAACGTAAAAGGACTTTTATTAAAGACCAGAACGTCACCCACCAAATCCACCGACTGACCCGAGCAATCAGGAGACACGGGACTAAAACCAGCAGCAGCGTTTTAATCAACTTTAATCCTGAATCAGAAATTATACAAATAATGAACTGCAGATTCATTTATTAAAAAGCAAACATAGCTGCGGTAAGGAACAATAATTAAAATCAACATTATTTAATGATTATTTGTGATTTCTTCTTTAAATGTAATAAATCAACATGTTTTTCTTAAACTGCTCTGTAATAAAAATATTAAATCACATACCAGGGAATCCGCCGTTACTATAGGAACGCCAAAGTATTTATCCAGAATGAGTGCATTAATATACAGTTAATCACCTTAAACCAAAACTTCATCCACACCTTTTAACCAATCAGAATCCAGGAGGCCCAGGTGGTAATTTGTACTTTGTCCCTGAAGCAAAATAAAGGACAAAGAAATCCGTGGGGTTTTTTTGTCTTCACTCTCATAAGCAGTTTTTTCTCAGGCTTCTTAATGAATTGGTTTTACCCTGTTTGCTGGTAAATTACCCTCCACCTCCCCTCCTAATTTTCCAATTTGCTGTGTCATTTATCTGTAATTTGGACTCGCGCTGGGCCGTATTACTCTCACAAATAGAGTGATAGACTTTATCAAAGTGCTGGAGAATAAAGAGACACAGCCGGCTAATGGAACAGCGACCGCTAACCGCAGGAGACGCCAAAGCTTTTCCAAAGAATCCAGAACTTTTTCCTCCAATTACTGTCTCAAAGCCAAGTTCTCTTCTTCTTTTTACATTACTGACACGCATGTGTGTGTGTGTGTGTGTGTGTGTGTGTATGTGTGTATGAAGTGCCAGTTTTACACACTTAATAAATTCACTTTCTGATTTAATCATTTTATCCCCAAACCCCCGTCAGTATTTCCTTCCTGTGTTTTGTGTCTTTATGTTTGCTTCTCTGTGTGTTGGAGAGATATTTAATAGACGTTTATGTGAATTTAGAACCGTGTTTGACTCGACTTCTGAATTTGGGGAAAATTTAATTACCTCTGCACAATTTGCCCCCCAGCTCAGATTTAAAACATCTGGGGTTCGAGAGCTGTTCCACAAAACCCCCGTCCGTGTGTTTATAATGTAAACCTGCAGCCGCGATGATGTCAAACTGGTTGAAGGCAGTTAACTAATTTCTGGAGGATTACATGCTAGAACAGGTCCACGACGTCCCCCTTTATTTCTGCGTCTCATCAGGTGTCCCAGGCGCGCCGTGCCGGTCTGAAGCGAGCGAAACCTGTTTAAACTCTGTGCTGCCAGTTAAATGGAGCCGACATCCAGGCAGCAGATGTTGATCTGGCCGTCAGTGCAGTTTCCCCGTGACACAGGGTCAGTCCATCAAAACACCATTACAGCCCAGGACCAGCTGGCAGAACAGGACGTGTTCAGACTGGCACCATGTCACCGGGGGTCCATTCGGCTGTTCTGCGGCCGTCCATCAGCCAGGCCTGGTTAGCGGTTATGGCTTTAAAAGGATGCGACGTGAGCATTTAGCACAGAAAAGAACGCACAGGGGACGAACATGCCGTAGCACCGAACCACAAAAACGCGCTCATTAAATACAAGCTTCAATTTTATTTTTATAAATAACTGCTTTAGGGTGCAAACATTCCTGAGTGGCCGATTAGCATTTGTTCTAACTTAGCAAACGAGCTATCAGCAAACTCACTCACTTCCTGTAATGGGAGACTACAAGTCAAATACGGAGCCAGTTAATTATGTCATCCAGTTAAATTACAGACAGGAGATTATAGTTCTATAAACAGTTTATAGATCCGAGCGGCTCATTTGCCTGTTCGTCCAATCACATGCCATTTTTCACAGTTAACTGAGTGTCTGATCTGATGTCTTCCTTTAACGTCATGTGTTTATTCAGTCTGTTAGTTTCTACCTTCTGTTTTATCATGAATTATGATGGATAATTTTACTGTTATTATTAAACCCTAATCCAGATGTTATTCCCAGCTTCCTCACACCAGACGTCACTTCACTCGTCCTTACTGGAAATTTAAAAACCTCCTGCCGGTCGTTCGTCTGGACTTCCTGATTTATGAGTTTATCTCCAGGAAAATACGGGTTTGTAGTCCTAGAACTGGACCAGAGGGAGCGGTGCAGAGGAGCGTCAGGTGACTCTGAGGAAGAGGCTCCACCAAGCCAGCCAGATGAGGGCAGATGTGGAGACTGTAAATAAATGGACTCGGACGCTGGTCTGATGGATGGCCCTCCAGGAGAAACGGGACACGCTGGAGAATTTATTTGGCTGGCGAGGGCGCTGCACCAGGGTTATTCATCTCCCTGCGAATTTGCCCCTTTCCCCGAGCCCGTGGTTTAATTAGGCGGCTGGCGTCTCTGGCGTCTCTGGCGTCTCTAGAGTCTCTGGAGTGATGATGTGTGCTGCTGATATACGGTGCTAATGGAGGAAACGCGAACGTGAACAAGCCGGAGAACGCGGTGCTCTGGTCACACACACACCGAGAGTTTGGTGTTCAGACCACCAGTTACACAGGTTCATTTAGTGTGGACAGGACGTCATCAGCGCTGTGTTTACATCCCATCATACAGATGTTTATGTGTTTATTCCCAACACGACAAGTAATAAACACATGAAATTAGGAAGTAAAAAAACAAAAAACATCAGATATCAGAACATCCCAGAGCTGAAAACACAGAACGTCTCAGTCTCATCCAGCAGAAATCACAGCTTCAGTTCATCTCAGACAAAAGAGTCTCAGAGTTCCTGAGGTCAAAGGTCAGAGGTCGATGTGTGTACCACTTCCTAAATGACATACAAATAAAAAAAATAATAAACTAGCTCCGTCCCTGTCTGTCTCTCTTCAGTCTTATCAACCTGTCCCTGTCTCTAATTGTTAACCTGTCTTCCTGCGTTTCTGTGTGTGTGTGTGTGTCAGAGCTTGATGTTGTGTTTGGTGTGTAGGTCATTAGGAGGTGGTCTTGTGGTCTGTACACACTCTTAAAGCTCCTCAGTGTTCCTGTGTTCTGGTGACTGATGGTGACAGACGCAGTGTTGTCTGTGTCTGATCGAGTGTCTCTGAGAGAAGGACTAACTAACAGCTACATGTCCTCTTATACACACACACACACACACACACACACACAGTCCATGTCTATCACTCACCTGTCTCACACACCCCTGTTGATGAAGGTTTATCGGAATGAAGCCGTGTGGTGATGATTTCTGCAGAACAATAGCAGCTCTACCGGTGGACCCTGGCAGCAGGTGCTGCATCCTGCTAAACACCTGGATGAGCACAACATCTGCTCGGCTCTTAAATGAGCCCTGCAGCATTTCACATTTCTCCTGGAACACCAATGTACATGGAAAAGCCACCAGTCAGGAGACGTGTAAGTTTCCTTAAGCCGTGATGTGAAGAATCTTCTCCTGCTCTGGACTGCAGGTGAAGCTCATTAACCAGCTCTGATTACACGCCTGAGGGCCGGAACACAGGATCACATCCATGATTCCGGAGTATAAACGTCCTGATTTTATCTGAACAATAATTAATTCTCTAATCAAGATCTGACCAACTAAAATTATCCGATTAGTTTTATTTATTATTCCGACTTTTTCTTCAAGCTGCTTTGACACAATGGCCGTCATTAAACACACTAAACAAATCTAATCGGATGAAAATGAAAATAAAACACTTACAGAAACAAGTTTATGTTCTTTTATATCATTAAAGTGGAAGCCAAAAAAGATTTCTTATAGCACACCGCCATCTAGTGGCGAAATTAACATACAGCTGCTTTTATAGATAAATGTTTTTTTTAATCACAGCAATAAATAATAAAAACAAACTGAGTAAATTTGATTAGTTTTATATTTTTACACTAGCAGTTAAGAAATTTAACTGTATTTTATTTATTAAAACTTAATAAAAATCATATTTAAGCAAAATAAAAGACAGATTAAAAAGATACAAATATAGCAATTTGTAATAATAATAATAATATCAACAATAATAATAATACATTAATAATATAACACCTGACAAAAAATATATTAATATATTTAATATATATATATTAATATATAATATATTTAATATTTTGGGGAAATACGTCATTAGACTGTTTTAACACTGTTGTAGCACACTGCCCTCTAGCGGCCAACTAAAAAAATGCTGCTTATAAATACAGGGATTCAAAAAAAAAACAGCTGGTAAAAATAAGTATAAAATGCTCTGCCCCCTGTTGGTGACTTCGCATCACTGCATCGTCAGAATAAGCAGAATTTGTATTCTTTTGCTTCTGCAGAAAAAAATCATTTAGATAGAATCCTAAGGGGTGGATGTTTTTAGTACACTGCCCTCTGGTGACCAAATAATCAACTGCGGCAGTTATAAATGCAGCGATTTTTAACAATATTGTTTTTTACTATAATTTAGCCAAACTAAAATTATAAACCGTCTTTAAGACGGAAGAATTTCTTTAGCACACTGTTTTATAATAAATATAAATACAGGGAATTTCTGAAAACAACATTTTAATAGTAATTATAACTTTCTGTGCAACAATGCGAGTTGCCTCACTGCACCAGGAGAATAAGAAGGACAATTCAAACTCCTGATCAATAATAATAATAAGAAGAAGAAGAAGAAACCGGATTGACTTTAAATAATAACACCTGACAGAACAGTTCTGGTTCTTTTAACATTGTAAGAAAAACGTGATTTATACGGAGGGAATTTGTTAGGGGACACTGCCCTCTCGTGGACAAACATATATTAGCTGCTGCTTTTATAAACACTTTTTACCAACACGAGCGTTTAATAGAAATGATGTTATTAAACACAGCGAATCGTAATGTGTAATAACTTTGCAAACATGACTAGGAAATCATATTTAAAATTTTAGTTGTGTTTATTCACACTAAGTCACATTCAGGGTCACTAACACACAAACCTACACACATCATCTCAGAAAAATAATAAATACAATCGTAAACAGATCAGTTCAAAGAAAACAATGAACCAAAAGAAGTCACTTCTTTAGATTTTGTGTAGTGGGGAAATTTAAATTCTTCATAGAGCAGTGCAGTGATGGTGATGTGATGATGTGATGATGAAACAGTCACAATGATCAAAAGTTCATTACAGATAGATGGCTCACTGTAGTCTGTGAGCCACATCACAATTATTATAATTTTTATTAGTGTTTATTAGTGTATTTTTAAAAATCTGATGATATGAGCCAGGTGATTGTAAAGTCCACATCAGGTATAAATATAAATTAATGCTTATTTTTTAGAAGACAAACAATATGGCAAAACAGCAAAACTTGTTTTCACAGGCAAGCAATAACAGCAACACTGAACATAAATTTCACCACACCTGTGCTGTCCACACTGAGTCACTGCACAAGAGGAATGAGAAGGACAAGCGGAACCCTTGATCACACACCCCGAGAGGAAATTGAAACACACAAATGTCAGTCGCTTTGTTTTCTCTGTAGTAATACGAGGGACATTACTGTGCCAGGATCCCATCCTGCTCGTTGAGGAACTCCTCCAGCACTCGGATGATGCTGCAGGCTTCAGGTGAGCCGCTGTGTTCTGCTCGAGCATTCTGCAGCAGCACGTCTCCGTTTCCGCAGCTCTGCAGGAAGAGGCAGCAGCGGAACAGCGCGTAGTGGCTCATTTCCGCCTGGCGGATAAAACGCTTTAGGTTGTTCATGTCCTGGATGGCCTGATTTTTTAAACACACACAAACACACACACACACACACACACACACACGATGACTTATTTATTTTGTTGATTCAGATCAGCAAAAATCACATAGTATAATGATCCTGTAGAGATTTTTTAATTTCACTTTCAATAACATCCACCAGAAACATGTAACATTATTACCATCTAGTGGAGAAAAAGGGTCATTACAGCTCTCCTGCATGAGATCAGTTTAAGCTGATTTATTTTTTAAGTGCACTAGAAAGTCAAAATGAGAAGACCCTAAACAGGAAAGGGTTTTTTCACTAGTTTTGCACCTAGCTAGGGTGTGACACTACTGGTAGCATGGGGCAATACCTGGACCCTACAGAGCTTGCACAGGCAGTCCGAATCCTCAAAGGCGGCACATCGATACATACATTTGGCAGAGCATTTATTTCCAAGCAGAGAATAAAGGAGGTTACAGGAAACGGGCAGTTACTCAATAGGGGCTGTAGAAGGTCTTTAACCCATTAGTTACTGCAATGAAATTTTAGCTCTGTAAATCTTCCCACTCTGAAATTTTATTCCTAACACTTTACCCAGTCCATATCAGTCCTCAAAGGCATTTATGTATAAATAAATAAACCATAACTGATTAACTTCCCTTAGTACTAAAATAAGGAAATTGTGAAAATGTTTATTTTTATAATTATACATAATTACTCCTTAAAACATTCTCTTTATAAACCGTGAGAAGAATCGTTTACTGCGCTATAAACCCTACATTACTCACACACACACACACACACCTTCAGCTTGAAGTTCTCCAAGATCTGCCGTAGGAGGAATGGGTTACAACGCTCAGCTGCATTCACAAATGCCAGGATCCACTCATCACAGAACCGGTTAGTGACTAAAACCAGAACAAACATTTATAAACTAACCTACAAAGAATAAATATACAACAAGTTTCTTGTGTGACAAATAATCTGAACTTTATAGCAATTTACGTGTCTTTGACCATCGTAGGATGTCGTATAATCAGGGAAATTCTGAAATGCACCTTGATGTAAATATCAGGAATAATATTCTACCTAAATTAATTTTAGTGTCAGATCTTAGATCACTTTATTTTATTTCTGAATCGGAACATTAACCTGCGTTGGTGAACATCGTCTCCCCACTGGAGCAGTCGATCAGCAGCGCCGAATGTGAGGCCTCCGAAATGGCTTTACACAGTGAGGAGGTGTTCGGTTCCTCCTGCACCAGACCCTGAAGACTCGCCGCTTTAATGAACCTGAGAAGGAAAAAGCCTGTATTTATGTATAACGGCAGAGAAATGAGAGAGTGTAAATGTTGGGATGATTTATGTTAGATTAGGTTTAATTAAACATGCACACCTCGCCACATCCGTTTTTGTACTCTGGTCCGCTCCGGTCACCTCCACTGAAGTGTGACTCAAAGCCTGCAACAGTAAGTGAAATTAAAGAGCCGCTACACCAGAGAGAAAAAAATACAAAGTGACAAGTGATTTTAGAGCTAGAGAATTCAATGCCCTCTAGTGGACAAACAATGCATTGCAGCGCTTCCCTGGTTTCTGTGTCTGATATTTGCAGTTGAGCAAATATGGTCTGTGCAGCTGTAATATACAGGATTTATTTTTTGTCTGCCGTTTTGTTTAAGGAGGTGTGGCCAATGTATCCGTCAGTCAAACGGAGGTAGGCATGGCCTCTGTTCCTGTACATACATACATACATACATACATACATTTTTTCTATCCATAGTCAGTCTTAATTTCTACATCTTAAGCCACAAATTCCGGTTTTAAGCAGTGAATATTGGAAAAGTTGTTCCTTACAGCATGTAGCAGGAAGCTGATGTTGGCCTGCACAAGCTGCACCACTCGGTGGAGGGGGGACGTGCATGATTGATTCCTCATACCAGCGGCTCAGATAGGGCCGGACCTCAGACTCCAGATTCTGCATCTAAGACAGAAAGAAACATCACACTGTTTTATTCTACACAGAATAATATGAAGTATCTTTTTGAAGAATCAAAAGAAATCTTACTTCTGACGTCAGGCTGCCCTGGAGGCCCTGCACATATTTATCCAGCTCGATTCTGAACGTTAACAGGTTAAAGATGATAATTATACTTGATGGGACAATAAGGAGCACATCAATAGATGTAGTTCATGTGTGGATTAAGGATATAAGTTAAGGCCTTTCTCTGAGCCTCCGAGTAGACACACCACCCAGCCGTTACCGTTCGCCTCGGACTGTTCTGGAGATTTCTCCTGTTCCAGGAAGCAGCAGTAACAACCCACTGCCTGCTCAGGAAGGCTGCAAAACATACACAAAAACAGAAGAAGATCACAGTCTAGTTGTCCAAAAGTGTAGCAGGTACCCCAGATTAGTAAATAAACACCTGTTTTACCTCAGTTCCACTGTAGCGATGTTGCCCATGCCACCTAGCAGGGCTCCTTTACTCAACCTACGTGAGATGTAGCTTCGCAGTTCAGGCTCTGCCTCTGACGGCAAGCTGCTGTCCAACAGGGTTAAACTATAACACACACAAAAAAAGATGGAAGTTTAGTTATCATCAGAAGAGAAGGAGTGAGAGTGAATTTGGACTCATGAAATTTAACAGTGTTAAACACTAGATTTTTGTTCTAATTTAGAGAATCTCACTTGCTCGGAAAGCATTGATGCAAAATTTAACACTGTGGAAATGATTCACAACAAAATAAACCCTTTCCCCCCAAGATGTGTTGGGCAGCCCTGATAACGAGTTAGATCAAAAAACTGAATTGCAGATTCATTGTTATTTTTACTATATTTCCTTTCTCAATTTACAGTTTTGGCATTTGGTAAAATCTGTTATCCAAAGTGATTTATCCAATCATTTATCTAATACTTTATCCAACTGAACAGTTGATGGTTAAGGGCCTTACTGAGGGGCCCAGCAGTGGCAGCTTGGTGATTCTAGGAATTTAACACACAATATTCAGATCAGCCGTCCAACACCTAAACCACTGAACTACCACTTTCCACTCTATGTAACTAAGAGTCTACAAACATTCACACTCAGCGATAATGGATGAATAAACAGTTCACACAGAATGATAGAGAAGTTAGTCAGATTGAGGAGATTCACAGACGATGATATAGCGACACACTGCTTCTACCTAAAGTCCTCCAGACTCGTAGTGGAGTCGGCTCTGGTCTGGCTCCAGGACATGCTCTCCTCAGAAGCTTCAGATCTGGACAATTAGGAATATACATAGATGTTTATAATAACATACTATCTATACTACTATATGTAGATAGATAGATAGATAGATAGATAGATAGATAGATAGATAGATAGATAGATAGATAGATAGAACAACGAAGCACAAATAAAATAAATACGTAATATTAAATTACAGATTAACTAATACACCATAATATCTTTAATTTACATATGGGTCATAGGTCATATGTGTAAGTCAGTGGCATTGAACAGCTCACCTCGTGCTTTGATAATAATATAAGGAATAATAACAGTTAATCTGCTGTGTTTTCTGCCCATATGCGGACAGATCTTCGCTATCGAAGTCTGCATCTTTATCCTCCACATCGATGGACTCCTGGAAAGACGAAGTCTGAGATGTAAACATTGCTACGGTCACTACACCACCTGCGCTAGCACTGCAGGATGGGCACTGCGCATGCGCCATATTTCCGGGCTCAATTTCCGCATGCGCATATTGCAGCTTAACTATAACAAAACGTAAAATTACAAAAAATAAAACTAAAAACCGAGAAATTGTGATTGATTTTTAGACAATAACTAGTTTATCGATAATGATTTATTTGCTATTTAACCATATACACGAAATATTTGTATAATTAAAAACAAATAGCAGTAATTATCATCTTGCTCACTTCCGGTTTATTTTAATACCGACCCGTTAATTTCAAAAACATAACTTTTAACGTTTAAATGTTTAAAAACATTATAATACGTAACAAATTAAAACTTTAAAACAATAAGCTGTTTGAGATAAGTTCACGTCTAAATCTTTCAAACTCTCCAAACCTTTAGAGGGCACTAGCTTTTTGTAAATATAAACTTCTTTTGCTGCTGCGGAAGTGACGAGTTCTCGCGAGAGTTGATTTTTCTCCAAGCACCTCGCGCTCCTCCTTCTTTCCTCTTTCCGCCATATTGCAGAACCGGTAAGGCAGAAGCTTAATACGTTCGCCATGAAATCTGTTTTATATCACACGCATCTTTGGTTGTTGGATGTATTTAAACACCGAATTTTCTTCCTAAACCACAATAGAGTCTGGATATATCATTATTTTGTTTAAGGAGTTGTTATACAGCATTATTTTGCCCGATACTTGTCAGGTCCCACACACTGCTGAATCAGGACGCTTAATTCCCCAGTGCCGCGTTCTAACACTGATTGTGTATAAGCAGTGTGGAAGTTTGTGTGTCACTGTGTGTAGATTAGCTCCTTTGTATTAAAGTTCTATTTAAGTGAACAGAACCCGTGTATAAGGTGCTAGCTAACGTAGCGCTAACAGCAGTGTTGTTAGCTAAAGCGGAGGGGTTTAGCAGTGGTGTGTGTTCTGGTCTGATTAAACTCTAAACACGCTGCTGAGTTCGAACAGGAGTAAACAGTTCTAACGCCTTAAATCCAGGGTAAACACGTGTTTTGTTACTGTTTACTCAATCGGCTGTCCTTGGCCATTAAGCAGGTTAGGAGTTTTCACCTCTGTTGAATATTTATGATAATTTATTGTGTATTGGAGGGAATTAGGCTGCTGTTTTGTTGCCTGTATGTGCTGAATAAGTTGTGAGACACAAAAAAGATAACTTAAGTTTGTTCTGGGTTCTTTGGAGAATGTAGGGTTGTTCTGAAGGTGCTTTGCAGGATGTGGTTCTCCATGGAGCTTTAGAGAATACATGGGCTGCTACGAGAAGACTGATGCTCTGAAATGCAGTTGTACATTTATGTTCTCCATACGACATTAAACAAATCATTAATGAATGTTTGTGATGTTTTTCAGGCATCATGGTGCGCATGAACGTCCTTGCCGATGCGCTGAAATGCATCAACAATGCGGAGAAACGTGGCAAGCGCCAGGTTCTCATCAGGCCCTGCTCTAAAGTGATAGTGCGCTTCCTTACCGTCATGATGAAGCACGGTGGGTGACCACCACCAGCCTCACATCCCACCACTCTCAACTGTTCATTTACACCATCAACCAACTGTAGGGCTGAGCAGACGCTTGAAAACCGTCAACTCTCAACACTAAAATTATTGGCATGAAATTGGCTGTAAAAACGTGTTTGGTCCTTTTCTTACCACCTCCTTCTGAATTCTATTTTACAGTCGTTTAATACAGAACTGATTGATATAAAATAATGTTATTCAGGGGAAACGACTCTGAAACCCTGTGGACGTTTAATCCCATTGAAAAAGGGTTCAGATGGGTCCAGAAAGGCAGTGGTTAAGATAACGAATTTTAAAGACTACGAAACCACCATGTTCCGTTTATGAACCCAGACATGGAAGTGTTGGCGGTGTGTTAATGGTGGTATTTTCTTCCCCCTCTTGGCAGGGTACATTGGTGAATTTGAGATTATTGATGATCACAGAGCTGGCAAAATTGTTGTCAACCTCACAGGCAGACTGAACAAGGTACGGGTTTAGTTCTATTTTCTAAACACACCTGTAAATTTTGTCCAACTGTATCTAATCTTACTTTCTTTGTCTTCCTGTATCTGACACTCGCCGTGTTGTTGGTCAGTGTGGCGTGATCAGCCCCAGGTTTGACGTGCAGCTGAAGGATCTGGAGAAGTGGCAGAACAATCTCCTTCCATCTAGACAGTTCGGGTGAGTTACCGGATTGGGTTTGCCACTGCTTCCTGTTATCTGCCACCCCCAAACTGTAAATTTGCAATGCTGTCGACTGTCTGAAGGTTAGGTCTTTGGTGGTGTTGGTGTGTCTGGAGTTACAGTGCTTTGAAAGTGTTTATAGCCCTTGAACTTTTTGTCTCTTTAACAACCACAAACTTCAATGTATTTTATTGAGATTTTATGTAAAAGACCAACAGAAAGTAGTGTTAACTGTAAAGTGGAACGAAAATGATGGACAGTTTTCAGAATTTTAAGCAAACAAAAATATGGAAAGTGTGGTGCCTTTGTATTCAGCCCTCCTGTACTTTCGAAGATTCACCTTTCGCTGCTAATACAGCTGCAGGTCTTTTGGGGTATGTGTACCAGCACGACACACCTAGAGAATGAAATTTTTGCCCTTTTAGGTCATTCTAACATATGAATGTACTTTGATCCAAACTATTCCATTGTAGCTCTGGCTGTAGGTTTGGGGTCACTATCTTGCTGGAAGGTGAATCTTCCTCCCAGTCGCAATACTTTTGCAGTCTCCAACAGGTTTTCTTCCAGGGTTGCCCTCTATTTAGCAATAGCGCTTTGAATTAAGGCCAAAAAGTTCATCTTTGGTCTGATCTGACCCAAAGCACCATCTTTTACATGTTTGCTGTGTTCCCTAAATGGCTTGTGGCAAACTGCAAATAGGACTTCTGTCTTTTTCAACAATGGCTTTCTTCTCATCACTCTTCCATAAAGGACAGGTTTGTGGAGTAAACGACTTATGTTTGTCCTGTGGACAGACTCTCCCACCTGAGCTGTGGATTTCTGCAGCTCCTCCAGAGTGACCATGGGCCTCTTAGTTGCTTCTCTGACCAGTGCTCGCCTTCCTCGTCCTGTTAGTTTAGGTGGACGGTCATACTTTGTGGCTTACTTTTTTCCATATTTGGATGATGGATTAAACCGTGTTCCTCAATGTTAAAAACTTGGGATTTTTTATAATCTAACCCTGCTTCAAACTTCTCCACAACTTAATCCTCGATCTGAGTTCCTTGGTCTTCATGATGCTGTTTGTTCTTTAGTGTTCTCTAACAAACCACCGAGGCCTTCAAAGAACAGGTGTATTTATACTGAGACTAAATTACACAGATGGACTCTAACTAATTAGGTGACTTCTGAAGGAAAGATGTCCCTCTCAGGATTTTAGTCTTGGTGGCTAATCCGTAATGATCTGCTCTCTGCGTGACCTGGTAAAGTAATTCCAGGTCCCAGGTACGAGATTAAAGCTGGTTCGGTTTTGGATTTCTTAAAAGCCAAAACTTATTTTTCGGTTGAATTATAGCGAATAGGTTCAGAGTGTTGAGTTGTTTAGATCTCTGCAGTGAGAAGGTGTTTGGTTGGGCAACAATAATTACTGTTTTTAATGTGTGAAATGCAGTTGACGCTGGATTATTGTCTGATTGACGTCAACGAGTGTTTTAAAATGTACATTTTGGTTTACGTTGAGCCTTTTTTTTTTTCCACTCTTTGGCTTTTTTTTACTTTAAAACGAACTGCTGTTATAGCAACTAATCGACTATCTACAAGTCCGAGTTAATATTCCGAGCACATTTGCCATTACGTCTGGCTGCATTTTCATTCTCTTCCACTTTCAGCTTTATTGATTCAATCGGCGCTGATTTGCAGCAGTTTATTTCTTCATTTTCTCTTAAGTGCTTTTCATTGGCCGGTAAAATCGCTCGCTTTGATTTTTAACGACCTTTTGTACGGAGTTAAAAGCAACAGCAGCGCACACTTATGGATCTTTACACACACACACACCCTCCAGTTTTTTAATAGAATTTATAATGGACAGTAAATGTATTTTTGATCTCTTATGTAAACAATCTTAAATAGCAGATTTAATTTTCTTTACTGATGTGTTCTTTCTGCAGGTTCATCGTGTTGACAACCTCTGCTGGCATCATGGACCATGAAGAGGCCAGACGAAAACACACAGGAGGCAAAATCCTAGGGTTCTTTTTCTAAAACATGTAAAAGCACCAACCAATAAAAAGCCATTTAAGTGGACCCTGGTGTTGTTTTTTTTGTGCCAATTTAACATTGTATTAGGCATAAAATAAATAAACTGGGAAACGTGAGTACACAAAATAAAAGAAGATAAAAGCTCTTTTAGAATAAAAGTTTATATATAAAAAGTAAACTTTATTCTGCGAGCTGTCTTAAAGGGTATGTGGATGAAGAGCGAGTGGAAAATGAGTCACCACTAAGCTGTGTTTGAACCCAGACTTTAGTCTGTTTGTGAGTGTGACAGGTTTCACTCTGAAGTGTGAATTCTTTATTAGGGTGTCTATTAAGGGCTTGACAAGCAGACTGTGGCTTTGCATGGACCTACAAAACAGTTGATCTCAGTTTTTGGGCCGATTGAAGTAACTCCTCAGTGAGGAACCGGCGCTGTTTCTCCTCACTCGTTTTCTGTTGCTCAATCTCTCGCTCTCCTCATCACTCAGCAAATGCTTTCAGGCTAATGCAGAAGATCTACATGAGTTGTTCTTGAGAGCAAATGCAGTATTTCTCACACACACACTGTGTGACGGACTCACTTAAAAGAAATGACATCACACCTGAGCGTGATTCAGAAGAAAGACTGCTTAGTCCTGCTTCGACCTTTATTCGCTATTTGTTCCTTTTTGTACAAAATGTACAGGTGGTTTTTTTAAAGTTTTTTTAAAATAAAATGTATAATACCATTGTCGCAAATGCGAGGAGTTTATAGGAAGAGGATATGACAACAGCTCTGTTTTAATTAATTGAAAACTCTGTTAAGCAAGTTTATGTAGGATTTCTAGATTAAAATAAAGGTGAGATAAAAAGGAGGTAAGATGCGTGTTAAAAATGTAGAAAAAAAAGTTGCAATGTTAAAATTTTCTTTTAAACACATCTTTAAATTGGGAATTTGTGTTGATAGTAATTGAGAAGTTAAAAGCTGCATATCTTTTACCCCCAAGTTTTTTTTTTTAAGTTTTTGCAGTGTTTTAATGCATATTTTTCAGCTTATAATGTTGAAATTGATGGCAGAATATTAAATTTAAAGGAATTCTATGAAGTTCTGTAGGTTTCAGTTACTGTCCAGACTGATGTACGTTTGTGTTTAACAGTCCATCATTTCCTTATTCTGTTATTTTTGTCCATAATAAACTGATTTAGTGTGATTTTTAGTTCGGACATACATTTCCTGAGAAGATGGAGAGATAAAAATGGGTTCTGTGGAAGCTTCCTCATAATGTAAAGAGAAAAAAAGGCATGAAACACGTTATTGACCCAAGAGTAACAGAAATCGGAGAGTGAATATTGATGCATGCTGCATGTCTGCAGGCTGAATGTGGTGGTAAATGATGATGGGGTTGGAGGAACACAATGGTGGTTTGTTTTGAATCCAGCCAGTGTGTGTGCCTGGCGGCATTACACCATGATAAGTTCTCTATCGAATATGAGAGACGGAATGTCAGTTAAGGACAGTAATCAGGTCCGGGCCATTGCCCCTGCTTGCTAAGTGCTTATTTTGATGGTTTTTCTGCGTTCGGGTTTTGGGCTCATTGGCACTGTGGTTTTGTGACTGGGTTTTCATAGAAAAGCTGATGGAGCATTACTTCAGGACACACACACACACACACACACAGAGGCACCTCCCAAAGCCAGCAGGTCACATCTAGAATGGTGGACTGTATAGAGTTTATTCAGTTTTATGTTTTACTTCATTGTTTCTTTGTGCACTGGTTCTTATATTTGACTAATAAAAAACTACATTTTTATGATTTCTAAAGCAAAACATTTTTAAAAACAGTTTAAAAAACAACACACACATTATTCACACTTTGGTGCCTTTTCACACAAGAAAAGTAAATCTGTTCGATCTGATGTTAATATTTAAGTACAGTTTCCAAAAATGTGCTGCTATATGTGAGCCGGTGGCACAGCTGTAATTATTTTTAATAACTGAGCACACACTGCAGTGCAAAAGCTTCTTATAGAATAATGATAGATGAAGAACCTGAGGTCTACAGCAGCATCTGAGAAGGTTTTAACATGGTTATTTCTGGTTCGAACTAAATAGCGACATTGAACAGCCGTGCAACAGTGCACACATCTTTTAAGGGTTAGTCAGATTTAAAGGATGACAAAAAAAACTGTCCAGAATTAGTCTGTGTTTTTCTCCTTGACATCCATGCTGTGGTGATGGGAATGTGTTGGTCAGAGCGAGGGTCAGAGAGAGGAATTACAATAAAACCCTAACTGGATGTACTGTATAGGTTACCGTGTGAAAGCCCTGTTTCTGGTTTTAAAATTGAGTCGCCTTCTTTTTGCCCTAACCCATGTTACACAGCAATGGAGAAAATCACAGAGCTTTACAGAGCTTCTTATAGGTAATATTTATATTGTAGATTTGCGCACCTCTATTCAATCCCCAACAACCCCACCCCCATTCACACACACACACACACACACACACACACACACACCCTTAATTCCAGGAGCGCACTGTGGTCACAAGAGGGCGCACTACCCGGGGGGGGGGGCTTTCGCGTGATCAATTGATCATTCGGTTCAGCTCAGTAGTAAGAGTCAAATCCTTTGGATTCCAAACGGCACAGGGTTTGCAGGCTTTGACGCTTTCTTGGTTCTGCTTTATTGCTTACATTTCGCAACATACAAAACAGTTATTGGTTTTAAAAACTAGACTTACCGCAGGTTTAGCTACAAAATCTATATTTACGAAAACAAGCAAAAAAAAAACCCACAGCGACTTTCTGTCTCTGAATGTTCACCTTAAGGAATCGACTCAATGAACCGACTCTATCCTGACCTGAGACATCTCAGAGCGGCACTGTGGTAAATCCGGTCTGCAGAACAAGCACGTAGGTAAAATGTGTCGGTATTTTAATGTTAGATTTCTGTTTTACCGACAACTGCATCAGTTTGAGTAAAAAAAACACACATAAACTGAAGTGGAAAAAAGGTTAGAAAAGTCTTTATATTAGCCAGCATTAATAAAAATCTCAACTAATTAAGCATAAAGCGCATTAACTAGGAATAATAAAACTACTGTAAACGCGAGATACAGAATAAATAGATTACATAGATTAAAATAGATTAGAATTTAATTATATTTATTTTTTAACAATAAAAAGTGTATAGTTTGTGATTTTTTTCTTTTAATTCCAGGCAGTTTTAACTCACAGTAGCTCTTTAATAGATTTTAGTGTATTTCACTAACAAATGTACATGTTTGATAACCATTTTACACAAAAACGTATATTAAATAATTTACCCCCACATAGATAGAGTTTTTAGTTAGCCGTTAGCTTTCTGTAGCTGACTGAGGTAATCAGAACCGCGCGCGAGCGCATATTCCCGTCGCCTGAAGCCGGTTTTCCACAGCGCGGGTTTCTGTGTTTCTGACTGAAATATCCGGAATAAAATATTGCTGTAACAGGATTTTAGCCGAGATTAAGTGTGTTTTATGTCTAATTATAAGACATTGGTATTATATTGCTGAACCTGAGAGGGTTTATTTATTCATTCTGTGGCAAATTTCCGATCCTCGACTTGGCGATTAGTTTGGATGAATCGGTAATAAATCTCAAAACTAATAAAAACTTATTATAAATTCTTATAATTATTCTAATAATACTTCTGCAAATTCCACAGTTATTTAATGTGTCATTGTTGTCCTATTATCTACTTGTCTCTGCTCGACATCTCGAGGTCTTTCAGGTGGTTTTTAATGGACTCATCTTTACTGATGGTAAACTGTGGAATATATTATTGTTTAATTTGCCGTCACGCTTTTAGTGCTAATTTTAAAAGAATGTTGAATATTATTTGAAAAAATGTTCTGTGCATGATAATTCCATTAAAACTGTTGTAGAAATGATTTTGGCCTGCTTTGTCCTGCAGAGGACACAACGAGGACAGCCGAGTCGATGCTGGTGCCAGTCACAGTGCCATATTGACAGCATTAGTGCAACCATGCCAGCTGATGACCCAATTACTCTGATGGAATCAAAAGGACACTGCTATGGACACCATGACCACCACCACCACCATCATCATCATCATCATCATCTCTTTCAATGGGAGCAAGGTAACATTAACCTACACACACACACACACACACACACACACACTAAAGGAGACGCGGAACAGATAGGTGTGAATGACTAGCAGGTGCAGGTTTATACAGTATAGTCTGCGGTATGGAAGGTATTTTTTTCATGTGGGAATCTAAATAAGCAGCAGTAAGTCAGTTTTTGGGTCAGACGTGCGAATAAACAATTACACAGAGGTGACGAGCACATTCAGAAAACCTTCACAGCCCATCCGGACAAAGCGGCTGTTGAGGACTGCGACACAAACTGAGAAGGTCATGTGAGGACAAGACACAGAAATGGGAAGCGTTACTATGGGTCCATGCATTAGGACTGCCTCAGTATATATTAAGTTTGTATTTAAATCCTGTTCCAAAAATTAAAGTCCCACAAAACGAAAGCGGTGCCAGTGTCTGATACCCCCCACCCCCCAAAAAATGTATACACGTGCACTTTATTGGGATGAGCTGCTGTTTAAAGAATCTTTTCTCACTCATGCTAAAATTAGTTTATTATGCATACACGTGCAATGTTCTGTTGTCTGTTAATTAATAAAACGCTAGGAAAATAGTGACATTCTAACAACCTGCTTGTTGCTGCTCAGGCTAAAGGTAAGTACAGACATGTGCAGGTGTAGTTGCCTTGTCTCCAGAGTGGGGGCAGTATTGACTTTTCCATCTCACATTATACTTCTCTCATTCTGTTTCTGAAAGGCTTTAAGCTTTAATTAAGATTGGTCCGGATGATAGCAGAATTAGTATTGTTTTTTTCATTAAAAGTATTATTGCTGACCAAATGCTAATCCTATCAGACAATCTGATGCCCGAGTCATCAATACACATGAAATAAATGTTTGTAGACTATACGCTTTGTGTATAGTATTTATAAAACCAGATTTTAAATGATTTTTTTGGGAAAGTATTAACATACACAAAAAAGCTGAGTTTATGCTCACAAAAAAAAAAAGATTTTCACAAAGCTATGATAGCTGCTAAACAATAGCACCATCTTTGGTTTTAGTCTTTGCCAAATCAAGCACTGCTTATAGCAGGCAATGAAGTAGCTGCTGCTCGTTGATGGTCTGAGCTAAGAAAGAAAAATCCCTGATTGTTAGTTATGTTTTTTTTTTCTGATCATACACATTTCACCATTCTCATCTGTTAATTTACTACTAAAAAACTCTAAAAAACAGCAAGACCCATATAGCAGCAGCTTGTATGATCCCGAGTGTGTGTTTTTATGTATGTGTATGTATGTGTATGACATCATCATTCCTCATCATACCTCAGAGCTCCATCACTTGTCTTAACTAACCATGTTCTTGCTAACAACCATGGTAAAATAACACCACTGATTACATTACACTGCTGAATTCTCAGGCCAGAGTAATTAACTTAGGTCCCACTTGCAGCAATGGCTCGTCAAATATGAGCCTGCAAAGGCCTCAGGATCGAGGCGGGGCTGTCTCATGTCCGTAGCCACCGTATTGACTTGATTAGCTGCTAATTAAGAAGCCAACCGGCCGGATAGGGCGCTGAGGGAGATGACTTTATTAGCAAGGTCTTGGTGAGCATAATTTTTTCTTGCTTCCTCACACATGACCCTGGTAGCAGCACCAAAGATGGCAGTTTCTGGGAGAATTGACAAATTAAATTTGAAATGAGCTCGGTTAGTGGAAAAAAGTGTAAAACTTCTCAGTTTAAACATTTCTGTTGTTATCTATGTTCTTGTGTGAATAAAATAGCGGCTCGTGTGATTTAAAAAGTCTTTAAGCTTTCATTTCATTCAAATGTAAAAATGTCCCAACTTTTTCGGAGTTTGGGTTGTTTTTTTTTATTATTGTGATTAGTTTTCAGAGAAATCTCTGACAATGTTTTAAAATTTTTCTTTAAATCAAAAAAATAAATAGTTTTTAAAATGATTTCTACAGACATGGCATAAAATATCCTACATTCTTTTGCAGCACTGGGTTATTTACACTAAAACGCTGCATGTTAGCAGTGGCTCAGAAGTGCCAGGTTATTCCAATGAGGACGGTCCTGTTTTTTTTTATACACACATTTAGCATGAAATCAGGTGGACGAAAAGCCACTTTTTGATCTTATCTTTTTTTCCATCTCAGTGTTTCATTGGTGTGCCTTTATTTGAGTTTGTTCCTATCATGTCTGTGCCGCATGCCGAGTGCAGTCTTGCCTTTCACTCGACTCAGATGATTTCAGCATTCAGACTCCTGGCGAGTATGAGCAGCTAGTTATTTTGTTATCAGTTTGCAGCAGGAGGTTGGCGTTTCTTCTCTGATGCTCTGCACATCTCCAAATCTCACAGGATCAGCTATCAAAGCTCACTGACTCCTGAGCGTTTGTCATTGAGCCTGTGCAAAGCTGGACGGGGACACTGTTGCATAACAGCTTTTATATTTGAAAAGAAGCTTAAACGTCAGCTGCGGCTGTGTGCCATAAGCACGCACCCAATCTCAGCTGAATTTTGCTGATTATTGCGGTGACACCGTGCGGTTTTGGAGGCTGACATGTATTCTATAATCCCTTCTATTACCATACAAATTGACGTGTGCTTGTGCTTGGCTTCTGTTCAAAGTTTGCCTGCAGTAATAAAAAGGCAACAGCGACAGGCAAACAATCAGGAGCTCAAACGATTATGGTTGTAAGAAGGCTCAACACCAAAGCTTATCTGGCTATCTAACCTAAAATCTTAAGAACCACATTAGGTTCTTTATTAATGTTACATACATGTTATTCTGGTTTAGTCACAGTGAGACTTGCTATTATCTATAAACAGGAACTAAAACTCAGTTGTTATTATTAGCCATCTTAACACTAAACTTAAAGGGCAATATGTATCTCAGTAATAAATCACTTAAGTCATCACACACTTACAATCGATTACATTTCCATCTTATAGTGAACGCAAAAACTGTGATGGAGTCCTCCGTCCATCGACTCCTGCCTATAATAAAACTATTTATAGAGTCTCATTGGAATCTGAGAGCAAGGCATGTAAATGCATTCCACAATTCCTTCATATAGCATTCTTTAACTGCTCTTGGTGATATTTTTTTCTGGTCTATAGAAATAATAACAGTTTAACTGTAATCATAATAATAAAGACCTAACGTCTGAAATTTATAGACAAACAAATACATGCTTCTTTGTATTCAAGCCACAAACACGGCGGAGTCATCATTCTTTCTGAAACAGAATTTAAAGGTTCTGGCCTAAATACTTAATAAAAGATTCATGATTTAAATATAGCTGTCTCATGCGTCCATACGCCATATTAAACTACAGTTAAAAGCCTCTTTAATTTTTTTAAACTGGAACTCAGCGACCCATGCGTTGTAATCTCATACAGAAGGATCGTTTGTTTTATGTATGATACCAGCACATGACCGAGCAAAAAGAGATGTTTATCTTCTACAATTGCTTTCCAATGACATCTGCACACAGCGCATAAGAAGCAGCAGGCAGTCACATCCAGTGCGGATGACTCAAAGCAGATTGGCCAAGCTCTTATTGTCAGCTGTTATATAGGCAATATGTCACTTACCTTGTACATTACATGGTGTCATTGGTGGGCCTAGTGCTGTATCATGTTCTTAAACTGGATACTGAGGCATGTCGTACATTTTTGGGCTTGTGTCAGGCTTGTGTCGTGTCCTGTCATATTATATAGAGGAAGTTAAATTTTGCTGTTGAATATTAGTAGTTAATTAACAGATACAGATCGGGTGAGTGTTAATCTTGTGTTAGATAAATATTAGATCATCCAAAATTAAAATATGCCATGATGTTTAAACTTTTAAAACTTAATGAATTTAATATAGTTTTATTTTTATTTTTTATAGATACTCTGGGACATGGTTAATGAGACATGTTTAAGGAGGCATTATTATGATTTATAATGATGACGCGTATGAATGTACAAGGTGATAAAGAGAAGTATTTTTATTTATATTATTTTATTTTCTATTCCCCAATCACCCGGTTATTAATGAAGTTATAATTGAAATGTGCCATTACTTTAAAAAGCGGTGTTTGGATATGAAAGGTCGGAACCCAGCTGCTATGCCTGCGGTGTTTGTGTATTGATCACAGCTGTAATCACTCTCCATCTGTCACAAGCTGCTGCTAATACTGGGGCACGCTATAAATATACAGCCATGCTTACAAATTTCTCTTTTAATCTTATTTTACCTCCTTTTCAATCTCTCTTTTTTTCATTCTTACTTTTCACCTACTCTTCAATTTCTCCCCATAAGTGGCCAGTCTACACCAGGGTGTGTGATGAGAGCAGGAAAGGCCGTCCTAATTCTAATGATGTGACTCATTGTTTGTGTGTGTAGAGGTTACATTTAAATCTGGGAGGTTAACCAGTTACATCTTTTACATGTACCAACAGTATGTTTAATTTATATTGAAATGTGTATTAAGCATTTTTATATATTTTTGTTTTTATTGTAAGAGAGTTTAAGTCACTGTTGACTTCTGAGTCGTTGTTTTTCACATTTGGCAAATGATAGTATGTCATTTGTTTGTTTGAATCTGAAGCTCCATGTCACATTCTGGTTAGTAAATATAACCTTTTTCTACTGAACATATCTAGAAGAACATGATGGCAACTGCATCACTTGGGCTGTCATTACCAACAAAAAGTCTAGTTCAAAGCTTTTTCTTAAGGACAGACAAATACCCAGGTGGATGCAGAGACATCTTCTGAAAATAATTCTGTCTTCCAGAGAAACTGATCTATAGCCACAAAGCACTTCATTTTTAGTCACGTTCTACTTCGAGTTAACTCAAAGAAAACAGGTGACTTTTAGAGCTCAGATATAGCTGTGTCATTTCCAGACTTGTGTCTGCTCAAGCATGTGTGTGTGTTCGCTCATTTTTGATGAAGTGGATCCAGATGCTTTGCTGCTCACTGAGTAATGGCTCCGAGCACACAGGGTGACTGAGAGAAATTAGAACATTTGTGAGGACTCATTTTATAAGACCCAGCCTCGTTGCTGCCACCATAAGGGTTAATTGCATGCACAGAGATAAAGGCTAATAAATCTTGGGGTGTAATGGAGGGATAGCGACCTCCCATTCATCTATAGCTGCTTAGAGCTACTCGACACAATGCTGATTCTTCCATTGCAGAGAGGAGAAGCAGCTCTGTATTTTTGCAGCATTAGGCATATACATCAGCTGTAAACACCAAACACCGGAAACACTTTGTATGCACATCTAATATAATGTGATGCAGTTTACACAAATCAGTGATCGAGAATTTCACCTGGATGCTCAGAAATATGCACTTTAAAACTGCCTAACATAATTTAGTTTTTAACTGTAAGGCTGGTCTGGATGGTCTGCCATCATGCACACTCTCGGCATTTTAGTGTAGCCACACCACTTAAAATGAAACTGGTGATCTCCACCATCTTTCTTAAAACTGTGTCTCGATCAAGAACCTGCTAGCCAGCATCACTCAGACGTTTCATTTTTAGACTGGTTTCCTGATGCTGAAGTATTGTTTATGCATCGCTTATAAGAGATCCAAATCTACATGTAGATTTTTTTGTACAGCTGCTACACATTCTAAAATGTAAACAAGACTGGTTTCTGGACTTTTTATTACCATTAATTACATTAATACATGCGGCTTCTTGTTGCCTGTGTCACATGCAAGGTACATTTTACAGATCAAATTAATGTGCTTTAAACTTTGTTTAGCACATTTTCTTACTGATAACGTTGCTCTGCCTCCTAGCCCTGCTCTGTGCCTTGGCCCTGACTATTTGTAGCTATTGCTCATGTAACCTTGACTCATATTAGCTCTGAATGTTATTACTCTGCCCAGGGTTGCCTGAGAATGTCTTTTTGCCCTTTGCCCCTGGCCAGGTTCTGAATGTTGCTCTGCCCAATATCAGCTCTGGTTGCTCCTTGGTCTGTCCAGCGTTGCTCTGCCCCATGGCTTGGCCAAAGACAGCGGTGCTCTGGCATGTCTGAGGACGGCATCGCTCTGCTCCCTGTCTCGGTCAAAAAGGGCCTCGCTCTGCTCCCTGGCCTGGCCGAGGAACTAAATTAAATGACTAATTAATGTAAAATAAAATAATGTGATAAGCTAATTATTAATAAATATGGAATAGGAAAATATTGAGAACCAGTAAAGCATATAGACTGAAATTTTTCCTTAAAATGCATATAATCTTACACTCCATTAGCCATCAGCTATAGTCGATGAGGCTGCTGGGACATCTGTTGATTATGACTATGTCTTGATTTTTTTATTGCTGTCACATTTTAAGATTGGGATGACATATATGTGACTTTTAAGTGATTCAGGGTATTGTTTCTTAAAATTACTATGGATTTCACGTAAATCTTTTAGCATTGTAATTGAAACTGTAATTGAAAAAGTTGACCCGCAGGGCTTGAAAGCACATTGGATGTAGCAGCAATAAACAAGTGTATGGGGTCAATAAGGGTTAGGCAAGGTTTCCTCTAATCAATGATTAAGACTGACTTGGAACTCTTTGGAAGCAGGACACAAAGAAATAGCTAATATTACCTTGAAACATTTATTATTTTTGGAAGTGTTTTTTTCAGAAGAGATGAAAAAAATACACATAACAACAGTGCGATCATAAACACACTAAGCTTTATTTTTAATTCTTTTGTAAAATTTGTATATATTTTTTAAGTATATTAGTTTTTATCTATATACATTACTTAGCCATTAAGTGGATTTGATGAGTAATGTTATACCAGAAGGGTTTGAAGTGCTAAAGGACTTAAAGTCTTTCTTACTTACACACCTCATCCAGAGCAAGCTCCTGTAACTGCCCCGAATGCCAGGCTGTCTACTAACACATTATTATTATATTCTTCACTTATAGTATTTCTCATAAAGTGTAACAAACTGCATTCACACAAATAGGGTTTTACACAAGACACCAGTACATGGAAAATGCATTAGAGTTTTGGTCTTGGGACAATTTTACCGCTTGGTTTATGGTTCCTGAGGGAGATGCTGTGACAGGGTGCAGGGAAAAAGGGGCAGAAAATAATGTAGATTTCCATTTGACTACGATCAACCTCAAACGACTGGTACCGCTAAATAGCATAACGACCAAACTGAGCTTTATTACCATACAACAGGATGGCATCATAAACTTCTAATCATGCTCAGGAATGGGATGATAACAGTACTAATCTATAGCTTTTTAGTACATCTAAAAGGTCTATATAATTAAATAAATAATGTCCAATATATTTCTGTGGTGATATATGGAGAGACATTAAGCTCCCAATATATGAATAAATAAATAAATAAATAAATAAAATGCAAAAGAAGTCCTTCTTTAAAGCTAGAAACTTCGAAACTTGTATAAAAGTTTACTACAAAACAATAAATAAAATCTGCCAGTGGGGTGAGAGAAAATGTTTAGTCACTAATAAACACTATTGGACCTTAAATCTGGACTAAACAGTTTAAATTTCTTTATAAAGATTAGATATTAAGTCTGTCTAATGTAAGCAGTTTTTACAGCCTTAGTTGTGCCTTGTATATATTTATTCTTATATTTCTTGTGAGATTTGGAGTTTGCACATGAAGGGTCAGCCTTATTTGTGTTGTTTTTCATGAAAACAGTGTTGTTCTAGTGTAGTTGTTTTGGGGGGCCCTTTGTCTGCCTTTCTCTCTTTCTTTCTCTTGCTATCTTTTCTCCAGTGTTTTATCTCTCTATTTAAACACAGCCTTCACCGAGGAGATGTTAGGGAGCACATCTGCATGATTGCCTGTGAGAAGATACCCACTCAGTTCTATGGAATTACTCACAGCAACTGTTACTGTTGTCTGCACTGTATCAGGAAAACGTGAAGGACATTTTATAAACATGGAAGTCCCTTAGTGGCCCTTTGTGTTTTTAGAAAGCTGTCATTCACAGTGTTGTGTAGATGATACAGTTATTTTCAGAATTAATTAACTATGCATTTATAACTTTTTACAGAATAATGTCATTTATAGTACAAACGCCTCTGATAATATTATTGTCATATCACTCACCCTGGTGGACTTGATCAAAAATGCAATCCTAAACTCAGGAAAATATGTGCTTCCATCTTGTCAGTTTAGAAGCTGATGTAGCACTAGCCTTTCTGCTGCAGTAGGATAGCAATACAAGACTTCAAAGCGACGCACTCGCCCAGAGTGACAGGATCAAAACTTCAAAGCAGGAGTAACATCCTGTCATCATTATTACATCTGATCTCACTTTTTGGTTCATTAATTTTACATGCCATGTTCCATGCTGGAGATGTGTGTGACAGGGAGAAGAGTGCTGCTTCGAAACAGCAGTGTAGCAAGACATACTGTCCTACAGATGCTCTAAAATAGAATCATGTCCCCAGTGTCCTAACTTCAGGAAACCTAGCTGTCATGGCCTGAGCAGAAGGATTTACAGAGTAAAAAGTGAGTAAAATGAGTGAAAGTACGACTCCTGAAGTGCATTAAAAAGACTAAACCACAAAGCATCATACTGAAGGAGCGATTCAAACACACGCGACATTTCAGCAATCAAGCAGTGAGAGAAAGAGCCAGAAAGACAGAGAAACAGTGATAGATGGAACATGAAAGCAATAAGAATAAAGAGGGTCACTAAAAATTTTTTTGTTAAAAGAAAGAAAGAAAGAGGTAGACGCAGGAAGGAAGACAAAATTGAGCAGGAAAAAAAAAGAGTTCCCCTACGGGAACTCGAGCTGTGTCATTACGCTATGGGAACGCTTCCCACATGACCGCGGTTCTCAGGCATCATCACACAAGCAGAAACAGTATGTCATTGGATATGGATACAGCGGGGATGGAAAGGCGATCCATTCCTGTTAGAGGATCCCATCTCGCAGGGCAGAGGTGATTCCACTGTATTTTGCGTATGCATATCAAAATCATAGTTTCCGCGCAAGACTGTAGTTCATGAAACAAATGGGCTGCGTGCTGATTTACATCGAAAGGGAAAAAAGGAAAAAGGAATTAAAAAGATAGGAAACAGAGCCATGCCCGCCAATATTGTTTTCTGTAACTCCTCGCCGTACTGGCTGCTCTGTATCTCGTTCTCTCATTGGCTGAATCATCACTGGTGTGTTTTTTCAGTCAGAACTCATTTCACACTACCGGATTTTGATTATGACAGGTTTAGCATGACAAATATTTTACAGGTCTCTGCGATTCCTTCAGGTTGCATCTTTGGTAATTTAAACTACGTAATTGTGTCTCTTGTGCACGAGCAGCGATTTGCCTCTAATTTCTGCCATTTCTCTGTGAGTGAGCAAAACTTGTTGCTAAAATTGTGCAGCATGAACACGGTTCCAGCATGACATTGCCCCTGTGCACAAAGACCCTGAGCTAAGACATGTTCTGGTTGGAGTGGCACTCAAGTGTCCTGCACTGAGTCCTGACTCAACCTTCTTGAACACCTCTGGTATGAACTGGAATTTGAGCCTCTTTCAAAACCCGACATTAGTTCTGTGATGTCACTAATGCTCTTGCAGCTGAGTCAACATGAATCCCCATGCAAAGCTCTCCCAGAAGATTGGAGCTTATTCTAACAGCAGATGGAAGATAACTTTAAACGTTTATTAAGCACACTAAATATGTAAAAAAAAAAAAAATGACATCCCAAAAATAAACATTTTTTTTTCTTTTAATTTATTGGAATTCGGAAAATAGCCGTAGATACATGACTTTATTCTTAAACACTGGAACATATTTATGTAAAAAAATAAGAGATACACTTAATCTGTGGCTGTAATCTATCTGAATATTTTTAATCATTTTATATAAAATGCCAGTGAAGGATGGGTTTCCTCAAGTCTCTGTTCCTTGCAAGAATTTATTTCTCTCACCAAGGATGCCCTTAGCTTTCTCTCTGTATGAGTTATTGCAATAAATCTGTCAGATTCTACAAAAAATGAAATCAGTTGTATACATTTTAAAGCATCACTTTCAGTGCAAGTGAACCCCTACTAGCACATACTTTTGCTTGATTTTTTTGATATAGCACAGAAATATTCAGCTTGTGCTCTGGTAGCTGCCTACACTTCATAACCTTTCCAGATTCTCCACAGACTCAGGTCTATTCCTAGACCTTAAAGAAACGCAAGTGCAAAGCTGTGTCAAAGCTAAACCACACCTTAGTAATGGCTTCTAACTTCATACCAACTATGCAAGAGTGAATTTAAAGAGAGGTCAAAAAGCCCGGTGAGCTTGCGCTCTCTCTCTCTCTCTCTCGCTCTCTTTCTCTCTCTTTTCCCTCTGCTGGGTATTAAGGTCTATTCTACAAATCCCACTGGCACTCAGCAGTCATAGGAGCTTAATTAAGCAGCTGTGTGTGTATGTGTGTAGCTGTTTGGCTTACAGAATATGGTCAGCAGTACGCAATGTGTATAGTGTGGACAGTTGTGCTCGCTAGCTGCAGGTGTGTGTGTGTGTGTGTGTGTGTGTGTGTGTGTGTGTGTGTGTGTGTGTGTGTGTGTGTGTGTGTGTGTGTGTTGTTTGCACCTTTTTGCACCAACCTTTTTCCATCAGCTTTTTAGTAAAGTAAAATGTGACATTGGTGCTCTGGTATATACAGTATATATATATATATATATAGGCAACAATATAACCATATTTTTGTAACTATATTCCCCAGCAAAACCTAGTAACCTAAAATAAAAATAAAACTAGCACCAGATTTATTACTTTATTTAAAATAATAATCAGAACAAAATACTGTATTGAAAACCAGTAGCAAAATGTATTAATTTTGAGTTTGGCTAATTAGATTTGACTAAAGCTGTGCCCATTCGGAGGAGATTCCCAGTTACTATCAGTAGAGTTACCAGGTCTCTCTGACTCACCCTGTGACTCAACCAAGCCTTGAAAGGTGTGTAATACGTGTAATACTTATCTGATACTAACTTTAGCATTAAACGTTTGACGTGATGTGACATACAAGCTGACAAACACGAATAAAGACAAGTGATTTCTTTCTTTTAATTCAAATAAAATTCAGTCATGGGGGAAAAATAGAGTGACAACAGAGCTGCAATACAAAATGGTATTTAACACCAGCAGAGATCTTTTTTCTTTTGGCTTTTTCTTTTGGAGTTCTTTAGATGGGAGAGAAGCTAAGGCACACAGGCCACCTCCTAATGGAGAGAGCCAGAGATTTAGAATAAATTGTGCAACAGTTGCCCAACAAAACATTCCAGCACTGACAACAACAATTTTCTGTGAAACTCTATGAAAGGCAAAATGATCATTAAGAGCTTTATAAATCGTACAGTCAGACTTTGTTTCCAGACTTTTTTTTGCCTCCTGAGCCGTCCACGCTGTCACAATGCTTTTTTTCCTCTTCAGAGCCATTTGTTGCAGGTGAGACTGAACACTTTGTCATATTTTGAAAACATCTGTCCATTACAAAAAAATTACATTATCATTTCTATCAAAATAGCTATAGTACATTACTATGTAGAAGTAAGTTTTAAATAAGGTTCGTTGTGAACTGCGTTAAAAAGAGGTAAATGGTGTTAGATCGATTTCCTCAAAAGATTTTCTCAAAAACACTTTGTGTAGTTTTACAATCTTAAATACACGCACATACTGTATAACCACACACATTATACTCTTTAATAAAAAAAAAACATCCAACGAATGAATTTTCTGTTGCCGATAAGTGTTAAGCTCTTAAATCAGAAACGTGACGTCTACAATACTGGTGTAACACCACTAGCATTTTGAAACGGGATTTTAGCAGATAAGCTTGGATACCGTTCAAACCTTATAAATTGACACTTCACTGAAAATTCACCAAAACAGACCCTGTCACAACATTGAAATCTTGGTGCTTAATTTTTATTAAAGACGACCTTGAAGGACTGGACATTAATCAGGGTTGCATAAAAAAGGAGAAGTGCCAGACCTGCTCTTCGGGAGACGACCAAGCCTTTCACTTGTATATTTTGAACCAAATATACAGCGGTATAAAAATGGAGGAAAATCTCAGTCCAGTGAAAACAGAGTCAAACAAGCTTGCAATCTTCTCTGCTAAAAATACACCCCAAAGAGTCAGGAACCGGGGGTGGCCTTGTAATTTCTATGAAGATAAGCATTCTGTCCTTAGGAAATGTGATGTCTGTGGGACGGACATACCTTTTCTGAAGATTTGGGGGTTTCATGACTGCTGCTGAGCACCGCAGTAGTTATGAGTACACATAAAGTCATTGTAAAAACTGCTAGTTAAAGCGGTATTGGGCCAGTGATTAAGTAAGGTGAACAGGTCGAACAGTACTGCGATCATTGGTTTTCCTTAGTTCTGCTGTTGGGTCTAGTCAAGAAGTTAATGTGAATGCTTATCTTGCATTGTGTTTATTTTAATCTAGTCACTTTAGGGCGATGGCCTTTGTAAATAAAGGCAGCTTGTTTTTAAAAAAAGGTATTGATTGAGCTGCAAAAAACAGCATATCGACATTAGTCATTGACTAAAAAAATTGCTATTTCATTTATATAAACACACAAATAAATAGCCAACTCGGTACCTTTGCCCTACACAGTAACTCCTCTGCCTCAGGGAAAATAAAGATAAAAGAATAAAATGTTTTTTAAATGTTTCTTCTCCTTTTGTGTACCAGCACAGCTGACACACTCAAGGCAGCCAGTCTGTAGAGTCAGAAGTTAGAAAAGGCCAGGAAAGAGAGACTGAGATAGACAGATATAGATAGACTAATACAGACAGACAGACAACAGACAGCCTGGCAGTTCCAAGAACCTTCCCACACACATTCTGCTTTAGGATTCTGCACTCGTCAAAATGTGGAAACGTGGATTGTGGTCCAGCTCAAATCTACTTGGCAATTAACTCAAGGTTCACTCTTCTAGACCAGCACACAAAAAGCAAAGTGCCTGACTGACTGTGAGAAGTTGGATACGTCCAACTTCTAGCCTTTAATGCCACAGTTTAGTGTTTTTGTGGAAACATTTACACCAAGACTGGGAGGGTAATGTGTGTGTGTATGTGTGTGTAAGTGGACACCTGTTTTGCTATAGATGAAAAGGTTTACTCTAAATGCGCCCCTTTTGGTCACAGTACCTATGATGAGGTCTGTTCTGTGCTTGCAAATGTCCCCAGCAAAGTCTGTGCAAAAGGCATCTTAATTTTAAAAATTTTTGATTAAGTCTAACAAAAAATTTGATCACAGTAATTTCAATTCTCAAACCTTAATAAATAAAATAAAAGCTGAATTGCACCCATACATATAAGTGTGAAACTGCACTTACAGATCTGCTTTACAAAGATTCTCAGTGTACACTGTCTCACCCTTCGCCCAACCAGGGCTGAACAGCTCAGATTAATCTGAGCTATGAGAAAAAAATAAATAATAAAAACATCAACAGTCAAATGATGACAATGCAGCAGGAGATGCAGGGCAGTGGTAGCGTTCTTGCTACCTTATGGTGCCATTAGCTTTAGGAGACCCAAGCTGTGATTTGGGATCAGGGCTGAGTGAGCTCCATGCAGTGTCTCTGCACGATTGCAGGACAGGACAGCCAGAGGATGTTGCCGAGCATATGTCTGCAGCTGCCCACACCTCGCCAACTAGGTTGTCCACCCATCGCTCCAACCTCATACCCGTCAGTCCAGCATTTTTTTCTGCCTCCTCTACCTGGCCTAAATGCACTGGTATGTTCAGGATAGGGTTAAGCCCATGGAAACTCTGCTCCATGTAGCTGTTCTTGGCTGGGCCACTGTGAAATTTCAGGGCGTCGTCTGTATAGGAAAAGAAAGAAAATGATTATTTAACAAACGTCCTGCTTATCTGACATTTTTTTTACATTGAAAAAATTCTCTTATGTCTTCATTGTGGGACTTTTGACAAAAAAAATAGGTAATAGTTTGTCCTGGTCTTCTGCTAATCCAATGGAAAGGGCAAGGTTTTTGTGAGAAATTGTACAGGGAATAAATTCCCATTATTTTACTGGTGAAAGTCAAAAGAAAACCTTTTTTGTTGAATGCTGTTGGAGTCCCAAAACTTCAAATCGAGTATAAATTAGTGTAAATAGTTTTTTGTATCTAGGCACCTGCTTTGTCTTTCTCACACATATATATTCCTCCATATATTTCTATTCTTTAAATTCCGTAATTCCCTGATTAATCATGTGTGGCCATTGCTTGCTTCCTGTCTCACAGTCTTTCAGATGTCCATTTAAGCAACAAATTCAAGCTTTTGTACTTGATGTAGACAACAGTGCACAATGTTGCTTAAAGAGGCATTCAAAGTAAAAACAAAGAAGGACTATGAAGGAAAATCTTAATGTTACATGGCTTTTTAGCCAGGATAATGAAGCTAGAAACTAATGGTCAAGGAGCAAGTTCTATTTTGCTTGTTGCTTTGCACAGGGCCAACTTGATTTCCCACCAAGCCCCAAGTCTTACATCCATAACTTTTCATTAATGGATGTCCAGCATTCACCGAGGTACAGACTAACCAGGATCACATAAAGGCACCCTATAAACTTTTATTAGCTCTGGGTGCAAAGGCATGATCAGCGGAAAGACTTAGTCTCTGCCTTCTGCATTAATCATACACCACAATGGTGATTCATTCAGTAACCAGTCATGCTTCCTTACTTACAAATTAGAGCTTAACTTTCATCAGGAGATCAAATTTATCATTAGAGACTACAAAAAGACAAACATGTAGTGAAGGTTATAAGATAATATCAGTTTATACCAGTGTTAATTTTCTCATTTCAGGTTTTGTGTACTTCTCATATGCAAGACTATATTTAGTTGATGAAGCAGAACAATCCCAATGCACAAGCCTTTGATAGCCGAAATGACCTCACAGCAGGAGTTTTTTATTATCCCAGCTGGTAATGAATGAAAAGGAAAAGGATGGGTAAATCTTTTAAGGATTGTCAATGCATCAAGATTAATGATGTCTAAATGGAACGTTTAAGTGAAGTTGCCTTCATTTGTTTGGAGCTTAAGTAAAAAAAGGATTAAAAAAAGAGAAGAAGCATTTACACCTCCTGATAAAAGCAATAATACCACCTTAAAAGCACTGGCATTGCGCACATTCAAAAGTAGTGGTAAAACATCATGCAACTGAAAGTATGCATGCTTTATAATTACTGGATTTAGCATTTTAAGGCACACCCTAAACCACCTCTGGATGCAGACACAGCACAATAAGTTCACCAGGAGCTAAACAGCATGGGTTTCCATACCCAAGAAGCCACAAAAGTCTTTAGATCATCAGGTACTGTGCCAAGTGGCATTTAGCTCTAGAGCAGTGCAAATGTGTTTTTCTAACTGCCTGGCAATCTCACAGCTGAGTCTGCATTTGGAATACCTGGGGAATGCTACCTGACCTAATAAGCAGTGAGGAGAAATAAACACAGATGGTTTGCCCGGTTTGGGGGCCCAAAGCCTACTGACTACAGGCATTTTCATTAATTCATTTTCTCATATTACCAATTCAAAGCAAGTCAAAAACTTCGAATGCTCTCTTTAAGAAAATCTAAAGATTGTCAAAAAGGGGCCCCATACATTTTTTTAACTTTTTAACTGCATCTCAATATCACATGTGCATCCTACCTTGGCGGATGGGAAGGTGTTTGTAGTGTGTAAGTGGTGTGACAAGGAAGCGTGTTTCAGCCACAGGGTTCCAATGGTGCAGCACTCTGACAGTCCACATGCCTGGCCTCAGTGGTGTGTTCAGCGGAGGCCTGTAATGTGTGAACTCTGCAGCGGAGTCGATCAAGACGTCATAGGTGGCAGCAATAACATTAGTGGGGTCAATCCACACCACCGTTATGGTCACGTTGGGTCCTTTGGCCCACTTCTGCATCCCTACTGGCTCGTCCAGAGGCCCCATCAGATTACCAAAATTGCGGAAAATTCGCTCCTTAGCATCCCAGTCTGTCCCAATCTATACGTAAATACCAGAGAAATACAAAAGTCAAAGACATGGGCACAAATTTGTCTGCTTGTACCTGTCTAGCTTAATAGAATAAAATCATGAATGTCAAACCTGTCTATGGTGCTGTCTTTCAAATGACTGTGGTGGATTCCTACTGAGCATGTTTATGGCAGTGAAGATGGTGGGTAGGAGGCTGAGAGTTATATAACACCAGTATGTAAGACTGCTTTTGCAATTTTAACGGTTCCTACACAACGAGTCCTCTTCTGATCATCAGGCATTTGTTGGTAAACTCATTTAGGAGACTTACCTGTATGATGGTATTCTCCAAAGCAAGGCTTTCTTATTTTACTCCAGAACTACAGAAAACAACACAGACTGAGAAGAACCTGGCTGCCGGGTGAAAGTTTTAATGTTAGGAACAAACCTGGAGAGGAACCACACTCTCAATTTGGGTGACTGTGAATGTGTGATTATTATTAATGTACTGTTGATATACATACCTATATCCAAACAACTGTGTCTGAAAGCCGTGAACTACTGATATATCAGCAAAGTTGTAAGTTGACCACAGGTTCAACTCCAAATTCTTTCCCAAAGTCAAAGTCATTTAACGTCCAGTGATTTAAAAACCTGAGCACAAGCCTGACTGCTGCAGCTCAGAGTCACTGGCCATTCTCAGCAGCAGTGAAAACCCACAACCAATAACACTTCAACCAGAAGAACAGCATCAGCATGGAGTTAAAATTCCCTTACTACCTTCAATTCTGCATGTGACCCAACCACCCCTTGGTCTTACAGCAGATAAACCTGGCGCAGCAAGGATGCAGTCATTATTTTACCCCGACACACACACTTATGGCAGACAAATCACTGATTATGCCAAAGGGCAAGATGATAGGTACAGCACAGGCTGACAGTTAAATCAATGAAGGACGTCTGAATTATTGCTTGGTTAACGGAGTATGTCAAGCAGAATGCACAGCAGACTAAGATTACCAATAATATTCAGAGGTCAATTTTCCTTTAGTGCAAACAGTGTGTGAGTCTTTGCACATTTATACAGCCAGGATATTTGTACTGCGACAGGCAAGAACAATCCAAGCATTGTTCTAAAATCTGTTGTTTTTATTTGTTTTAATCAACTGAACTACTTTGTTTACAGCAACCAGTTTTTTACACACCATAAATGACCTAACAGCAGCTCACTTACATGTGGTTTTGCTGAGGGTGCGTTCGCCTTTGTGAAATAACACAGGATACACAGTATCAGCCAATTCATTGCCTGGAGCATGAATCACTGGAAAGACAATCCTGCCTGATTCTAATCTAAATTTTAGTATCTTATTTACTCGGCGGAACATTTGCATGGTATTCTTGCTGAGGCAGTATAATAACCCTTCACTTATTGAAATTCATGAATGTGATTGTGCTTCCAAAACAAAAGGCAGTCAAGATTTCTCCCACTGTGCACGCAACCTTCGGAGAAACTTTAGAGTGTCTTACCTCAGCAAACTGTAGTCTGTTAAAGCTGCTTGGTAGGTTGGTAAATTTGAAGAACTTCTTAGGCATTACCCAGCTCTCCAGAAGTTCCAGCTTGCTTGTAGCCAGATTGGTTGCATGATGCTTTACCAGATAACCCTGAAACTCGTCATATAGAAAGTACACATGGACAGCCACAGGGTGCCCCATAGCATAGTACCTGTGGAGAAAAAGCTTTATGTCAATGGTGCAACTTCTCTGTCTTAGTTTTTGAACACTGCCTAATTAATATAAATAGACATATGTGCCTTGTGTAATACTGAATTAAATTCACATAAACATCTAATAACTGGCTGCAATATGAGTATTTCAAAGGAGCAAATGAAAAGGTATCTATTGTGCAGCTCAAAACATCAGCTAATCAACTAGCAATATTATGACCAATAAAAGGACAGCATTGTTTAAACAAAAACAGGTCCTTTTTAGCATACTATGTAGGGTTGGAGAAGTAACAGTACTCCTGGCAAGAACCCTACCCTAGACTCATCTGTATTCCAGCCGATGCTGGAGGACCTCCTGCTCCCCTGGCCAAGCCGTACAGCAAACATTTACAGCAGCCATAAACATCAACAGAGGCCCTATTCACACACCCAACCTCCAATCCTCTTACGGCTGATGTCACAGCGGCATGCCGAAACAGAGCACTTTTTCTGCCCTTCGCATACCCTAAACTGTCAACAAGCAGCTCGTTGTGCCCTGCAACCCCTCCTGAGTCTCTTTCACCCCCTCCTTGTGTTGGAAATTGGGAACTACCCCTAAATACTGACCTAGGCCTTTTAAATTTTGAATGAACCAACGCTTATTTCACAAACTGAACACACACTGACTTTACATCTCCAGAAGAGTCTTGTGGTTTCCGTAGTGCTAACCTTAGTGATTATTGGGTTTACACGCCATGGAAGCCTTTACTTTTCTTGAGTACCATATGATTTTCATTAGCAGATCTCATTCTTCTGCAATGAGGCTTTGTTTTCACATTAAAAAAACCCCATTCAAATCTAAATTTAGGATGTTTCTTTAGTCTTTTACTTTCTTTCCTCAACAGGAGAAAAATATATTTGCATAAAATATGTATAGTATTTGGAGGAAAAACTGGTTACTGAAAATTTGAACTTACCTACAACGGTTGTCACTTGCGTCTCCTTGTAGGGAGTTGGTAGCTCGTGCCAGGCCGAGGCGGGCGAAGGCGTGGTAGTGGGTGAGGAGTGAATCACTGAGACTTTGGACACCATCAGGTTCATCATAAATGTTCTCCCAGTAGGCGTTGAGGCCTGGTGTTGCTTGAGGGTAACTTCCAAACAGGAAGGCATCCAGCTGATTCACAATCTCCTGATTCACGCTGGCCTCAAACTTGCGCGCAAAGAACGTGGGCCGAGCTGTTTGCTAAAGAGGAGAAGGGAGGATGATGAGAAATGCTGCACTGAATTTTGGAAAGACCAGAAAGGATGGGATTGAGGGAAACCGACAGGAAAGATCAGATGAGAAGCAAAAACTTTGGAAGGAGCATGCAATCCAGTGGGATTTACAGAAAAGAGGAAGAGCAAAGATAGAGATCTATTCTCAGGAGATGTGATTGATGGTAAAAATAAAAATCAACGAGAAGAGCTATCTTCGCTCGTCAGTCAGCACACATCAACTTCAACTATTCAGAAAAGCCAGCCTGCTGGCATGGAAATTGACAGAGGAGCAGGAGCAGAGACGAATATTTCCTAGGAAAGAAAAGAATCTATTAAATAAAATTAAACTTGCCATTAAAAATAATCGGTGTAATAATAAGACTGCAGCAGATGAACAGAGAATCTCCAGTCATTTGTAACTGCTTATTATTTGTTTTCTTTCGCAAGATCCCTTTCAGACATGGAAAAATGTCAAAAATGGACAAACAATTGGGTTTTTTTTTTACAGAGAAGCTGCTATTAGTATTTTTCCTCTCCTAAAGCATATAGAGTAGATAAGGGAGGGAAAAGAGGGGGTCCGTGTCCAGCAAGCTCTATGAGAGGGTCTTTGGAGGCTCAGGGCTTAGAACAGCTTGTGAACAGCACCCTTTGTCCTCAATCTTTTAGATGCCATTCCAAGACGAAGCATTGTTAGAGTGTAATCACTCAATAGACATAGCTGTGCTTATGCTCTTAACAGGCTGAAATGCTCCTGCTCCCTTCCCCCAATTCTCCCAAGATAGACTTGAAAGGGTTAACCGCAGCAGTTGATCACAGAGGACCTCACAGTTTTTCAGTCCGGATAGTCGATTGAAGGCTGCCAGGGTGAATTTCAAACCACCGTTAGAAGAGCTTAAAACACCATAGTTATTTTAAAGTGCTTGGGCTCCTCCTCTTTTTCTCTTATGAACAGCTCATCTTCAGCTCCTGGGCCAACCAAAACAGTGACACACACAGGAAAGGAAACACTAATTATTAGCGCAACAAGCAGTTTCCAAATATCTCAGCGTATAATTTTGCTTTGGTCTTAATGCGCTTCGGACGTTTTTATTCATCGCGAACCACAGTGTCTTTCAGATTGCACTGAACATCAGTCGCTTCTGACATTTTAAGGTCTTTGAACAAAAGAAAGCGTCTGGAGATTATGTCATAGACATGCCACAGAGAGGAGGGCCAACTGGATAATAGCAAACAAGACCAGAACTTAAAAAATGACACAGTGAACTAGAAATAGAAATAAACTATTAAAAGAAAAAGAAAGAAGAAAAGAGAAAAGAGAAAAATATAAAACAAAAATTTAATTAAAAAAGAAAGAAAGAAAAGTACAGAAAGAAAAATAAATATAGTCAGCCATTAAAGGAGGATGAGAAAAAGGACAAAATATGAGAAGGAATGCAAGAAAGAGAAAAGGCACAGACGGCTCACTAGCAGACACAAAAGAAACAAAAGCAGCAGCTTTGACTAACCCTTGAAGAGAAAAAGGAGCTCAACTCCTCACTCAATCCCACACTTTTCCTTTTTGCTCAGAGTGATGGGAGGATAGAAAAACTGACTCTGTTTTAGTCCATGTTTACATTCTTATCGTATGTGCTATCAGCGCCTGTTTGAGGAAAGCTGCCGTTGCCCCTGATGTCATGCTGGCTACAGTTACGTACAGATCCCTGCACGTTAGCAGGACTTCTCTTCCATTTATCTCTCATTGCATTTTAAATCACAATAAAAATCAGCCCTGGCTCACAAACTGATCCTGCACTATTTAGCTGTTCATTCTGGGCAAATGGGTCTGCTGCAGAAGGTTACTTCAGGTGGGGATTTGTGGCATTAACACTAAGAAGGCGACATGGGAACTTAGATAACTGCTTTTCTTGACAAAGCTTTTGCTCTGGTTTGTTTAAGTTCTAGGGATGCCAGAGAGCAAGCAAGAATCTTTAAAACAGAGCAGTGAAACCACAACCAACAAGTTGGAAATTAGTTTTCTGGTCTGCACCAGTAAAAAAACTCAAATGGATTGAACTTTTAGGTCAGATGGCTTTGGGCCATAACAAGTGGTTTAGCCTGTTTACCTGGAAGCGTGGAAGATCAGAGGGCTTGAAATCATTGGGGGAGCAGCCGCACCAGTCCACAATGTGCTTATACTGGCATTTGCATCCCAGTTTCCGATTCCAGTTGGTGATACGCAGGTTGTTGTCCACCATGCTCTCGCAGTGGGGACTGTTCTCCAGCACCGTGTGAAAAAAAGACTGCAAAGCAGAATAGACGGGGAGAAAACAAATGACATCTGAAATAAAGACTAAATAAAGACTGAAATAAAGGGCTGGCGTACCAGGAGGTTTGTTTTATTAAACGTTTACTTCGGTGGAAAAAATAGTCAGCTTTTTTTGGACCAGACACGATAAAGAATAACACCTCTTTTATTTTCTAACCTCGCGGTAAAAACAATACTTCTCAGTTTAAAAACAATGTACAGATTAGATTTTTTCATTCTGCTTTACTCTGTTAGGTAATTAAATTAACTCACCTCAGCTGGCAAAAGAGTGTAAGCATAAAAGCGCTTCATGCTGGTCACCAAGTTGTCTTCCGAGTGGATGATGTAGTCCACAAAGGCACGATTCAGCAGAAACCAATCGGAGCCTCCATCCACAGTTATGCCTTCTGGAATTTTCCTGTCCCCCAGACGCCACATGTGTGTGTCACACTCGTAGAAGAGTCGGTCCAGACCCTGCTTTCTAATAAACCTAAGGAGAGCAATAGCCCCACTATTGACACATTGTCTATTCCACTGTATTAAAGTACCACTGCTCTTATAATGCTGATATTAGATCATTTAGACATTTGGAGCAGGATTTGATACATATCAGAAAATACTGTTTATAGTATGGCCCAAAATAACAGGTCTGTGTTACATTTTTATTCCAGCTAATATGCCACATGCTTGTATGACACATTGCGACTCACCGAGCATTATCTCTACCATGAGACTTGATGAAATTCATGTTGCGGTACTTGGAAAGGAATGCCATCAGCTGATTGTTAGTCCTGAGAAGAGAAGAAATAGAGAGCGAAAGAGAGGAATGAGAGCGCTGGTCTGTGTTTAATTAAACATAAGAACGTTTGTCCTTATCAAATGACAGCTGTTTTCCTAGACACTGTTGTTACTTGTAAAATCTGTGTCAATAAAGCATTTATTCAGTTAAGAGATAGAGAAAAAAACAGATTGTGTGTAAGAGAGAGAGAGACAGAGAGAGTAAAGAGATCAATCAGGCTAATAAGAGACAGTGTAAATGAGTGCAGGGCACAAGGGATTCTGGGAAATCTCTAACTCTCATTTTTCTGAACCAGATACAAGCAGGCTGCTTCAACCATAAAATGACAACCAGCACTCTCACTAAACTCTCACACACACACACACACACACCAAAACCTCATACAGGCGAATGTTACCCCAAGGACGCGACCTAACACACATTTCATTACCAACACTTTCCTTTTAATTTGTATTAGACATGTTTAATTGTCATTAATGTGTTAGTTAGGAATAACACGCTTTCCCAGAGCATCTTTGTGATAGTAGTATTGAGAAAAACGGATGAGTCTGCATGTCTATTCGTTCCCTGAATCCATTCATTCACTTACAAGCAGCATGATAAGCCAAAATATTATGCTGTTGTAAAGAACTGGCGCTACTGTTTGTCTGTCAGCTCAGTGGGTTTTGTTTTAGAATACCTGAATATTTTTTATTTATCATTTTAATGATCTGGTACAGTGTAGGTGGTGCTTGGATCGTAGAACACTGTTCCACCATGTCATCCCATTTATCTGTTAACATTTAAAGTTGGATGATTTCTTCTCTAGTTACTCGGGTATCTATAGGATTGTCCCAAAGCCAAATCCTAAAACTGATTCCTTTAAAACATGTTTTATGTTAGCAGCATCAACCTGTCGCTTCTGTACCTGTGACTGTAAATCAATTACATGCCCACACTTTCTGGCACACACACACACATACACAAAGTCTCTAAGAGTACCAAAATCAGTGCAGATTGGCATAAGACTAAATTATAGGGTTACCCAGGCTGTCGGAGAAATCAGACACACACACACACACGCGTGTGGATGGGTTTGTGTATTGGCCTGCGTTTACACACTCACACTGACTTTAAAATACTAACTTCAAGTGGCATCAGTGTATCTTTCACACACAACCTTAATGTCTGGCCATGAAAAGCCTGATCAGCATCAGCAACGTGAATGCAACAATTATAGCGAGATCGGGCCCGAGTCTTGTTGTGTTTGGCTACACTGATAATATTCCCAGTCACTTATAATCATTTTATTACATTATTAATCCACAATAGTACACAAAGTGTCCTGTCCAATCAGTCCAATCCCTCGACTGCTTTTTAATTTGTACTTCATTTTATCATCATGCCAACATGGGCTTCACATCACAAATTCATCAACAAATTCATTATATCCTGACTGGTTAACTTTACTGTAGCTGTACTGTCTAAAGAGCGCCTCCTCCATGCTTATTTATGACCCTTTGCCAGTGTTTAAGTATCATTAATGCTAAGGTTCTGTAAGGTTTTCTGCCATTCAAGTTTTAGATAAGTACTAAGGTATTTAGTATGGTAATTTAAGTACTAAAATAAAAAGATCTAAACACTGAATTAAATAAATCCAACCACTTCCTCCACAGTGGTGGTGCTATAACTTTGACTCCTAATGGTCACATCAGCATCATAAATTGGTGAATTTTTGAATGAAATCAGACAAAGGTATTAGACATATTGCAAATTCCCAGTCCTGATGGCCACAGATTCCAACATGTATGTGACCCTGCGGTATAACCTGGTTGGGCCCTAGAAATGAAACAAAAAAAGAGACAGGAAGTAGACAGTGCAGATGAGACGGTCCACTAGATGGCATTTTCAACCCTGTCAAACCCCAGTGGACAAGAAGAACAACAGACTCTGCACTTGTCCTCTTCCTCTGTCTAAAAAGGCCACCAAAACAGCTGCAGGGACTTCCAGCAGAGCCAAAGAAAAGGAAGGATTCTGCAATAATAAAACGGCCCAAACGAGTGGCGCTTCAGGACAAAGCCTTCCCACAATGCCACAGGGCTTTTAGGAGCCTCTTTCAGACGCAAGCATGCGAAAGAACATCGGGAGGACAAAAACAAGGGGGAAAGTAAACGGGCTGTTATAAGGTCAGAGGTCTTTCAGGGACAGCCGATCACTCCTGAGGACATATACTCTAATAAGCACAATTGAGTGACAGCCCTCTGAGGCTCCGCCTGCAGACAACTAAACACAACAGACTTAATAAATATCAGAATTTAACTTCTATATATTTAACCATATAATAATAGATAAACAAAGTAACAACGGTCGCCAGGTTAGCTTTCGCTCATTAGCGTCGCTTGCGCTTACGAAGTTAAACATGATGTCACAGATTAATCAGAAACACTAAACAGGTTAAATGTTTTTATAAATAAATTCTTTTGGAGAAAGTAATTTAAAGTGGACAGACATCGACGTACAGAAATGAAACAAACTGACAAGTGTGTGTGTGTGTGTGGGGGGGGTTATTTCTAATTAGTGATGATGAATAACTTACTTTGTAAGTAATTCTTTTCAGTAAAATGGTTCAGTTCTGTGTGTGTCAGTGGAAATCTGGCTTGAGGAAGATAATGATATCATGTAGTATTTTCCGACCTCTGATTTCAAACTTCCTCCGTTCTTTGTTTCCACCCCCTTCTTTTTTCTGACATATAACTAAGAAAAGCTTTTTCCGGACACATAATAAATTGTATTTTACCAGTCGTCTTATCGGAAAAGTAATAATTCGTACATTATTTTGCTGACTGTCACTCAGCGAGTGGATAAAACTGTAGAGAGAGTTTTAGGAGGAAGAAGGAGAAGAACAAAGAGAAGCTCTGCTGTAATGACAAAACAGTCCTCGCTTCAAGAGGATAAAAGGGTTCAATCAGACCCTCAGCTCCTTTTATCGTGCTATTCATTAACGCCTGCCTGCTTCCTGTACAAACATCACACCAACACACACACACACACACATTTCCTGGTGTTCTGTCACTTTATAGAAGCACAAGGATCTGGGGCACGTCTACACTTTTACTCACTTTTTAGCACAGCATGATATGGAAGAGTATAGCTGGAGGCAGCATGGTGCAGTAAATGCGGTGTTTTCTTGGTAGTCTATCTGTTATCTGTTATACTGTTCACCAAACGACATCACCAAGCCAGACTTTTTCTAGGGTTTGTCTGAATTGGCGATTAAAGGCGAAGTTTGGGAATCACCTAATAATATACTGCAAAAACTTTACTTGTATGTTTTTCTATAGTATTTAATATATACTATATATAATATATAGTCAGTGCTGTAAAACATGCAGTATATAGTCAGTGCTGTAAAAAATGCAGTATAGTCAGTGCTGTAAAAATGCAGTATAGTCAGTGCTGTAAATGCTGTAAAATGCATAGTATAGCAGTAAATTCAGTAAGCAGTGCTGTAAAATGCAGTATAGTAGTAGAAACAGTGCTTGTAAAAATGCAGTAAATAGTATAGAACAGTGCTGTAAAATGCAGTATAGAACAGTGCTGTAAAATGCAGTATAGAACATGTTCTGTAAAATGCAGTATAGAAGTCAGTGCTGTAAATGTGAAAATGCAGAAAGAAACTGCAGTATAGTCAGTGCTGTAAAATGCAGTGCTGTATAGAACAGTGCTGTAAAATGCAGTATAGCACCAGTGCTGTATAAAAGTGCAGTATAGAAATAGACAGTGCTGTATGTAAATGCAGTATAGAACAGTGCTGTTAAAATGCAGTATAGTGCTGTAAAAGCAGTATCAGTCAGTGCTGTAAAATGCAGTATATCAGTGCTGTGTAAAATGCAGTTAGTATAGTCAGTGTGCTGTAAAATGCCAGTATAGAATCAGTTGCTGTAAAATGCAGTATAGACAGTGCTGTAAAATGCAGTATAGAACAGTGCTGTAAAATGCAGTATAGTAAAATCATAGTCAGTGCTGTAAAAGCAGTATAGTCAGTGCTGTAAAATGCATTGCTGTATAGTCAGTGCTGTAAAAATGCAGTATAGAACAGTGCTGTAAAATGCAGTATAGAACAGTTGCTGTAAAATGTATAGTCAGTGCTGTAAAATGCAGTATAGTCAGTGTGCAGTATGAGTCAGTGCTGTAAAATGCATTATAGTCAGTGCTGTAAATGCGTAGTATGCAGTATAGTAAACAGTGCTGTAAAATGCAGTAGTATAGAACAGTGCTGTAAAATGCAGTATAGAACCTGTAAAAATGCAGTGCTGTAAAATGCTGTATGCAGTATAGTCAGTGCTGTAAAATGCAGTATTGCTGTAGAACAGTGCTGTAAATGCAGTAAATATGCAGTATAGTCAGTGCTTGTAAAATTGCAGTACATGTAGAACAGTGCTGTAAAAATGGCAGTATAGTAACCAGTGCTGTAAAATGCAGTTATATAGTCAGTGCTGTAAAAAGTATGCGTAAGTATAGAACAGTGCTGTAAAACGTGTGCTGTAAAATGCAGTATAGTCAGTGCTGTAAAATGCAGTATAGTCAGTGCTGTAAAATGCAGTATAGAACAGTGCAGTAAAATTCAGTAATAAAATGTATCAGTGCAGTATAGCAGTGCTGTAAATGCAGTATAGAACAGTGCTGTGGAAAATGCAGTGCTGTAAATGCAGTATAGAATCTATAGCAGTGCGTAAAATGTAGAACAGTAAAATGCAGTATAGAACAGTGTGCTGTAAAATGCAGTATAGTCAGTGCTGTAAAATGCAGTTATAGAAACAGTGCTGTAAAATGCAGTGCAAATAGTATAGTTGCTGTCAGTGCTGTAAAATGCAGTAAATGCAGTATAGAACAGTGCTGTCAAAATGCATATAGTCAGTGCTGTAAATGCAGTATAGTCAGTGCTGTAAAATGCAGTATAGAAACAACAGTGCTGTAAAATGCAGTAGTATAGAACAGTGCTGTAAAATGCAGTATAGTCAGTGCTGTAAAATGCCAGTATAGTACAGTGCTGTGCGTATAGTCAGTGCTGTTAAAATGCAGTAGTAAGTGCTGAACGTATAGTGCTGTAAAATGCAGTATAGTGCTGTCAGTAAGCATTGTGTAAAAATGCAGTATAAAGTAAAATGCAGTATGCACAGTGCTGTAAAATGCAGTATAGAACAGTGCTGTAACAACAGTCAGTGCTGTAAAAATGCAGTATAGTCAGTGCTGTTGTATAGTCAGTGCTGTAAAATGCAGTATAGTCAGTGCTGTAAAATAGCAGTATAGAACAGTTGTTTGTAAAATGCAGTATAGTAAAACAGTGCTGTAAAAATGCAGTATAAGTGCTGAAAACAGTGCTGTAAAATGCAGTATAGAATGTCAGTGCTGTAAAATGCAGTATAGTCAGTACAGTGCTGTAAAATGCAGTAAGTGCTGTACAAAAGTATCAGTGCAGTGCTGTAAAATGCAGTATAGTCAGTGCTGTAAATTGCAGTATGTCAGAACAGTGTCCGTGCTGTAAAATGCAGTATAGAACAGTGCAGTGTAAAATGCAGTGCTGTAATAGTAGAACAGTGCTGTAAAATGCAGTATAGTCAGTGCTGTAAAATGCAGTATAGTCAGTGCTGTAAAATGCAGTATAGTCAGTGGCAGTGCTGTAAAATGCAGTATAGAAGTCAGTGCTGTAAAATGCAGTATCAGCTGTTAAATCAGTGCTGTAAAAATGCAGTATAGTCAGTGCTGTAAAATGCAGTATAGTCAGTGGCTGTAGAAATGCTGTAAAGTATAGTCAGTGCTGTAAAAAATGAACAGCAGTATAGAACAGTGCTGTAAAATGCAGTCTAGTATCAGTGCTGTAAAAAACGCAGTATGAACATGTAAATGCAGTAATAGTCAGTGCTGAAGTAAATAAGTGCTGTAAAAAGCAGTAGCTGCTGTAAAAAGCAGTTTCAGCTGTAAAGTGCTGTTGCAGTATAGAAATGCAGTATGTATAGTCAGTGCTGTAAAAATAGCCAGTGCAGTGCCAGTATGCAGACAGTGCAGTTGTAAAATTGCAGTATACGTACAGTGCCTCAGCAGCTGTGCTGTAAAAAATGCAGTATAGTCAGTATGAACTGTGCAGTATAGAACAGTGCTGTAAAATAGTGCAGTGCAGTCAGTAACTGTAAAATGCAGTGCTGTAAAATGCAGTATAGTCAGTGCTGTAAAATGCAGTATAGAACAGTGCTGTAAAATGCAGTATATGCAGTATAGAACAGTGCTGTAATGTCAAATTGCAGTATAGAACAGTGCGTCGTAAAATGCAGTAGTTGTAAAATAGTCAGTGCTGTAAAATTGCAGTAGTATAGTCAGTGCTGTAAAATGCAGTCCGTAGTCAGTGCTGTAAAATGCAGGTATAACAGTGTGTAAATGCTATAGTTCAGTGCTGTAAAATGCAGTATAGAACAGTGCTGTGCAGTCATGATGTGCAAAATGCAGTATAGTCAGTGCTGTAAAACGCAGTATAGTCAGTGCTGTAAAATGCAGTATAGTATGTCAGTGCTGTAAAATGCAGTATAGTCAGTGCTGTAAAATGCAGTATAGAACAGTATGCAGTTGTGTAAAAGCAGTGCTGTGCAGTATAGTCAGTGCTGTAAAACGCTGTAAATGCATATAGAAACAGTGCAGTGCTGTAAAAATGCAGTTATAGTATAGTCAGTGCTGTAAAATGCAGTATAGTGCTGTAAAATGCAGTATAGTCAGTGCTGTAAAAATGCAGTATAGCAGTCATAGTCAGTGCTATGTAACAGTTGCTGTAAAAATGCAGTATAGTCAGTGCTGTAATGCAGTAACGCAGTATAGTGCTGAACAGTGCTGTAAAAGCAGTATAGTCAGTGCTGTAAATGAAAGTAGTCAGTGCTGTGTAAAGTATAGAACAGTGCTGTATAGAAGTCAGTGCTGTAAAAATGCAGTATAGTCAGTGCTGTAAAATGCAGTATAGAACAGTGCTGTAAAAAGGCAGTAAGTTGCGTTGCAGTATAGCCAGTGCTGTAAAAATGCATGCTGTAGTATAGTGCTGAATGCAGTGCTGTAAAATGCAGTATAGAACAGTGCTGTAAAATGCAGTAAAATATAGTCAGTGCTGTAAAAATGCAGTATAGTGATGAAAATGCAGTGCCGTAAAGTATGCAGTGTGTAACAGTAAGCAGTCATTATAAACAGTGCTGTTAAAATGCAGTATAGTCAGTGCTGTAAAATGCAGTATAGTCAGTGACTTGCTGTAAATGCATGCTGTAAAACAGTATAGTCAGTGCTGTAAAATGCAGTAAAATGCAGTATTAGAATGCAGTAGTAGAACAGCTGAACAGTGCTGTAAAGTCATGCTGTAAGTATAGTCAGTGCTGTAAAATGCAGTATAGTCAGTGCTGTAAAAATGCAGTATAGAACAGTGCTGTAAAATGCAGTATAGTCAGTGCTGTAAAATGCAGTATAGTCAGTGCTGTAAAATGCATAGTTAGAATCAGTGCTGTAAAATGCAGTGCAGTATAGAATCAGTGCTGTAAAAAGTATAGCAGTGCTTGTAAAATTGCAGTATACAGTGCTGTAAAATGCAGTATAGTCAGTGCTGTAAAGTATAGCAGTGCTGTATAGTCAGTGCTGTAAAATGCAGTATAGAACAGTGCTGTAAAATGCAGTATAGTCAGTGCTGTAAAATGCAGTATAGTCAGTGCTGTAAAATGCAGTATAGTCAGTGCTGTAAAATGCAGTATAGAACAGTGCAATATAGAACAGAATTTGTGCGACAGTATCCGCAGTACTTATAATAGATAGATATAATAAACAAAGTAAAAAATATAGAGTAAACATCTGACTAATAATCCGAGTAAATGTAAAAAGAGATTTCTGTTTAAATATACATTCTACTTCCAAAGGCGCTAGTGTGTGTGTGTAGATTTACACTGGATGCTAAATCTGTGGGGGTTTTAAAACATCAGCAACATTTTTATTTCGGCTTTAGTGCAAAACAAAAAAACAGCAGTTTGTCATGGCAGATCAGCCTCCTTTTATAGAGAAGAGGGGGTGGAAGTGGTAGTGGTGGTGAGGCATTGTGTGAATCTCTTTTTTAACCTAAAC